>OZ024754.1:34178576-34193576 GCA_964016885.1 Eledone cirrhosa
CACGCTAGCATGGGTAGGGACGGGTCCTATTCAGCACAGCATCTCTCCACTTGTCACGGTCCTTCGTCATCTCCACCGTGAGCTTCAGCGATCTGAGGTCTGTTCTCACCATCTCCGCCCATGTTTTTCGTGGTCTACCTCTACCACGTCTTCCTTCAACTGGCATTTCCTGGCACTTCTTCACCCATCGGTCATCTTCCATGCGCATCACATGTCCATACCACCGCAGTCTCCTCTCTCACACACTACATTCTATCCCTCTAAGACACAGTTTCTCTCTCAACACATCCATGCTGGGTCGTAAACGAACATTGACAGTGCACATCCAACGGAGCATGCTTGCCTCATTTCTCTCCAGCCGTCGCATATCCATGCAGCATCGCGCTCCTCACACAGGCATCATATAACCGGCCTTTCGTACACAGGGAGAAACCCTTCTTCGTCAGTAGAGGAAGCAGCTCCCTAAACTTCTTCCAACCCGTCCTTATTCTAGATACTATGGCCCCGGAACACCCCCTCCCATGCTAATCTGATCTCCTAGGTACCGGAAGCTATCCACCACTTCTATAGCACCCGCCTGCATTTGAAAAATGTGTCCATCAATGCGACTTCTACTGTCTAATTTCCCTGTTCATCTACTGCATACATATTTCTCCCTACCTGTTAGTTTGCCTGCTATCCCACTACAACTCAGCAAGACCTTTGTCAGCCGCTCTCCAGATATCTATTTAAGGCTGTATACAGCTATGGTGCGACCACACTTAGAATTTGCATCACCAGTCTGGAACCCCTATCTTGCTCAGGACATTGACCGCCTGGAAACTGTTCAGAGACGTGCAACCAAGCGAATACCCTCCATCAGGCATCTACCATACTCTGATCGCCTTGCTTCCCTGGGCATGGATTCATTGAAGTTCCGACGCCTGGCAACTGACTTGGTAAACACCCACAAAATTGTTAACCATGTTGCCAACAACAACCCTGAGTGCCTTTTCGATTTCCATGTGTCTAACACACGTGGACATGCCCACAAAGTAAGAAAACAGCACAGTTCCCATGACTTTCGGAAACATTTTTTCACGCTCAGAGTTGCTGAAGCATGGAACAAACTACCTGCATCAGTTGTTAGCTGTCGAGACGCTGCATCCTTTAAGGCCTCCATGCTTCCCGAGATCCGCCAACACTACAGCTAACACATACAAACATGTACTTCCCTGGCATTTGTGTATTATTCTATGTACTATATTGACGAGTTGTAGTGCACCTGAGCACTTTACACAATAATTTCATTATTATTTTATTATTATCTCTTGTGTACCCAGGATCTGCATTGTGTGCATTTTATAGAATTTATGCCAATTCCTTTTCTGCATATCGAACATGGCCATTTCCCTGATGAAATCAGAGTTTTGTCCTCTTTTCTACTCATCAACACTTTTGTCTTAGCTAGGTTCACTCTCAGTCCTCTTGCTTCCAACTGCTGTTTCCATAGCCAGAATATATTCTCTAGCTCCTCTACTGATTCTGCTATAAGAACCAGATCGTCAGCATCGAGAAGTTCCCATGGATATATAATATTTAATATAAAGTATATAATATACTAGCAGTGGTACCCGGCGTTGCACGGGATAAGGTATTTTGGAACACGGGCCGCCAACAGACCTAATCATGGAAAAACTGCATGCCTGGACAATATGTAAAGAAAATAAACTGAATACTCTGATGGTTGGATAATCTTTAAGATTTTCCTCGATGAAGCAGGAAAAATGCAGGTTTTCACCTAATACCTAGGGGATCAAGAAAATGAATTATTTTTATGTGCATAATATGCCTTGAAATTTCAGGAAAATCGGCTAGACATAACGCCTCAAAAAAGCCCTAAAAAGCTGGAAAAAATGAAGTTTTTCACCTAATGCGGGCCATAAAAATTGGATTTTCTTTGCTCACCGTATGAATTGTGACTAATACATAGTCACAATTTCAAGGAAATCGGTCTGACGTAACGCCTCATAAAACACCTAAAAAGCTGAAAAAACGCAGTTTTTCACCCAATGCGGGCCCTAGGGGTTTTTTTTATGTGCATAACACTCCCTGAAACATAAGTAATACTCATGTAAAGTTTGAAAAAAATCGGTTGGGTACTTCTTGAGTTTTAGGGATTCAAACTTACAGACACACACAAACACACAGACAGACATCCTCAGTTTTATATAAATAGATAATATATAGCATCATCATCATCACCACCATTTAATGTCTATCTTCCAAGCATGGGTTAGACAGGCTGTCACATTATGAAGCCAGGCAGGTCAGGTGACCATGTCAGGTTCATACAATCTATGGCTAGGTGCCCTTCCTAACACCAATCACTTTACATTGTGTACTGGGAGCTGTTTTTTTTTTTTGTGGCACCACTGGGTGGTTTTCACCATGGCACCAGTACAACCATACAGGGTGAACTGGGTACTTTTTGTTGTGGTGCCAGTATGACCACATTACAGGGTGAACTGGGTGCTTTTTGTTGTGGTGCCAGTATGACCACATTACAGGGTGGACTGGGTGCTTTTTGTTGTGGTGCCAGTATGACCACATTACAGGGTGGACTGGGTGCTTTTTGTTGTGGTGCCAGTATGACCACATTACAGGGTTAACTGGGTGCTTTTTGTTGTGGTGCCAGTATGACCACATTACAGGGTGGACTGGGTGCTTTTTGTTGTGGTGCCAGTATGACCACATTACAGGGTGAACTGGGTGCTTTTTGTTGTGGTGCCAGTATGACCACATTACAGGGTGGACTGGGTGCTTTTTGTTGTGGTGCCAGTATGACCACATTACAGGGTGGACTGGGTGCTTTTTGTTGTGGTGCCAGTATAACCACATTACAGGGTGAACTGGGTGCTTTTTGTTGTGGTGCCAGTATGACCACATTACAGGGTGGACTGGGTGCTTTTTGTTGTGGTGCCAGTATGACCACATTACAGGGTGGACTGGGTGCTTTTTGTTGTGGTGCCAGTATGACCACATTACAGGGTGAACTGGGTGCTTTTTGTTGTGGTGCCAGTATGACCACATTACAGGGTGGACTGGGTGCTTTTTGTTGTGGTGCCAGTATGACCACATTACAGGGTGGACTGGGTGCTTTTTGTTGTGGTGCCAGTATGACCACATTACAGGCTGAACCGGATGCTTTTTTGTGATGGCATCAATACTATACAACCATACAGAATGGATTGGGTGCATTTTGTAATGGCACTAGTCCTGCAACCATACAGGGTGGACTGGGTGCTTTTTGTCATGGCACCAGCATGACCACTTTTCAAAGCAGAGTGGATGCTTTTTTTTGCTGCTGTGGTACCAGCACAACTATCGTACAGGGTGGACTGGGTACTTTTTGTCATGACATCAGCACTCTGGGAGAGAAAATGGTATGTCATGCAGGTGGCTTTGAAGAGAATAAGTTGTATTTGGTAATATATTGTGGGGTGTGTCCGACTTTCCGCGCATGCATGGGTTGGACAGGAAAGGTAGGTCTATCAGGGGTGTGCTAGCGATGGAGTGTATCATCATCATCATTGATGAACATCTATTTTCCATATATATATATATATACATGTGTGTGTGTGGGGGGGGGGGTATATCAATCATAAGATTTGAAAAGAAAGAAAAATCACAAGCATATAAAGATAGAAACATGGATGTCAAGACAGAAAAATATTGAGAAAATGAGAAGCAGTGAAAGAAATGTTTAATCAAATACTCAAAGATAAAGAATGAAAAATAGTGTCAATGAAATTTTCATTGAAACTTCAACTAAAACTGTCAAGAGTCACTATAGAACTATTCTTCTTTGTTTTTTTTAAGAAATTTTCATTTGAAAATACAAAAAATGTCAAGAATCAGCTTCAGAAAACTTTTTTATGAAATTTTGATGGGAAATTCAACAAAATTTGTCATGAATCAGTTTAAGATTCTTTTATATTTTTTTAATGAAATTTTCATTGAAAATTCGACTAAAACTGTCGAGAATCAACATAGGACTGTTTCTTTTTGATTTTGTATTTCATTTCCTCCAACAGGTTTCAATGTAAATGTCACTCACTTCAAGAAGACAGACATTGTTCCCCCTTTCAAGCTAAGGAAGCTGGCATGTTGTAAAACTACATTAATACCATTATAAATCACATTCAAAGTACAGATCACACAATATATTACATGTGTAGTTTCATGTCAGTAGTGAAATTAATTCACTGTTTTCAAAATATATTGATTTCTAATTTAGGTACAAGGCCAACAATTTGAAGGAAGGGGAAAGTAGATTACATTGACTCAAGTACAGGACTGGTACTCATACCAGTACATGTACATGACTGCTGCAAAGCATTTTGTCTAATGATTCTGCCAATTTACCTCTTTTATTTTCAAAATATATTACAACTGTTCTATTCCATGTTCAGGCAACCAGAATTGGTTTCTAGGACTGACATATTAGTGTAGTGTAAATATATAACTTGTAAAACTAGATGAAGAAATAAATTAATGCATGCAAGATTTCACAGCTCTAGCCTACCCTAACCACCAGAAGCTTTGAGTGTACTCCTGATTGGTACAACTACTGAATCAAGACACTTTCTCCAAAATATCCAGAAGTACAATAATGCATTCCAAATGACATCATTTGGTGCAAATGTCATCCATGAAGGCAGCTTTATACCCACATTCAAGATCCAAGAGCAAGTGTACCACAGAATTGGACCACTTCAGACACTTTCAGAAGAAGAACCAAAATATTTACAACTGTATTTCATCAGTGACATGAAAACCCAAACACAGACAAGATATGAAAGGAATAAAGAAACTAAGTATGAAATCATATTGCAACTAAAAGATATGTTACATAAAAGAAACAGCTATATTAGAAATTTCAAATATATCCTAGAAAAAGTTTTGAATGAAATTTCATTATTTTCTTTAACCTGGGCAATGCTAGGTACTTCTGCTAGTTGTATATATATAGAGAGGGGGGGGGGACAAAAAGAAATCTTATACCACATGTGAACTAAACATCAAAAGATTTTATTGCCTACTTGATAATTTTTAATCAAGAGAATCATCACTCAGTTGAATTACTAATTAATGCTGTTGATTCCTGAACAATCAGTGAAGTAGTTGGTCATCCCCTGGGGTAGGGGACTTCTGAGTAACAACTGACTGATCTGCAGAAATAAACTATTATATTCTACCCTGGTATACAGCATGCTTTCTACCATTCATTGATACCTATGCAATAAATTATAGCTAAATTTAATGTAAAATAAATCTCCACTTAACCTTTTCATTACCATGTTTCTCATTAAAAAAATGCCTATGTATTCCAAATCATTTTGAACATAATCAAGAATTTGGAAAGATTTGTAATGTGCAGCGAAATGTCACACTTGGTAGTGAATTGATAGACGTTTTGTTTCCCTTTTTATTTCCTCTCTCTGGCTTTGATTGTATATTTTGATGCATTGTATTTGTAAGGTCCTTCGAAATAGTTAGTTGTATTTATTATGTGTGTTTGCACATTCATTCTGAAAGAGTTGCGAAGAATTTGTAATGTTATTTATACAAATGTGAATAATATTTAGCAAAATAATTAACTTCCTCGTTCTTAAGTTGATGTTTGAGACATAAATGTTATTACGTAGAATAATAAGGGAAGGGTTTTAGATAAACAATCAAGAATTCAGAGAGATTTAGTAATATGATGAATTTTCTCATTATTTATTATATATGTTGTTATATTTTGGGGTGGCAATGTTGCCAATATATATATGTGTGTGTGTGTGTAATAATAATAATAATAATAATAATAATAATGAAATTATTGTGTACAGTGCTCAGGTGCACTACAACTCATCAAAGGTGCATGTATAGTACATAGAATAATGTACAACTGTCAGGAAAATGAACACTAATGAAAAAAAACATCCAGGATTTAATTACATTAAATTATTTAACAGATTTATAAACGTTCTTTCAAATACAGTAGGAAGTATCATTTTATTTCTCTCTACTCTCTACTGAATTCCTCAGAATCATTAAACAATACAAAAACCATAATTATTTATCAGCCTTAGATGAATGAAGAGCAAAGTTAACCTCAGTAGGATTTGAACTCAAAGAGCAGAGAGCTGAAATGAAACAAATATCACAAAGCATTCGATCCGACATTCTAACAACTCTGACAATTCGCTGCCTTCTTACAGAATTACAAACCGAATAATTGGCTTTTCTAGAAAGGACGGAACTTCAGAGTTTAACAAATTTTCTTGTCACAGCAAATCATTTTAAAACAGGGTGGTAAGTTCAAACAATGAAATTCGTGGCAATTATTTTTATTGGCAAAATTTCCATCTAATGTATTTTTCTTGGTAGAGGTTTTTATTATTAATTCTGTGTGAAGGGAATGGTTTGGCAGTATCGGTAGGGCATAGGACAACATCCTCTGCCTCAAATAGTTATGGTCCTTTACGTTCAACCCTATTTATAAGCTGAGGCAACTAATCAACACATTGTTTAGATGGTATATATAAAGAACACTATTAAAAGTGGAACATGTATGTATGAGTAATTTACTGTCAACAGCGAATATATTCAAGGTGTCTAATTGCTGTTGTAATTAATGTGTGTGTGTGTGTGCATGCATGTATCATCATCATCATCAACGTTTAATATCTATCTTCCACGCTAGGATGGGTTTAGACGGGAATTGTCCTACTTGAGACAAGATTGGTCGGGTGACCATGTCTCGCTCGTATAGGGCTGTCTGGCAGGTTTTCTACGGCTGGATGCCCTGGTCTAGATTGATACAGATCAAACCATGAACTGATCAATAGCGAAACGCGCATCACTACTCAATAAACGTAATGAAGACATAACAAATCGTCCTTTTATTATTGTAATTACACTCTGCTTACTTCTACATCTCTTTATTGACTAGACACTACACATCGAGAGCTCTCTCGGGTGAACCTTCAGTAACTGCATATTACATTGCCTATATATATATATATGTGAGAAAAACCACAGACCCTCCATCTCAACTCACCTTTTGAAAAGCAGAAGAACTGCGAAACCGGTAAAGGAAACAAATAAATATATATATTTAAAAAAAAATAAGACTTCAGTTGCATTTTCGATTTCATCTCTTTTTCTTTATACTTTCACTCGTGTAGGACACCTCGGTTATTTTTCATTTTGTAAAAAAAACCTCACTTTCTAATATATATATATATATATATATATATATATATAAAACGAAGGAAATGTGGTAAGGAACCAGGTGGACCATAACGCACCAAAGTACTCAATACTTAGGGTAGTAGAGTGGGTAATAGGAACGAGTAGGACCCCGACGGCTGAGCTCAAGCCGTTTCGACGGCTAATTTTGGACAATTGACGGCTAATTGAGTCCAGAATTAGCCGTCGAAACGGCTTGAGCTCAGCCGTTGGGGTCCTACTCGTTTCTATATATATATATATATAGTCATTTTTTGGTGCCACAAAAAAAACCACAGATTCCACACTGCAAAGTGGTTGTGCAGGGGTGACGACAAAAGCACCCAGTCCACATTGTAAATGTGGCTGGCGTTAGGAAGGGCATCCAGCCATAGAAACCAAGCCAAGAATAATTCTGTATGAGTAAGACACAGTCATCTGATCTAACTTATTTCACAATGGGACAATTTGTCTAACCCATGCTAGCGTGGAAGAATGGACATTAAATGGTGGTGATGATGATGATGATATATATAGTACATCAGTTAATATTGCCAAGACTCAATGTATCCCAGACCATGTGTATATATATATGTGTGTGTGTATGTGTGTATTATATTTCCGTGGAAAAGGTAAGTGAAAGAAGAGTGCTCTATGTATTGTACAGAGCTATTTAATTACATAATAAACAACACAATATAATTATTCCATTACCAAAGGTTTCAGGAAACTAAACGATCTTAACAGAAATGTCCAGCACGCTGAGTAAAGAAGTGCCAAGAAATCCCAGTAGAAGGAAGACGCAGTAGAGGTAGACCACGAAAAACATGGGCAGAGGGGGTGAGAGCAGACCTCAGATCGCTGAAACTCACCGAGATGACGAAGGACTGTGACAAGTGGAGAGATGCTGTGCTGAATAAGACCCGTCCAACCCTTGCAAGCAGGGAAAAGCGGACGTAAAATGATGATGATGATGCTATATATATATATATATATATATATATATATAGGTATAAAGATAAGAAAATCAGAAAGTAAGTGATGAACTTACATGGAGATCAATATTTTGTGTATTGATCAAAATTATTATTTTGTATAAATATAAATATTTATACAACACGACTGCATCAGACAGTATCTTAGGTAATACGGTTGTTACGTTGCCCGAAAAAAGCACTTAGTCAACCCTAACAGATGGTTGTGGTGGTACCACAAGAAAACAAACCCATGTAATAAAGTGGTTGACATTAGGAAGGGCATCCAGCCATGGAGACCATGCCAAAATGGAACATATAAGCAAGACAGTTGTCTGACTTAGCTACTAGTCTCTGATAGACAACTCAAGCTAACCCATTTAAGCATGGAAAATAGACATTATACAGTGATGATGATGATATCTATATATTTTATCAAATTTGGTTATATTTCGTATTTTTTCTTTATTTTTTGGATGAGGTTAATTATGTTCTATACCAGTGGTCCCCAAACAGTGCTCTGCAGCGCATCAGTATGCCATAAAATTAAGTTTTAAGATGTGAAAAATACAAACTGAAATGTATAGTTAAGTTCATATAAAGCTGTTAAAGTGGCAAAGATTTGTGAAAAATAACACAATCTATCAACTCTTAAGAATGGGAAGTGGTTTACACCATAAATTTGAAAATTTAGAGTACAAAGTGCAAGAACATATTTTTACTTTTTTCAAAAATGCACTGTGAGTTATATAATGCGAAAAATAGAGTCAAAATTTGGCCTTTTTTTACTAAATAAGCTAAAACATATAGATTAATGTGGGACAGAGTTCTCACTAAGCTGTATTGGGTTGTGGAATTACAAGGTAATCAAAATTTACAATGGACTAGAGTTGGTCAGTGACAAAAACTACATTTTCCAAGGCTTTAACATGAAAATGAAAGTATAGATAACATAATTCAAGAGCTCTATTATTGAAACAGATTGAAAATCAAAACATACTATTATAGTTTAGGTCCTGTCTGAAATGTTGACTACCATACATAATTGTGTACAGGTCGCCCCATGTAAAAATTGACCCTGTATTTTTTGCCCTTAAATCTGGATTTTATCCAAATCAAGGTTTTATCATGAACTTAAATGGGAAATTAATTTTTCTACATTATCATATCCCGAAGGCTACTAAAATCGGATAAAATACTTTGTGGTATCACTCCAGCTCTCTGAGTTCAAATCCTGCCGAAGTCAGCTTTGCCTTTAATCCTTCGAGATTGATAAAAAAAAGTACCAGTCTAGTACTGGGGTTGGTTCTTCCTCTATATCTTTGTCTCACTCCATTCTCTCACTTTCTATCCGTCTCTGGAAGAAATCTGCTGCATTCAAACCTTGAGAGGAGATGGGCTCCACCAAGCTTAAATGTCCTAGAAATGTATGCCACTACAATGCCCCTACGACACCATCAGGAGTTACTGGACCTTGCATACATTATATCCCGATATACACAAGTGGAAATATTTATAAGAGCTATGTTTGAAGCAAAGAAATATCAGTATTATTACTGTAATTAATTGTTTTACTAATATTTACTTGGGGTCCATTTGAGCTTCTGCTTATTGATAAAGTATTTTGAGATTGATATGTGGATATCAGCCCTTCAAAAGTAGTATCTATGTAATAGTCGAACCCCATAAAATTAACCTAAAAAAAAAAATTAGTTTTAAAAATTCAACTTTTACATGAGTATATATAGCAAATGCAATCACATATTTTTTGGGGTGGGGGATGAGGTATTAACCACGTCTGTCATGTTTCCGTGTTTCATGTGTTACAGTTTGACAAATGCATCTGAAACTCTTCACATGGCTTCTTACTAAATATATATATAATATAGCAAAATATCATCGAAAACTGAGCATTAGATATCAAGGTGCAAATCTTTTATTACCTGAAACAAAATCTTCTCATTGGAACAATATAAGAATTACCAAATATACTCGAATATAAGCCAAGGAATATGTGACCCCCCAAAAAAATCAATGCTAGAAGGGGGGGGGGGGGGGCTTATATTCGGGGTTGATATTTTTTGACAATTTTTACCAACTTTAAATTCTACATAAATAAGGTTTGGATTTTTGCCAATTTCTCAGACATAAAATAATGGGGTCAGTTTATATTTGTCTTGGCTTATATTCAAGTATATATACGGTATTTAAAAGTTAATTGAAACAATACAGAAATTATTTGAAACTTACCTGAAACAGAAACTTCTAATGTTCCATTGCGAGAAACATCAGAATTAAGTCTTGAATCCAAGGTAAGTTCTCCAGTTGAAGGATTTAGATTTAAAAGATTTCCTTCGTTACCCGACACAAAGGTGTATGTCAAAGTGTCGCGGTTAATTTCATCCGGATCATGTGCAGGAATCCTCCCAATTATACCAGTTGGAAAATAATTCAAAAGGTTGTTGATAATGATAGTGAAATCCATTAACTTTGGTTTGTTGTCATTAATATCAGTGACAGCAATAATAATAGTGGTATCAGAAAAAAGGGGTTCAGAAATGGCACGGAGGCGCAGCTTATAGAACTTTTTGCTTGATTCATAATCAAGATCGACCCTGGATAAAATGATAGCAGCAGAACCAGGACGTCCGCTTAACTCAAAATCATCACGGTCATACTCATTTATAAGCATATACTGAATCTCTGCGTTTTCTCCAACATCAGGGTCGTTGGCTGTAACCTTTGCAACAATTGACCCTATAGGGCTATTTTCAACAATTTCCACTCGAATTTCTGGGGCTTCGAATTGTGGTTTATTATCATTAACATCTTCAACATTGATATCTATTATAACTGATGAGGAGGTTGAGCTAGCACCTCTGTCAACAGCATAGGCAACTAGTTCATACTTGGACACGCGTTCTCGGTCAAGTTGCTTATTAATTCGAATTGCGCCTTGAGTGGTATCGATGAGAAAATCTCCATCACCATCATTCCCATTATCAAATGTATAGTAAATTTGACCATTACGGCCAGCATCTCTATCTCTGGCTGAAATTTCAAGTACTCGTGTTCCAATTTCAGCATTTTCCAAAACATAACCAGAATAGCGTATCTCTTGAAATTCAGGTTTGTTATCATTTACATCTTCAACAGTAATAACCAAATCCGTGTTATCCATTTTAGATGGTTTTCCTTGATCATTAGCTGTAACACTGACAGTATATCCAGCTTGCTTCTCTCGATCAAGCTCACTGCGAGTGTATACATTACCACTATTTGGATCAACTGCAAAAATATTAGTAGGGTCAAGGCTGTAAGTTATTCTAGCATTTTCTCCGACATCTTCGTCAAGTGCAAAGACGTTAAAAATAGATTTGCCAATCGGTACATCTTCTGATATACTGATACGATAAGGTGTGTTTTGGAATTTAGGTTGGTATCTATTTGTATCAATAATCTGGATAAACACTTCAGCAACATCTTTATTTCCACGAGGGTCAGATGCTGTGACTGTCAGAGCATATCGACTATGTTCACGATAGTTTAGAGATTTTGCCACCAAAATGGTTCCATCCGTTGAAATAATACGAAAGGCATCATCAGTGTTGCCCTTAGTGATGCGGTAGTTTAGTTCAGCATTTGTTCCCTCATCTTTATCGGTGGCTGTAACAACCACTATCTGGTGCCCATGTTTAGCTTCTTCAGATACGCTAACATTGTAAACTTTAGGGTTAAAAATTGGTGCATTGTCATTAATATCTCGAATGATAAGTTCTACTTTAGTAACAGCTGACCGTGGGGGTTTGCCTGAATCTTTAGCCTCAACAATAAATTCATATGATGTAGAATTCTCTCGATCCAATACTGCAGTGGTTCGAATCCAACCGGTTTTGGGATTTATAGCCAAGGGTAAGTAGGCTGGCCCTTTCACAATTCTGTAAGTCAATTGAGCATTCAATCCAGAATCACGATCAAATGCCTGAATTTGTCGAATACTGGTGTTTGAAGGAATATTTTCAGTAACAGGTTCTAAGTAACTGGTAAAGAATTCGGGATCATTATCATTAATATCAGTAATACGGACATTTACTGTTGTGCTGTTTGTTTTTGGTGGTGATCCGCTATCTTCTGCTCGGATCTTCAGAGAATATTGTTTAGTGTCTTCAAAGTCTAATGTTTTTTGCAGAATAAGTTCTCCAGTCGCATGGTTAATACGAAAAACATTTCGACTGTTACCCCCTGAAATAGTGTAAGATATCTCGGCATTTTTACCTTTATCTTTGTCTATGGCAGAAATATTTAAAATGATGGGGTTAGGGTTCACATTAATATTTTCAGGAATTTCTGCTGAATATGATCTGTGACTGAATTGAGGGTAATTATCGTTGTCATCACTTACAGTAATTTCAACTGTAGCTGTGGAAGATTTTCTTTCTGACACAGGACCCTGGTCGGTAGCTTCTATTATTAGTCGATAAAAACTAACTACTTCACGATCAAGATATTTACGAGTGGTAATAGTACCTTTATCTGATCGAATAGAAAATGCATTGTTAGGTTCCTTGGGGTTTAAAATTGAATATTTGATTTTAGCATTATCTCCAGTATCTCTGTCTGTAGCGCGGACAGATAAGATGACAGAATCAACATCGATGCTTTCTGAAACGCTTTCTGAATAGACTTTTTTTTCAAAAACAGGAAAATGATCATTGGCATCAGTTACTGTAATAATTAGTGACACAGAACTACTTTGAGGTGGATCACCATTATCTGTTGCAATAACAGTGAAATAGTGTTTAGAAATTTGTTCACGGTCAAGTTTTGTCACAGTAGTTATTCTGCCAGATGTAGGATCAATAGCAAACATAGATTGACTACGTTTATCCTGGGTAGCAATCAGGCTATAAGTTATCATCCCTGCATCTTCTGTGTCTGGGTCGGTTGCAGTAATGAACCCAACAATAATACCAGGAGCATTATCTTCTTCAACATGTTTTGTATAATATTGCTGAGGAAATTGTGGAATACGATTCGTGGATGCTCGTCGTCGACGACGACTTAGAGTTTTATCCTTTAAAGAGGGTTCTAAGAACTTATGTGTATAGTGAAGAATTTTAAAAGAGGTCTTTGTTTCTTGTCCATCACAACCATATTGTATATCACCATAAATAGTTAAAACACCGTCTGACGGACGTATTTCATCTCTGGCTCTAATGCAATATTTGCTTGTCACAGAATAGTCTTTGCTGTTGTGTACTATTACACTGCAAATTTTTTTGTGTATGGAATCAGGCAAAAATTCGAGCAAGCATGCCAGAGGCTCTCCTTTGGAAATGGTGGGATGACTACTATCCTTGTAACTATTAATTACAATTAACTGATAGTTCTGTAGCATGACATTATAAGGCATGCTTTTTCGCTTGTGATTTTGGTGACAATCCGGACCATAGGCATACACTGACAGTGGTATGACAGTGTGGTTGGGCATCCGATGGTTATTATATAGAGTGTGCGTGTGGGCTGATATATACAAATACAAAGGATCAATTGATTCAATAACACGGGAAAATGTTAACCAATTAAAGGGGCTTTTGATGTATAAATGACCAGTGCTTGAGTCCAATGAAAAATAATCAAAGACTTTGTAACTGTGCCGAGTTGGGTCGATTTCATAGGACCAGCGTGACTCGTGACTGGCGTTAAAGATTAAAAGTCCTTTGGGATTAGGTATCCGGTAAGGTTTGGTCGTTGGAGTGGCAATGTCCATAGAATTGTCCGCGATGTTTTGGCAGATATTAAGCGTGTAGGGCGAATCAGCAATATAGTCGGCAGTAGCTATTCCGCTGACAGCAAACATGGACATGACAACGACAAAATACACACAAACATGTAAATACGACATACACGCACGACTCATTATCATTGTTAAAATTATGTTGTTAACATTGAATTTCAGTTGTTTTCCTCTTTCAAGCTTTTCCCTTCTCCTTTCCAAATTGTATCAAGGACTATTTGAGCATTTAATGTGAATTTCTTTTCAAAATAATGCCTTAAAAATTCAGCTTCACTTTCCGAACATAATGAAAAGTGGAGAAAGCGAGGAAAAGGGGGAAAAGATATCAGTAGCCACTTACCGTTGTAAAATAGGTATAGCACCCAGGTAAGAAGTAAATAATTGAGGGAAACCTGAACACTTGTTTCTTTCTTTCCTGCGTATTTGATATAGTATCATTGATGGTTCTCAGATAAATTGATGTTAATAATCCATATTAATTATGTTTTTAGTATCCGGTCACACTCGGTCGAGGGGAACACAGAAGACAAGGAGAGACACCATGTAGAAACGTTGTGATGGGGAGTTTACATTTACATAAATATGTAAACGCTCACTAGGTAAGGCTCTCCTCTCGTTCACTGAGATATTGTTGCTGTTGTAGTTATAGTAGCAGTAGTAGTAAATAATTGTTGATGAAGCTGTTGATTGTTGAATTAATATTATTACTTTTTTAATGCTTTTCCACGTTATGTATTTATATCATAAGAAAGAATTGTTTCACGAAGCGATCAGTTCGGCTTGCTGATCGCTGCGACTAATCTCTCGTACTCTTTCTTCTCTTTAATCATTGTATCGCTTTCTTTCTTTTTCCTCTCTCACTCTTTCTTACTCTCTCTCCCCCTTTCTCTTCTAAAACATGTGCCTGTCTCTCTCACTCTTTGTTACTCTCTCTTTCTTGCTTACCCTTTTTTGCTCTTTGTTACT
>OZ024754.1:34198576-34316076 GCA_964016885.1 Eledone cirrhosa
AGTAGTGTATAAGAGAGAGAGAGAGACGAATGATAATTTACTTCTAGTAAACTGTATTCCAAAAAATTAATGAAATTGGAAAAAGAAAATTGTTCCTCTCTCATTTAATAGATAAGGTGAGATACTTTTATATATGTAACTATTTGTCCGTCGGTATCCACCTTTAATAAATATCTAAATTAATAAATATATGTGTGTGTTTTATTTTGATATATGTGTATGTATGTATGTCTGTATCTCTCTCTCTCTATATATATATATATATATATATATATAAATGCATATATGTGTGTATATATATATATATATATATTACATTATATACATATATATTAATATATATTACATTATATAAAAATATACATGTATATATATATATTGACGTGTAGGCACCACGGAAAAAAGGGCACCTAGTACTCACTGTAAATGAGGTTGGTGTTAGGAAGGGCATCCAGCTGTAGAAATCAAGCCAGAATCAGTTCCCGTATGAGCAAGACAAGGTCAGCCGACCGGTCACTGCCCACAACAGGACAACCCATCTAACCCATGCAAGCGTGGAAGAACGGACGTAAAACGGTGATGATGGTGATGATGATTACGCAGGTTTCCTTGAGAGGACGGGTGTCTCAGTTTTCACACCACTGATCTTCATTCCAGCCATGCAACACTCAGCACCAAACCTATCAAATGCAAGTCGGAGATCACCTTCCGTCAAGTTAAGTAACACCATGTTGTCTGCAAATTCCAGCCAACTGATTTTACACCTGCCCCTTATGACACCACTTCCAACTCTGCTGGGCATGTCAATCCTGTTCATGAAAATAATTGTTTCTACTTTTGGCACAAGGCCAGCAATTATCCCAGTGCATTACTGGTACTTTATTTTTTATCAACCCCGTAAGGATGAAAGGCAAAGTTAACCTCGGCGGGATTTGAACTCAGAATAGCAAGGGCCGTAACTCTATGCGTCAAAGCATGGCGTCCAACCCTCTACCGATACTGCCAATCCCATGAAAATAATGAATAGGAGAAGTGACAGTATGCACCTTTGGCAGAGTCCGACTCACACACTGAATGTTTTCGATTTAGCACCATTTATCTGAACACAAATGCTTGGGCATTCGTATAATGATAAGTGCACAACTTCCAAACTGTCATCAACAACATTTTTGTTGACAATGATGATCAAAGATGGATGAAGCTTTCATGGGATGCTTTGCTGAAAATTTATTTGAGGTCCTTGCATATCATTTATGGTAATAAAAAAAAATTGGGGCCCTTTAATACTTTTGATAACAACCTGCCTGAAACAGCTCCTGGTTCTATGACAGAAAAATATATATATTTATGTATCTAAAAATCTTCCATCATAATTTTATGTAAGATATTTTGTTATGTAATAATTTTAGTTCCAAACATCAGCTTAACAATAAGATAGTTTATCACATTCCTAAATCTTTCCAAATTTTTTATTATTTTCAAAATTATCTGACAAACATAGGCTGTCTTTCATTAGAAATATGGTAGTGAAAAGATTTAAAATATTAGAGACCTCTAGTTACAACCCACCAGGTATTCCCACCCACATTTAATCTACCATTGATGATAATCAGGATATAGCAAAACAGCCAGGAATCAAAGAAATTTGATAAGGACTCTAGTTTCAGAGATTTCAAGAGTGAATGGTTTAAACCAGAAGTTTTCAAACTTTGCAGCACACACACACACACCCCTCACAGCCACGTGATACCCTCAGCGCCCCCACCTCTATTTCCAAAGAGACCTGACTACACACAAATTGTAAATAATATATTTTTAAAATCTTTAATTTATGCATAATAAATAATATATACTATGTATGAATAAGTATTATATATTTTTTTATTTTATTATATATATGCCCCAGCATGGCCTCAGCTGGATGGCTGAACAGGTAAAAGAGTAAAAGAGTAATATGTATCATTTAATATATTACTTGACCACCCGTGACCTGTTGGGTCACATTCAATACAAAATGTTTTTTTTAAATCATGTTCACTTAAAAATAATTTTTAAATAATTAAAATATACACAGACATGTATATAATGTGAAATGAAACTGGAAGGCCCATATATATATCATCATCATCACCGTTTTACGTCCGTTCTTCCACGCTAGCATGGGTTAGACGGGTTGTCCTGTTGTGGGCAGTGTCTGGTCGGCTGACCATGCCTTGCTCATACAGGAACTGATCTGGCTTGATTTCTACAGCTGGATGCCCTTCCTAACACCAACCTCATTTACAGTGAGTGCTGGGTGCTTTTTCGTGGCGCCTACACGTCCACTTTACAGTGTGGGCTGGGTGCTTTTTTGCCGTGGCACCTCCACGACCACCTTGCGGTGGGGGGGGGGGGCATATTGTTTATATGCTTCAGCATGTACCCATGGGAGGTCGGGTACCCTGTATTACTGCGTGACGCCAGAAGTCACGGTCGTGTGTCATTGACTTTGAGAGGTGTAGTTGGGTAAGGTCGGCTCTTATCACCTCATCCCAAGTCATCTTGGGTCTCCCCACTCCGCGGTTTCCATCAACTTCTAGTGCTCTGCACCTTTTTATGCAGCTGTCATCCTTCATACGCATCACATGTCCATACCAGCGTAACCGCCTCTCCTGCACGCAGCATTTGATTCCTCTTATGCTCAGTCTCTCTCTCAATTCATTTATGCTTTGTCGTTCACGTATATTACTGTTACACATCCATCGGAGCATGCAGGCTTCGTTTCTCTCTAATCTACGTAAGTCTTCCACCTTCAGCGCCCAGGTCTCACTACCATGCAACATCGCTGTTCGGATACACGCATCATACAGTCTGCCTTTCATTCTGAGGGAGAAGCCTTTTGCAGCTAGCAGTGGTAGTAGTTCCCTAAACTTCTTCCATCCCGTTCTTACCCTAGTTATTGTACTTTCTGAGCACCCACCTCCGTTGCTAATTCGGTCACCTAGGTAGCAGAAGCTGTCTACTGTTTCTACAGGGCCCTCCCAGAGATTGGTGGTACTTGTTTCCTGTGGCTGTTTGCTTGCTGTTTCAGCACAGCTGCTGCATGTGAATCCTACATTCTTAATTAAGCTTCCTGAGATCCCGCTACATCTCTTGTGTACCCATTGTTTGCATTTGGGGCAAAGAATGGAGTTCCTACCTACACCTTTCCTACATACTGAGCAAGGCCATTTCCCTGAGGGGATCTGGGTTCTGTTTTCTCGTCTACTTATAAGGACCTTAGTCTTTGTCATGTTGACTTTGAGGTGTGTATGTATATATATATAAATGTGTGTTTGTATACATATATGTGTATGTGTGTGTGTATATATATGTGGGTGTCTGTGATCTATATACACTGGTCATAGACACACATATATATATATACACACACACTCACATATATATATATACACAACACCAACAGCTCTCTTCCATTCTCCTTCTCTGCCTCCTCTCTCTCTCTCTCTCTCTCTCTCTCTCTCTCTCTCTTCCATTCTCCTTCTCTGTCTCCTCTCCCTCTCTCTATGTCTCTCTTTCAATCTACTCTCTCACAACCACTATCTCTTTCTCTCTATCCTTCTCTCTGTTTATGAAAGTACCCAGAAAACCCCATATCTTGGGAACCCGTGGTCCGATTTACACGAAACTTGTTTTATTCCATTTGTATCTCCGTTTCTGGGTCAACTTCCTTTCAAAGTATTTTCCCATTATGCACCCTTTTGGCTGTATTACATTACAGACAAGCAAGCAATCACAGACTTTTAGTAATATATAGATTATATCATCTCTACCACCCCTCAGGCCCCAGTTCCCCCTGGACCTTCTCAACGCCCCCTGGGGTGTTGTAATGCCCATTTTGAGAAGCTCTGGTTTAAACCTGACATGTGTGTATTATTCTATGTACTATACATACACCTTTGACGAGTTGTAGTGCACCTGAGCACTTTACACAATAATTTCATTATTATGTGTATATCATGACTCATGCACTGTTCATTTTCCTGATGTTTGTACATTACCCTATGTACTATACATACACTTTTTGATGAGTTGTAGTGCACCTGAGCACTGTACACAATATTTCATTATTATTATTATTATTATTAGTTTTCTCCTTACATGGACAAATATCAATAGTATCCTTGTAAAGTGTTCATGCATAGTAACACTTACTTTTTTTAAAAACTCGAAAATGACACAAATCATATGAAAAGTGCTTGACATCAGCCATCTATGATGAGATGGATTGGCTATTGACTAAACATAAAGCATAAAATGTTGATGTTATGTCAACTAAATACTATACATAAGCAGCAAGTAGTGCGGAATGTAGAGAACTTGAAAATTATTATCAAAATTATGTTGTTCACTAACCAGCAAAACATAGTTCAATGAGGTCATGCAGAAGACCCAGTAACTTAGGTAAAGATTCCTATATTAATTGTGGTAACATTTTGAAACTTCTACATCTTCAGTCCAAGGATATTCCATTTCTAAGAAAACCCCTGAAAAGTTAGTTAGATGCACATATGCAGAGGACACCTGTTATTGTCTTAAACAAACTTAATATTATGGTTGAGGTTGTTTTAGGTAGCATAAACATGGTGGGGGTGCTTTCTGCATACAAGCTCACCATACAGAATCTGCTTCAAGATCCTCTGGTTATTAATCATTCCCACAGTGCCTGGTCCAACATAAATGGCGACTGTACACCATTATCTCAATATTCAAGACAGCTCCCTTTAAAATCATAATAATCGATCACTATAAATAAATAGTTGAAAATATTAGGTAAAGTACCCTCAAAGGCGGGGAAAAAAATGAACAGAGGCCTCCGTAAGCAATCGAAACACGTTTTCCTTGGATGCAATGCGAGTGCGTTAACCATTTCGCTAAACAGCCACAGACCACCAAATACGACTTTTTAGGGGAATTTACGCTTGTAATTATAAGTGTAAACAAAGTGGTTTAAGAAGCATTGGGAAAATTTGAATTGTAAGCGTCCCAACGCAAGTGAACAACAATAGTCGATTACTATAAATAAAGGTAATTTGTATTAGGCCTGCATCCAAGTTGACCTTAATGGTAACGCTGCCGGCCCAGCATCAACCTCTCAACTATCGACATTCCTCAACACAAGACATCTTAGAGATGTCCGAGCTAAATATCAATCTCGAAGGTTACGAGAATGATCTATTATTAGATTAACCAAAAATATACCAACATAACTCGTTTCACATTCCTTAAGAAGAAAAAAAACGTGAATTACAAGGAGTTGCCTCCCTTAGTCATTCGTACCAAAAAATTGTTGTTTTTTTAGTAACTTCAACATGGAAAGAAAAAGATGTTGGGTTTGACTATCTTTCGTTTGGAGTATCATGAAAGAAAAAGAAACTAAAATACACGTATACAGTGCTACTTTCTTATACATTATGATTAACTAAATTTCAAATATTGAATTCTTTATTATTTTTATGTAATTTTATCCTAGAAATAAATTTGTTTTAGCAAAAGCTTTTGTAAACGTTTAGAATATGAGAGAAAACCACATTGGATATTAAAAGTAAAATGAAATTATGTCGAATATTCTAACATTTTCACAAGGCTAGCAATTTGGGTGGGGGGTTAACTGTTACTTTATTTTATCGACCCCGAAAGGATGAAAGTAACGTTGACTTCGGCGGAACTTGAACTCAGAACATAGAAAGTCGTAACTAAATGCTGTAAAGCATTTTGTCTGACGCTCTACTGATATTTTCCAATCCATCAGTTTAATTTAGACACAAGGTCATAAATTTGAGAGGAAAGGGGAAGTTGATTATACCGACCTCAGAAGGATGAAAGGTAACGTCGATCTCTGCGGGATTTGAACTCAAAGCGGGAACAGGCGAAAAAAATACCTCAAAGCATTCTATCCAATGTTCTATTACTTCGGATAATATCAAAACCAACATTTTTTTGTTAAGCACACCAAGAATCAATAGTAATGAGAGGTGTCTGGCAACATGTTGGATTATGATAGGCAGTAAAGTTGAGAAACACTCGAGTAGCTTTGAAAAAAAAAAATTGGGTACGAGCGATAGTTAAGGGGAGACAACTTTAAAAGTATTGGTACTGGTGCCCAGTCTACTTGGCTGCTGAAGCTTTGGAATTGACAGGAAATGCCGTCAGAGATAACGAGGGATCAATAATTATTCCCCGTTAATTACAATTGGATAGACGAAGAATTAAACAAACTTTTGTCTTGAGTGACCATCGCACAAAGCGGTGTCCTTCCCAATATCCTGGCTGTACTTCTCCCCAAGAAGACCCAGAAAGCCGCCAAATAAGTGTATTTTACAACCAAAGGCCTTTTTCGGAGCCCCTAAACGTTACGTATTGTTTAAATCCCGATTGTTCAGTGATTGCGATTATTGATTTTTTAATCATCTTTTCAACTGACTCCGAGAAATGTCTGGACGCTTCTTTGTTATTGCACTACATTTTAAATGTTATCTTGCCTTAATCTATATCTTATATATAAATTCATATTTCTAATGTGACTGCTTGATTTTCATTTGGAGGGTTAACTTTCTCATTAAAGCTAGTGTTTGGTAAATTAGTTAAATTCTTACAAAATTATGGACGATTTTTAAATAAATGTAAACACACTCGTAGAACCAGGGGCAATTAGGTTTGAGTACGATTTGTCTGTCACTTAGGCCGCAATTTCTCATGGAGTGACAGTTTTTCTTGGCTCATCACATTCGTTATCAACCCAAACACTAGCACTCATAAAAACATGACAATGATTTGGAATCTTTCTGAAGGCAAACAAACCAAGGACCCAGTGGTGAACATATCAGGCGCAAGAGGCACATGGACGAAAAACTGGCTTGGCTACAAATAGTCATTTACAAGCGATATTTTGAACATCTACGGTCGATAAATATTTTCTTTAAATTCAGAAAAGCTATAAGCGTTACCATACTCTTTCGCGCGAGCGACTCGTTCTCCAATTCTAACCTTGTCGCTTTGGTTACAAACCTGCGCCCCTCTGCCCGCAATCTTCCTCGGAGCTTAAGGGTTGTGTGGCCTTGGATAGAGAGCGTGAGCAAAAGAAGACCGTACACCTACCAACAAAACTGCACCACTTCAAAGGCCAAAATGATACAAGAATGAATGAGTTACAATCCCCACAATCATGTCATCTCCTAGCTCTCCAGAGACATGAATCCGTTGGACTACGAGGTATGGGGCAGGGTCGAGAGGAAATCAACACCCCATATAACATTATGATATCTCTGAAGTCCAAAATAGATAAAGATAAGCTGATTCAAGCATGTCAACGTTTCAGGCTTTGTATTGAAGCAATTGTCGATGTTAACGGCGGATTTATTGAATTAGATGCGTCAAAAAGAATTGAGAGATCACAGTTCCGATCAATGGGCATGGGGTTAGAATATCTCAGGAAAGAATCGCTGGACAGATTTTACGGGCAAAACTAACAGGTATGAGACCCAGGGGTAGACCCCGAGCAAGATGGTTGGATAACATCCATGAGCTTGGCTGGTCACGCTTGGGGATCCAGCCGGATCAGTTGGAGACGGTAGCTCTGACAGGACCCGTCGGAGGAATTGTTTGAGGACTCTGCTCCCATGACCCTTTCAGGAATAAGTGGGCGAAGAAGAAGCGTAAAAAAGTCTCAAGATTATTCATGCTATTTTTTGTCTCAAATAAAGCTCTTCTTTCATGGCTTATGCATCTTTTCCTAAATTCATGCAAATATCCTCAAAGAACTGAGCAACCCTGTATGTATATGTAGTAATATATATTCAACAGCGGTGGATTGGCAGTATCGGTAGAGGGTCGGACGCCATGCTTTCCAGCATAGTTACGTCCCTTTCCGATCTGAGTTCAAATCCCGCCGAGGTTGACTTTGCCTTTCATCCTTACGGGGTCGATAAAATAAAGTACCAGTAATGAACTGGGTAATTGCTGGCCTTGTGCCTAAAGTAGAAACAAATATATATTCAACAGGAATTGAACAAAAAACCCATCATAATAAAAATAAAATAAATTTATGGCTATTTTTTTACTAAGTGGGGATTTTGTCATAGACCCAAAAACAGTTTTTAGATTTGAAGAAATTGCACATTACTTATTCCAGGTTATGTACTAGTAAATTACTAGACACACACACACTTTCACTAATCATTCAAAACGCTCAGATTAATATCGTACTCCGCTCTGTTCGGGTCACATATTTTTCAAGTCAACATGGTTAAAGATTTTTATTCACAGTTGTATGAATAATATTACAAATATGTTTTAAGTATATAAATAAATGACATTATAAATTGCTCGTAATTCGTTCAGAAGAACATTATAAATATAATGGTTTCTTATAAAGGCACAAGGCCATCAATGTTGTGGGAGGGGAAAGTCGATTAAATCGACCCCAGTGCGGGACTGGTACTTTATTTTATCGACCCCGTAAGGATGAAAGGCAAAGTTATCCTCGGCGGGTTTGAACTCAGATCATAAAGGGCCGTAACTCTATGCTGCAAAGCACGGAGTCCGAATCTCTACCGATACTTCCATCCCACCGCCCTCAAGAACATTATAAATATAATTGTTTCTACTTTAGGCACAAGGCCAGCAATTATCCAGTGCATTACTGGTACTTTATTTTATCGACCCCGCAAGGATGAAAGGCAAAGTCAACCTCGGCGGGATAAGAACATTATAAATATAATGACCGTTGATAAACACAAATATAAGCGCATAAAAAAAAGAAAGAAAGGGACGGGACAAAAACAAAAACGACCATCAATTTACCACCAAGTGCGACAATCGGCCACATCGCATCATAAGGGTTAACTTTGAGGCAAGCCAATACGCTCGCAGCATTGTCACGGGTAATGGCAAGGCTAAGGCGCTGAAACAACTAGGCACCCTCACGGGTATCACCTGACACCTCAGTAAGGCGAGCCGCCAGTGATGACAAGAACTTCGCTGTCAGCGGCTCAACTCCGCCAAATATATTAAAGCAGTGTTATGTATCGATCCTGTATATATATATGATAGATAGATAGATGTGTGTAATAGAAAAGAGGATAGTTGAATAAAAATAAAAACGAAAGACTGTATACAAAAAATAAGTGATCTATTTTATACACCCTCAAATTTGATAAAATAATTATACTGCATATATATGTGTGTTAGGTTATTTGGTAACGAATAAAATCATGTCAACGAACAATTTCCAAACATAAATAACAAATGAAAAATTAAGGCAATGAAACAACTGCACATATTCCGATCAAGAGGCATTGGTCAACCCGTTGTGTGTCCCAATTACTTTCTTAACGCGTGTTTTGTGGCAACGAATGAGCTTCTGTAAGTGACTAAATTCGTTACCAAAGGATTTGCTTTTCATCTTTGCTCTTACTCTCATATAATCATATGCAAGCACAAGATATGTAATCATTCAAAACTCATTTATCTCCCTTGACTCGATGATCTTTCTGGTTTATATAATATCTTAAAGATAGTTCTCTAGTAATGTCGTCTATTTAAGGCAATCATCTACTACATTTATCAATAGTTTTTCATTCTCTATTTCCTACCGTCACCGTCTTCGAATATATATTTTGTTTAAAAAAGAAAAGAGAATAATCAACAAGTAGCCATGGCAAATAGTAACAACGAGGAAAAAGCTCGCCAGCTCCTTCTTCAAGCAGAGAAGAAACTCGGATCTTCTAAAGGTATTCTCTCGTCATTGTTTGGGTAAGCACATTTTAATTAAAACAATATGACACACAACTCTGCTTATTTAAAACATTCACAGCAAAAACAAACGAACTATAAAAGAAAATAATTGAATAAAAATAAAAATGAAAGACTATACAAAAAATAAGTGATCTATTTTATACCCTCAAATTTAATTATATATTTTATACACCCTCTGTATATATATATATATATATGTGTGTATATATATATATATACACGAAGAACGGCTGAAAAGTTAATAGGCTGACCAAGATACTCTTTTGGAATGACCAAATGACGTTTATTTTTCAACATAGTCTCTGGAAAGAAACAATGCAGTTATTAATAAAATTAATGCATGTAAGATTTCACACTTCTAACATCACTCCTTCATATGAACTTTTCAGCCCAGTCTCGTATATATATATATATATATATATATATATATATATATATATATATATATATGTAAGAGAGAGAGAGATGTTTTGTAGAATGTGTATGCGCCAGTCCCTCCCGCATAGCGAAACAAAACTCCAAAAATAATCCGGAGTTTGTCTCGCATTAATTTGCTTGTTTCGGTCAAGTGTCAGCTCTCTCTACCAGGATGTCACTTTACATACACATAGACATTCTATCTCTTTTCATTGATTTTCTCAGTGCTTGCATCATATTGTGCTCTTTGGACTCATTCAATCATACCGACATTACCTTATGTCCATATCTGCATCTATTTATCTCTCTCTGTATGTGTGTATATATATATATATATATATATATATATATATTAAAGAGTTAAACAAGATTCAATAAGTACTTCAAAGAATGAGTTTTACAGTAGATTGAAAGCACTCTACAGATAGATATTTTCCATAGTTATTAATATTAAATTCAAATATTAATAAAATAGATGTTCTTGTGATCAATTAAATTTTATTATACATATTTCAGAGGTACTTGAATCAAGTTCAATAGTACGTCCTCATCAGATAAAATAAAATGATACATGACATACCCTGACATCTTAAATGGTTAAGATTTAATCAAGGTATATTATATATATATATATATATATATATATATAATGCACACACACACACATTACATATATATCCTATACGTATATATTTATATTTTATATTACTTATTATAAGGACTTAAAAAGCAACATAATACTACTAATAATAAGCAAAATATATACTGGAGTTTGCGACATATCTAACAGATACGTTATATATATATATATATATATATACTGCACACACACACACACATTACATATATATCCTATACGTATATATTTATATTTTATATTACTTATTATAAGGACTTAAAAAGCAACATAACACTACTAATAATAAGCAAAATATATACTGGAGTTTGCGACATATCTAACAGATACACGTTCTTCTACCATATACTTACATACATATACACACACAGACAGTACATGTTCTTGTACCATATACTTTACATATACACGCAGACATATCTTACATAGATCGAACAGATACACATACATTACAAGTTCTTATATACATATGCTTACACATACATTACGTGTTCTTTATACATATACTTACACATTACAAAGGTATCCACAACATTTGGTGATGGTGGGGGCTTGTTACCTATTAAACAGATAATTTATATACAGATATATTGTCGCATTATATATATACACACATACATTCACTTATGTATGTGTGAAATATAATGTAGTGTTGTTAATGCACCTGTTTTATTACCAAAGCACCTGAAACCGTGTCTGGTTCTTATGACATAGTTTTATGTAAGAATCTTTGTTTTGTTCCAAACACCAACTTAATAACGAGACAATTATTTGTATTACTAAATCCCTCAAAGTTCTTCACTATTTTCAAAATGATTTAAAAATCATGGACAGTGTCTTTTATTAGAAATATGGTAACGAAAGAGTTAAACCTTCGCCCCTCCCCATCCAAAAAAAAATCCATTGAACTCACTTCGGCTATATCGTCGTCTCTGACATCATCACATTAAGTTGATTATTTTGAAATTGTCATTATTAATGACCAGTAATGACATAGTCTTGTTTTGTGTATGTGTGTCAACTAATTAGTTTATTTTAAGTGTTTGTGTGATAGGATCATAGTTTTTATCACACATGACGCGTATCAACATATTTTCATTTCACAAGACAGTACCTCGTTATTAATTATATTTGTACTTTCTGTGACAGTAGAATACGTAACAAGAAACATAGTTTTCTAATTAAAAAAAGTCTCTGCTACTGGTGCTACCACTACAACTATTATTAATGTTATAATTTACGCTTATTTATTTTGTTCTTTTCCTAGTTAACAACAAACCTCTTTCCGAAGTGTCTTCTTCGAAAGAAATTTTGCGATTTGCAAACCCCTAACCTATTAGAGTATACACGGTTACCAGTTGAAATTAATTTCAGTGTTATTGATACTCGTTATTGAACCGTTATATAGTTCGTCTTTGATATATTATAAATTCACAACTTCATGTCTATTCTAATAGTTCGTTTATCATTAGTTCTACGACGTATATATGCAAATGTCACTTGTATAGTAAACACACACATACACACTCGTGAATATTATCAACATAACGTTATTATCATAATGAATGTACATGCAAATAACAATCAGTGTTCCCAGAAAGCTCAAATTTATGGTGTGTAGGAAGGAATGGACATCTTTAGATGTTTTTACATTTTTCCAACAGCATCGACTACGAAAGTTATATTTTATAATCTAAAGGCGAATTATTCTTTTGTTGCAAAATGATATTATGATGGATTTCAACGATACATAATATCGAGGCCCTTATTCTAATAGAGTAAGTGTATGCAGGGCGTGGATTAAGCTTGCATGGAGCCCTTGCATCAAACTGATTTTAATTTACTTGTTAAAAGGAGGGCATTCTCCTTCCCTACGCGTAATATATCAAATTGTGGCCCATTTATATATTACGGGTTCCTAACTACAGCCCTAATCTGCCACAGAGTGAACGACTCTGGTTTTATTTTCTAACTTAACTGTTTTCTTTAACTTTATAATAGAAACACACGTATGTGTGTGTGTGTGTGTGTGTGTGTGTGTGTGTGTGTGTGTGTGTATATATAATATCACAAGGTTTTCCCTGCTAGCAAAGATTGGACTTGTTATCAAAGACTGAATCAGTACTGAAGCAGTATTGATTCAGTACCTCAGATTGACCAAGAGCCTCGATCTTTCAGACACAAATGTTCTCGCATTCTACTGAGTGTCCAGGCGGACTGGGGGTTCACGTCTTGCTTACAAAATGTTCCCACGCTCTACCAAGTGCATTTTAGCATGGCACCAGCACTAGGAAGGTTGTCATGTTTTTGACACAGCCCAAGTCATCCCAATTCCTTGTTTGGTAGGTTTTCTACAGCTAGGTGTCCTTCCTGTCGCCAACCACTTCACAAAGTGTACTAAGTGCATTTATTATGTAAATCACCAGCACTAAGATTGTTGTCATGTCTTTGACACAGCTCAAGAGTCGTCCCAACGTTTTATTTGGCAGGTTTTCTATGGCTCTTCCTACTGCCAAATGCCTTACAGGATGTATTGGGTGCATTTCTTGTGACATCAGTGCTAGGGGGTTTTGGTCATTGATTGAATTGAAGAGCTTCCCCTACTCTACAGGGTCAGCTTGGGTGGTGGGGGTGGAGCGGAGGGCAAATGTCATGAGTGTCTGAAGAGTGTGGTGGATTGGTAGGATTTAGTATGGTGTTTAGAGAGGGGAAAGGGTTTACCTCTGCAGCTGCATGAGGTACTGTCAAGAGTTACCAAGAGGGGTGGTGATGAGATGGAGTTTATGACAGGTGTGTTATAGCAATGTATAAGTTAAGACTGATGTGTTATGATTTTAGGGGGTCTGGGTGATCGTGGATAGAGTTACTAACCTGAATGGAATGTGAGTGTTAGGGTGCAGAGATCTGTATAATGAGGGTTATTGTGGTGATAAGTCACCAAGGAGGAGGATGTATGGCTTCATTGGAAAACTGAGTGTAGGTGTAGGAGGTTTGAGTTAATAGGTTTTATTTTTACAGGGATATTTTTTTTTGTTTTTACTTGGTAGTTCAGAAGGAAGTGGACATGCCCATAACCTTTCTCAGGTCCTCTGAGTAGTGATGGATGCTATTAATGTTGTTTAAATTATTGCAGGTTCATTTCTTTTTAAAAGATATGAATAAGGAGAGAATTCCAGAGGGTTGATTGCCTGGTCCTAGTGGTTATAATGGGTGATGAGTGAATAGATGAGTTGGGAGGGAGTCCCAGGGGGCTGATGTTCTGGACATAGTGGCTAGTGTGGGGCCTGATTGATTTAATACACAATGGGTGATGATAGACAAATGAGTTGGGAGTGTCTAAATGAAGATGACATGGTTTCAGCAAACTCCAAGGGACAGTTACCATTGAAGTAACAGTAAAAGAGACAGATGAGGCAAGGCATGAGATCAATTAGTTTGAAGTGGAACTAGCTATAGTCTAATTAATTAGTTCTAGTACCTCACTGGTATGGGAGGGATGTACATTTGAGAAGACTCTGTCAAGATTTGAACTTAAAACTCTAAGAACTCATACTTTATTTAACAACACTGAAAGGATAAAAAGCAAAGTTGGCCTCAGTGTAGCGAGCCAGAACAAATACTAAGGTATTTAATCCTACCAATTCATACCTGTAACATCCAATATACACACACATACCAATACCTGGTGCAGGTGAGCGTCCAAAGACCAATTGTTTTGAAATTAAGAAATGCATTCAATAGATTTAAAATTAACTGAATTCCTCTCTAAATAGTTAATAGTGAATTCTTATTTACCATAAATAAATAACTAAAATATTATTGTTATCATAACCTTCATCATTGTCATTTTAAGTTCTGATTTTCTATACTGTCCTTCTTTTAACTCGGTCTATAATCCGACACGTGTCTACATGTTTCATCCTGTAATATCTCTTCCTTGAGGTACAACATTCACAAATTAACTCGGTCTTTAATCTGACGTGTCCACATACTTCATCCTGTAATATCTCTTCCTTGAGGTACAACATTCACAAATTAACTCTGTCTTTAATCTGACATGTGTCTACATGTTTCATCCTGTAATATCTCTTCTTTGATGTACAACATTCACAAATTTGTTCTAACTACTTTAGCAGTTGGCAATTGAATGGTGACTATATAGAGTAGAGATGATTTTTCAGTTTAGTCGAGCATAGGACAACCTCTCTAGGGCTGATGACACAATAAAATGCATCCACTACACACTGTAAAGTGATAGTGCCACTTCATACTATAAAATGATAGTGCTGGTACCATGATAGAATGCAACCACTACACTCTGTAAAGTGATAGTACCATGATAAAATACGCTTGTCAAGTCGTTGGCATTATGAAGGACATTCAACTATAGAAATTATGCTAAATATGAAACATATCAGCAAGATGAAGTCTCTCTAACCCATCTAGTCTTGAAATGTAACAACCTGTCCAACCCATGCCAACCCATCTAGTCTTGGACTGTAACCTGTCCAACCCATGCCAACTCATAGTCACAGACCGAACACATTTACCATTGTATGTAAACACCCCCAGCAATACGCCACTGCATATAATATATATATATATATAAGTGGAGGCACATGGCTTAGTGGTTAGAGCATTGGTCTTGCAATCGAAAGGTTGTGAGTTCAATTCTCAGACCGGGTGATGTGTTGTTTCCTTGAGCAAGACACTTTATTTCACATTGCTCCAGTTTCTTCAGCTGTAGAAATGAGATGATAGGGACTGGGGTCCCTCTCATTCCACTGCAAAGTGGTCGTGGAGGTGCCACGGCAAAAAAGCACCCAGCACTCACTGTAAATGAGGTTGGTGTTAGGAAGGACATCCAGCTGTAGAAATCAAGCCAGAATCTGTTCCCGTCCCACCCTTGCAAGCAGGGAAAAGCGGACGTAAAATGAAATGAAGTGGTTACACAACAGATAGTTCACCATACCGAGAACAATTGTTTCACCTTAGCGGATCCTTAGCTCGTACCATGGACTGAGTGCTCTACCACTACGGATATTACCTTCCGGTGTTCTACCTCTATATATATATATATATTTTGCTATCTATCATTGTTTCTGATGAAGATGGTGAGATAGATCTATTGAATCAAGACTAATACGATATTGATTTATCATGATCAATGAACCTTCTGAAACAATTGTAAAACAATGAAGTGATTAAGCACTAAACTTCCCCTTCTGTATTCATTGCTCAATATGTATATATATATATACTTGTATACAATTCATGAATTCTGTGCTTTCATTTTGTAGAAGTCCTTCCAAGACTGAAGAAGCAGCTGAATTATTTGTCAGGGCTGCAAATGCATTCAAGATGGCAAAAAACTGGGCTTGTAAGTTATGTTATTGTGTCAATGACTTTTATGACTACTCTGCTTATTAAATACAGTATTTTGAGAAAGGAAATTGTGTAAATAGATAAAAATTATATATTTACCATATATACTCGAATATAAGCCAACCCCACTATTTCGTCTGAGAAATAGGCAAAAGTCCTAACCTTATTTACATAGAATTTGGAGTTGATGAAAATTATTCAAAATATTGACCCTGTATATAAGCTGACCTCCCACCCCACACCATCGATTTTTTTTGATTTTTTTTTTCCCCTCACATATTCCTCAGCTTATATTCGAGTATATACAGTATATAAAATATTTGAAACCAGATGAGAGAGGTAAACACAGTCCGCTGCAAATTGCTGAAATTGATCTATTTATCTATCTATCTGTCTATCCATCTACCTATCTATCTACCTATCTATCTACCTATCTATCTGTCTTGTCTTTGTATTGTCCCCTTTCTTGTTGCGCCCTTGTGGCTAATAAAGAAATCTATCTATCTACCTATCTATCTATCTACCTATCCATCTGTCTATCCATCTGTCTATCTATCTACCTATCTATCTACCTATCTATCTACTCTTCTATCTATCCATCTGTCTATTTTATAGCTGCGGGACAATGTTTTTGTAGAGCAGCCCAGCTTCAGATTAGTCTACAAAGTCGACATGAAGCTGCCTCACATTATGTTGATGGAGGAAATGCATACAAGAAAGCTGATCCCAATGGTAAGCATGTCTTGGCTATGTTTATCTTCAGTTTAACATCTAACTTTTTTCTTATGCTAATCTGTTTTAATGACTAAAATGTGTATCCAGTTTAGAATAGATACACCTTATCGCTGTGTGTCACAAGAGGCAAACTAGATGGGGTGGTGCCAGGAAAGGCATCCAATCATAAAAGATTGCTTCAAAAAAGATCCCCACTTTAGTACTGACTTTGTCTATGTAGACTCGTCCAACCTTTGCTAGCAGGGAAAGTGGGCATTAAATGATGATGATGGTAAATAGGAAGCTTTTCATGGAGCCCAAAAGACTTTAGCAGGAAAAATAATGGCTTTAAAAATTGCTTTGTTGTATTGTTGTAGTAGTCTGATTTTTATTGTTAGTCGATAGAGGCCTTTTTCAGTGATGTTTGCTGTTTTATATTTTTATATTTATATTTTTTCCATGCTTGAAGGATTGAGTATCTTTATGTTTCCATATTGAGTTCAGTGCTTGATAGTTGTGGATGTCAACCACTCCCAATTACAAACTATTTAGATGTGATGCATCACTGTAAGTCGAGTACATATTTTATAGTGATGTAGAGCCGAGCAAGTTAATGTGTGTTTGTCTAGAAATGCCATATAATGAAGATAACAGAAGTGCAAAGCTCATAGCATTAGCCCAGAGAGTCTGTTGTCCAGTGCGGCATCTATGTCAGGAATTACAAGGTAAATAGGATCACTGAACCCTTAACTTGTAATGTAGTCATGACAGCTGTATAAAGACGTGCAGAGAAATATCAGTGGATGGAACTTGTGAAAGAGGTTGACATAGGAAGACATGTGATGAAGTAATAAAGATTGACCTTAGGAAGCTGAACTTCGCAATGGAGATGACAAAGGACTGCCTGCTTTGCAGTGTAAGAGTTACAGCTCTTTACCTTCTGAGTTTAAATCCTGCCAAGGTTAGCATTGCCTTTCATCCTTACGGGGTCGATAATATAAAGTACCAGTAACACACTGGGGTCAATTCAATTGGCTTTTTTCTCCCCCCAAAATTGGTTGCCTTGTGCTTAAATCAGAAACCATTATTATTATCGGACGCCATGCACAGTTACGTCCCTTTACGAACTGAGTTCAAATCCCGCCGAGGTTAACTTTGCCTTTCATCCTTACGGGGTCGATAAAATAAAGTACCAGTAATACACTGGGATAATTGCTGGCCTTGTGCCAAAAAGTAGAAACAATTATTATTATTATGTCAAATGTCACTTTAAAAACAATTATATATTTTATTTTGTCATGCAGAAGCTATCAACTGCCTCTTGAAAGCTGTTGAAATTTACACAGATATGGTGAGTATTACTTCAACACCATGCTTTGTAGCATAGAGTTATGGCCCTTTACGTTCTGAGTTCAAATCCCACCGAGGTTAACTTTGCCTTTCATCCTTACAGGGTCGATAAAATAAAGCACCAGTAATTCACTGGGGTAATTGCTGGCCTTGCGCCAAAAGTAGAAACAATTATTCTTTAAACTGGTGGTGGTAGTGGTGGTGACTGCGGCAATGGTGCTAGTGGTGGTGGTGGTGGTGGTGACAATGGTAGTAGCGTTGGTGGCAGCTATTTTCTATTAAGGAAGTCCTTGTTAAGCCTCCCTGGTAAAGTCTATGCTAAGTGTCTGGCAAAGAGATACAGGGAGATTCTCTAGTCCAAACTAGCTGACAAACAGTGTGGTTTTCACCCCGGACGCAGCGCAGCCAATCAAATATTCACACTGCGGCAGGTCTTCATGAAATTGTGGAAGTATTGCCAAGAGGTATATTCTTGTTTTGCCGACCTTGAAAAGACATATGGCCATGTTCCGCAGGACCTGCTGTGGAAGGTTTTGCAGGAGGATGGGATTGATGGTCAGCTTCTTGCTACTCTGATGTCTCTATACGAATGCCTCATGCCCCAACAACCCTGTCAGGAATAAGTAGGCAAAGAAGAAGAAATAGCTGTGTTCTATTTCTGTTTCTCTTTCTAGTTTATATGTATCCTTGTGTCCTGTCTTTTATATTCAGTTTTCTGTTTGTTTGTTTTTTTGACAGTTGTTCTCTAGTAAATACCTAAATGTTTTTATCTTTCCTTTTTTTTTCTTACAGGGCAGATTCACCATAGCTGCCAAACACCATATTGTTGTAGCTGAAATATATGAGAATGAATTAGCTGACATTGAGCAGGTTTGTTGTTTTTTGTTGTTTTTTGAGCTCTTCAGTCACATGATGGACACAACAACCATTCTAGTGATGGCGCCACTAACAATGCACTCAGTATATTCTGATTCTGTAATGTAATTTGCATTAGGAATGCATCCGTCTGTTTTTTTCACTCTTCATTCAATTGGCATCATCATTCAGGCATCAACTAGAACACTTGGTAGCATTTGTTCCAGTATTTTATGATCTGAGTTCAGATCCTGCCAGGATCAACATAACATGCCAGTGAAAGGCAGTAGATAAACAGAATTGTTAATATCAGTGCTACTTGTTTTGGCTCTTTACATTCTGTGTTCAAATTCTGCCTTCTATCACCGGTCTACCCATAGCAGGAAACTTAGTGTTCAGTTCTGTCTCCTATCACCGGTCTACCCATAGCAAGAAACTTAGTGTTCAAGCGCTAGCTACCAGTGATAGGCCTTCAGTACCAGTTAGAGTGACACTTTGATTGGAGTGTTACTTTGTATTGAAGTAGGATTTACACAAGGACAGAAAATAAATGAAGTCTCAGAGAAAGTACAATTGAGCAACAGATTTTATCATATTGCCATTATTTTTCTTTGAGAGCGATGAATTGGCAGTAGAATCAGTAAAGCGTCAGATAACATGCTTTGCAGCATATTGTTGCAGCCTTTTATGTTTTGAGTTCAAATCCCGCCGAGGTTAGCCTTGCCTTTCACCCTTATGGGATAAATGAAGCACCAGTAATGCACTGGGTTTTTTTTAATTGACTTTCCCCCTTTCCCCAAACTATTGGCCTTGTGCCTAAATCAGAAACCATTATGATTCAAGCCAGTTTCAGGTGGGTTGGTATTAAAAGAATTAAATATATTTTTATCATGTATAAGTTTATAAGTATTGTAACAATTTTCTTTTCCTCAGGCTATTTCTCACTATGAACAAGCTGCTGACTATTACAAGGGAGAAGAATCCAATAGGTTTGTAAATCTTTCTTTTAATTCTGGAATTCTATTTTATATTCAAGAAAGCTTCATTTTGATTGGTTCGTTAGTTCACTCTGCTCTTGCTTGATGGGCCTGGGGTAATTCTGGTCATCAGTCCCAGTGGTGTCATTGTGCGTAGAGCCAACCATATCCACCAGTGCCCTCCATCGCTGGCAGTCTTATGCCAGCCCCTCTGCATTCTCCAAGGTGATGTCGAGCCTCTGGAGATCTTCCTTAATTATGCCCAGTTGTCTGGTGCAAGGCCACTTCCAGCCTGCTGCAGCTGTATTGAACAAAAGTAAGGCCCCGGTAAGATGATCAGACGGGAAGTGGAGGACATGTCCATACCAGAAGATGCTGTGGGCTGATGCATGCACACACACACACACAGCTCTTCATTGGAGATGTGGTGGTACCATCTGATGTTCTTGATGGTCCTCAGTACACAAAGAGAGAGAGAGAGAGGTTTCCATTTGTTATATGTGAATTTTTCTAATGAGGTTATAAACAAGTTATGAAGATATTAAAAATCACGAGTGTTTTAATTACAGACTTGTTTCAAGTTTATTACTTATTTTCGATGGATTTTCTTTTTTTCTTTTTAATGGTTTGTAATTTAAAGAGAGAAGGAGAAAAATTAATCAGGTTAATTTATGAAGATAATCATTTTATATTTAATGTTATCAATAATACCTGTTAGGATACTTTAAGTGAAGATTTGTGTACACATTTTATTATATACTAGCAGTGGTACCCGGCGTTGCACAGGATAAGGTATTTTGGAACATGGGCCGCCAACAGACCTAATCGTGGAAAAACTGCATGCCTGGACAATATGTAAAGAAAATAAACCAAATACTCTGATGGCTGGATAATCTTTAAAATTTTCCTCGATGAAGCAGGAAAAATGCAGGTTTTCACCTAATGCGGGCCCTAGGGATCAAGAAAATGAATTTTTTTTTACGTGCATAATATGCCTTGAAATTTCGGGAAAATCGGCTAGATGTAACGCCAACAAAAAGCCCTAAAAAGCTGAAAAAAGGAAGTTTTTCACCTAATGCGGGCCCTAGGCCATAAAAAAGTTGAATTTTCTTTACTCACGGTATGAAGAAGAGACTGACTAATACATAGTTACAATTTCAAGGAAATTGGTCTGAAAAAAACCCCCTAAAAAGCTGAAAAAACGCAGTTTTTCATCTAATGGGGGCCCTAGGGGATCAAAAAGTTGAATTTTTTTTATGTGCATAACACTCCCTGAAACATAAGTAATACACATATAAAAAATCGGTTGGGTACTTTTCGAGTTTTAGGGATTCGAACTCACAGACAGACATCCTCTGTTTTATATATATAGATTAGAAAATCATTTGATAATTCCTTGTGCAAGGAAAATTATTAAGAAACCACCATCTATATTACTCATAAGTTGCACCTCCATTTTACATATATAAAATTTACAATGTGCCATATATTTAGAATAAATATTTTTTAGATTACATGCTTTTTTTTTTAATGTATTTTTGTAGAAAAAGGTGAGACTTACATAACATTTTTAGATAGAATTATAATGGAAGGATTTTAGATAAATATAAACACTTTGAGGTAAACATAGAACGAAGGGCAACTTCAAGTGGTTTGGTATCTAAGTGTTAAAACCGGTTACTTTCTCTTATATTGTAGTGCAGCTAATAAATGCTACCTGAAGGTAGCTCAATACTCAGCACAACTAGAGCAGTACCAGAAAGCTATTGATATCTATGAACAGGTAGGAAACATGCTTCTTTCTTTCTGGTGTGATCTTCTTTTGTTGGCAATATTCCCTCTCTAAATTTTGTTATCATCAACATCAGCATGATTACCATCATCATCATGATCCCTATTTTTAAGTCCCTTTTCTCATGTTTGCATGGGTTGGTTGAAATATTGTTTTTTGTCAGGTTTTCAACCTTATTCTATGTATGGTATATCTTACTGGTATTATGGAAAACATAAACCAGTGTCATCACAGTGTCGATGTAATGTTTATGGTGACTGGTATTCGTACACACACACACATATATAGTACTGGTGCCATGTACACCCTGTAAAGTGATAGTGCTGGTGTCATCATGAAATGCACCCAATCCACTCTGTGAAGTAGGGTATCCATGCGGTCATGGAAACCATGCTTAATCGAATATAGGAAGTCATGGCCATCCGACATATCTAGTCGCTAAACATAACCAATCAAACCTATATCATCATGGAAAACAGATGTCAAACAATGATGGAGATTATATATATATATATATATATATATATATATATATTATATATATATATATATAAAGAATAATATTAATAAAGATGCTGATGTTACATAAATCGTTTATTCATAATAATTGTTTCAACGGTTCTCCCATGCAATCCAAGATGTAATTCATGCATATGAATAAACGATTTATATAACATCAGCATCTTTCTTAATGTTATTCTTATACTGAATCTCCATCGTAACTACAAAGTAGGAATGTAGAGAGCTTTCTCTGACTTGCTCCTGTTTTTACCAAAAAAATCTTTACTGAATATATATATATATATAGTTTTGCGAGGTTTTTTATATGAAATCGTGTGTCGAAACAGATATTGTTATATTTGGGGAGGGTCATATTTGCGTAATATTGCCAGAATTAATAACAGAATAAATATATAGACAGACTGAACAAAAAAATGGCGTAGACATACAACACAACAGGAGGAACAATGAATATAACACCATTGACGATGTTGCAGATGTGCAACGAAAGATTTATGTAAATTATGTAAACTATATATATGTGTTTGTGTCTATATTGTATCTGTATTATTTTTGACCGCCGGTCAGTCAATGGCAACATTGAGGACCGAGTAAGTTAGATCGCAGATATATATATATAAAAGACAGCGAGAAGCGAAGACCAACCAAACAGTGAGTGTGTTCTGTTATTAATTCTGGCAATATTACGCAAATATGACCCTCCCCAAATATAACAATATATATATATACATGTATTCCTACTATATCAAGTATAAAACTAATATATTTCTTCATTGTACTTTATCATTTGCTTTGTTATTTCTGTTTGCCTCTTGCATGCATATATATGCACAGACACACAGCATTGTGTATCCAATTTAAAATAGGTATGCACCATATCATTGCATGTTGTATGAAGCAACTAAAAGGTTTGGTGTCATGAAAGGCATCTAGCTGTAAAACATTACCTTAAAAAGTTTATTCCTATGCCAGTATGGAAAAGTCAATGTAAAAATGACGATAATGATTTGATACAGTTTCCGTCTACCAGATTCACTTAGCATAAGTGAGCTCGAGGTTATAGTTGAAGATACTTGGGACTGAACCCCAAACCAACAGCCATGCCTGTGATTATAGTCAGTGTGTTGTACAAGTTTTCTTCCTCTGAAAAGAAGTATGTGTGCACTGAATGTATAATAAATATAATTATTGATTATTATATAACTCCTGCTAGCAGGAAAAATGGATTTTTAAAATACTTTTTTTTTTTTCCTTCAATTTCAGGTTGCTTCTTCATCAATGGAGAATGCTTTGCTAAAATACAGCGCTAAAGACCATTTCTTTCGAGCTGCTCTCTGTCATATGTGTAATGACATCGTCAATGCTAAACTGGTGATCACAAAATACGAGGATATGTTTCCTGCATTCTCTGACTCAAGAGAATGTAACTTATTAAAGGTGAGTTAAGGATTCTTTCTGCATTTACATATGATAGATCTCATTTTTCTATTGCTTTGTTAATTGACCCTAATTTTTTTTACATTGATGTCTTTGCTTACAAAGTAATTTTCTAGTTTTTCAAAACCACATTCTCCTAAAATTCTGTTCATGTACACTCACTCACACGTGCGAGCGAGCACACACACACATACATACATACACACAAACACACACACAGACTCGCACACACTTGCACACAACTTTTCCCTCCCTAAAATTGCTAGCTGCATGCCTAAATTAGAAGCTATTCATAAAAAAGATTGGCAGTATTGGTTGAGCATCTGACAACGTTTTGTGGCATATTGTTACATCCCTTTATGACCTGAGTTCAAATCCTGCCATGGTTAGTTTTGTCTTTCATCCTTACAAGGGTTGAAAAAATAAAGTACCAGTAATGCACTGGGATCAATTTAATCGACTTTCCCTTCCCCCAAAAATTGTTGGCCTTGTACCTAAATCAGAAACCATTATTAAAAGTATTATTTCTATCTCTGACATATTTATTTGCAGACTGTTTTGGATTCCATGGATAATATTGAGGCGTTCACTAAGGCTGTTAGTGATTATGATTCCATATCGCGACTAGACCAATGGCTGACGATGATTTTCTTGAGAATCAAGAACAAAATCACAGAAGAGGATGAAATGAATATTTGTTAAAACGTCTAGGATTTTTTTTTTTTTTCTTTTTAACCATTAGTCTTTACCCCTGTCCTTCCTTATTTCCTCCCTTATCAACAATCACAATCTCTCTTCCCTAGCCACTATTTCTTTAACTTTAAGCTAGACGTTAGTTTTCACTTTCCTCAACATCCCCCATCTTATGCAATTAAACATTTTTTTTAAGAATGTTATTACCAGTGTATCACTCTTACTGTACTCTGTAATAGGTTAATATTAATCCCTTAAGTTTCAGATTCTACTTTCTAATCAATACCTCATTACTTTATATTTTTCTTAATATATCTTTCTCTTTTTCCTTATATAAATATGAATATAGTTGAATAAGAGAGAAGAGAGCCCAGAATTAATATATATCGAACATATTGTTGTATGATTCAACTTTTGGCTAGCTGACTTCACCAAACGAACTAAAAAAAAAATTTTAAAAAAATACTCTAAAAAGAATATCTGGTAAAGCCAGCAGAGGTTGTAAAAATGCTGAACTAATTGAATATTTGATTAAACAATTGGTTGTCTTGTGTTTGAATTTTCTAGCTTGATTCCTTTGAGAGGACTTCACGAAAATAACTGCAATTGATTAGCTGTTCATAAGATGTCTGGCATCTGTTCTGTCTCACTGTAGAATTTAGGCTAATCTCAACAAGCCCTGTCTAGCTTAAAGTTATAAAAATAAAATTATATATATATATGTGTATATGTACATATGTATATGTGTATATATATGTAATATATATATATGTATATGTATGAATATATATATGTATATATATGTAATATATATATATGTATATGTATGAATATATATATATATATATATATGTATATATATGTATATGTATGAATATATATATATATGTATGTATATGTATGAATATATATATATATGTATGTATATGTATGAATATATATATATATGTATGTATATGTATGAATATATATATATATGTATGTATATGTATGAATATATATATATATGTATGTATATGTATGTATATGTATGAATATATATATATGTATGTATATGTATGTATGAATATATATATATGAATGTATGTATATGTATGAATATATATATGTATATGAATGTATGTATATGTATGAAAATATGTATGTATATGTATGTATATATGTATGAATATATATATATGTATGTATATATGTATGAATATATATATATGTATGTATATATGTATGTATATGTATGAATATATATATATGTATGTATATGTATGAATATATATATATGTATGAATATATATATATGTATGTATATGTATGAATATATATATATGTATGTATATGTATGAATGTATGTATATGTATGAATGTATGTATATGTATGAATATATATATATGTATATATATGTATGTATATGTGTATATATGTATGTATATGTGTATATATGTATGTATATGTGTATATATGTATGTATATGTGTATATGTGTATGTATATGTGTATATATGTATGTATATGTGTATATATATATGTATGTATGTATGTGTATGTATATATATATATGTATGTATATATGTGTGTGTGTATGTATATATGTGTGTATGTATGTATATATGTATGTATATATGTGTGTATGTATGTATATATGTGTGTATGTATGTATATATATATGTGTGTATGTATGTATATATATATGTGTGTATGTATATATAAATGTATATATGTATGTATGTATATATATATGTATGTATGTATATATATATGTATGTATGTATGTATGTATGTATATGTGTGTGTATATATATATATATTGTTTTTTTTTTATTATTACAGAAGTAAGAGAAAATCATTTCAACTGAGTACAAAATAGTAGAGACTGTATATTGGTTTGACATTATTTATACTTAAAAAAATTATTATCATCTTTCATTTCCAGGAGCTGCTCGGACTGGATATTTTGTTAATTTACAAAGATAAGCCACTCCTCAGAATGAAAGATGATTATTTTGTAAGGATAACTTATGTCATATATACATATAAACATGAGAAAACTCATAGCTAGAACAGTCGTTAAAACAGCTAAATGCTGCCACACTGTCTTTGACAGCATTTAGCTGTTTTAATGGCTGTTCTAGCTCTGAGTTTTCTCAATTCTATGTGTATTCAAATACACTCTTGCTTCGTCTCGATCAGAGACACCATTGTATTTTTATGTCGTATATTCACATGAATTGGTCAAATAGTGATACTATTAGTTTCACTTAGACTTCAGTGGGTGTATGGCAATGCATTATTACTGAAATACAATCAAACATTGCATTACAACCACTGAACCTAAAATTATTTGGTCAGCCCAAGATTCATCATCAAACTACTGTAGAAATTCCATGCAAATATTAAATATTTGTTTCTATTTTCATAATATTGAGTGCTCTATCTTATGTCATAGACGACACTTTAACAAATAATTATATATATATAGATATAGATGGCGGTGCCCCAGCATGTCCTCAGCTTGTTGGCTACAACACATAATAGAATCATATATAGAGAGATTTTCTTACGCCCTTGAAAAGGCTAGCTAAACACAAGCCTAAACCGCTTGGCACCACAGTCGGGATTATGCCTATCTCTATATATATATATATATATAATATATCCCTGGCCTTTTTCTTCAGAGGTTACTCGCTGCTTCAATTCCTTACTTAAATTATATTTACCCTCTGGATTAACATATTATTTAACTCTTCTCATCTCTTAATAATGTAGAGGGTGGTGGGGAGGTACTCACAATGACTTATCATTTGTCTCCCCTTTACTTCTGTATATCTCTCATACCTTTTTGAGGAGTGGGAGAAGGAGAGGAAGACATGGACATCCCAATGTATTTAGTCTGTCACTCTAAAGTTGAGTGATGGTGAATGATGATGGTAAAAGTAGTGGTGATGATGGATCAAGGAGAGGGAAGAAGACGAATCATTCCACTAACCCCTACAAAATTTAAAAACGGAAACTTGTATTCCTTCAGTGATAAAAATAAATTAAGTTCAAAGAAAGTACTGTATATACTCAAATATAAGCCAAGAAACATATGACCAAAAATAATCTATGGTAAAATGGCGGGGAGAAGCTTATATACGCCGTCTGAACAATGTGTTGATTAGCTGCCTCGGCTTATAAATGGGGTTTGGATTTTTGTCCATTTCTCAGACATAAATGTGGGAGGGGTTTGACTTATATTTGAATATATATAGTAAATATTTGACAATGTTTTGTGTGTGTTATTATCTGAGTATATGTATGTTTGTGAATTATCTTTTCCAATCTCTTCATTCAATGGTGTTAGATAAAAACAAGTACATTTGTATTATTTATCAACCAAATTCTTTCGTTCTGAAGAGTCTAGTCATTCCTCTACATTTGATTCCATAAGTGTTATTTTTTTTATTGTTATATTTTTATTTTTTGCAGCCAGTGTTTCTATGAATAAAACAAAAGCTGGATACTGCTTTCACCTATGTATTAGACAAGCAAGCCTATACTGATACTAGTGTTTTGTATCTTTATTGTGTTGTTTAAAGTATTTGTCAATTGTTTGTATATCTCTGATAATAAGCATGTGTGTGTGTGTGTGTGTATTTATATATATGTGTGTGTGTATTAGTGTGGAAAAATGGATGTTAAACAGTGATGATGATAAGACAAACACCAAGATGCAAAAACAAAGTCTTATTAGTATCACACTTCGGATGAAGTAGAAGAGGAGTTGACATAAGTCCTTCTTTGGAGAGAGAGAGAAAAGGTTGGAATATATATATATAATGAATGTGTTAATGAAAATAAATGGTGCAAATGTCTAGTTGGCCATCAACTAAGCTTACCAAGTTGATGACAGACGATGCATTGCTTTTCACTGGATCATATTGGCAAGATTGAGCAGGATTGTAATACCTGTGAAAAACAGGATCTTCATAACAACTAGACAACACTTTGTTTGTTTGTTTGGAGGCCTCATGCCTTTGCTTAATTGCATTGATAGTGTCACATATATATATATATATATATATATATGTGTCAGAATACAATGTGCAACCGCTCCATTACAAATATACATTTTGTTTGCACTCTGAGAATGGTTGACTCGCCTATACGTTCAAACTATTTCTTATTGAGTAATTTGAGAACAGCCGGACTATAGAAAATATTTTTCCTATTGTCTCGGTAACTATAAAATATATATATATATATATGTGTGTATATATATATATATATATATATATATATACACACACAGGCAGAGTGTATATAATAGAAAAAATTAGGAAGTTTTGTTTACATATGAAAAATATTTATTGCGTATCGACCTACATTATATATATGTATATATATGTATATATATATATATATATATATATGTATATATATATACATATATATATATATATATATATATGCACATGCAAACAGTGAAGGCATGTGACCTAATAGTTAGGGAGTTGGACTCGTGATCATAAGGCTGTGGGTTTGATTCCAGGAGTGGGTGTTGTGTTCTTGAGCAAAATAATTCATTCCATGTTGCTGCTGCTACCAGGAATTGCAACTGGCTGATAGTATCAACAATGGAAATGTTGTTTCCTTAGCCCAATCTGATTATTGGCACCTTTCCTTGTATATATATATATATGTGTGTGTATATATATATATATATATATATATATATATATATATACTTACACCTATTTTCTATTGTTTGCATGGGTCAGACTATGTATGTATATATGTGCATCTATATGTTTGTGTGTGTATGTGTATTCATGTATACATATGTGCATAATCATACAAGCACACGTTTTATTATTGTTGTTGTTAAGTGTTGAATAACAACGAACATTTATGGATGAAAGGACTCAATACTGGGTGTAGTGTCAAATTTGTTATAGACTGGGAGTTGCCTATGAACTTAGGTTTTGCCTGTCTTAAAGCTTGTTCAAATTGTATATATATATATATATATATACACATATATAGACACTCACACAAGATGATTTATAATTCTCTTACAAAATAGCTAAGATATTTCAGCACAGTGAGTGTTCACAAAAACTTTTCAGAAAAGTAATTTGCTTTGCTGAAACATCATAGCCATGTTGTAAGTAAATGAATAAATAAACATATATTTACTCTATTAGAAATATTGAGTTATTCCCCCTTTGTGGGCTACTATGTTCACCAAAATCAGAACCCTATAATTATATATAATGCTAGCATGGAGAAATGGACATTAAACAGTGATGATGATGATGATATATATATAGAGAGAGAGAGTATAATAAAAAAAATACAAAGACCAAAATCAATAAAACCAATAAAGATTGTATATATATATATATAAACCTGAAGAGCAAATATTTATTAGTACAGATGTACTAATGATATATATATATTATATACACATAGAAATGTATGTATATATAAATATATATATGTGTGTGTGACTTTGAAGACACCATAGTGCTCAAGTTTAATCTTGTTAAAGATTTATCATTTCTGCATTAGTCCTATTAAAGGTTTTCAATGAGAAGTTTCTTCAATATAACATGTTTAAAACTAAAATTGTTCTATTCATATGTATGTGTATGGACAAGGGTTGGCTGATTATGAAGGATTAATGCTAGATCTGAAATCTTGCATTAATTTAAACTCTTATTAATAACTGCATTGTTTCTTTGTAAGGACTATGTTGAAAAATAAACCACATTTCATCATTCAATGAGAGTGGCTTCATCAGCCTATGAACTTTTCAGCTGACCCTCGTATGTATGTATGTGTATGCATTAGCCAAAAATTGAGCAGTCCACTTAGATTCTTGTGTGTGTGTGTGAAACATTGCAAAGTTCCATTGTCCAGCAAAAGATTGACAATGCTGCTACTCTCTTGCTCATCTTGAGCTGTGTAAACTTCTCCCTGACCAGGTGACAGTAAGCAGACTTGAGTACATGTCTCTGCAGCAGTGATGTCCATCTGGTCTAAAAATGGAGCATGTCTGCAACATCTTTGGGTCTCATGTTGGACTTTACACTCATGTGTATGGCCATCCTTGGCTACCATGAAAAGGAACATCGTCAAATTCGAAAGGCTACAAAGAAGAAAGTATTGTTTAAGTTTTGAGTTCATGGTTAGATTGATGATGATGATGATGATGATGATCTCTGAATTTAATTTTTGAGTATATTTTTGCACTTGTTTGGATTTCATATTGTTGTGTTATTTGATTTTTTTTCTCTCTCTCTTCCAAATCTTTGTCATATTCTCAGATAATAACTGTATTATGGGCCGCTGTAATTTTCTGTGAATAAATCTGTTGTTTTAGAAAATCTAACAAACATCATTCTAGTGAATTTCATATGACAAATATTTCTTTGCACAAAATCAGGAGATGGAGATATTGTTGATTAATTTGACTTCAGTATATTGTTAAAATATGCAGCAAATTGGCAGAATCATTAGAATCTTGAATAGAATGCATTGCAGTTTTTGCACCTGTGTTCTGAGTTCAAATCATGCCTAAGTTAACTTTGCCTTTCATTTATTCAAGATTGACCTCAGAGCATAGAGATCCAGAATGGTACCAGTTAAACACTGAGGTTGATTCTCCCTCTAAAAAATATTAGCTGTATTCAAACACAGCCAATATATTTCATGTTACTCCAGTCCTCCTAGATTAAAATTGATGCCAGCAGCAGCTGGGGTTAACTTTGTGATGGATTAGCATCCTATTTTGTACTCTGAATCACTTAACACCACATGAAAACGGGATTAAGACTGGTCTTGGTGATGAAGACTAGGAAAATAAAGAGAAAAGAAGTGTATTATGGTGTGCTATGAAATAAAGTTGACTAACATTTAAAATATACCCCCATATTAGAGTAGAAACATTTCTTCTTGTACAATGGACTTCACCTCAAATGTTCATCTCTACTTAATTCTCTGACACACTTGTATCCACCTTATGTCTTAATTACCTATTTCATTCATAATTAATTTGAAACTCTCTAACATAACAATTCTAATGATTCTTATTCAGCATTAACTCTTTTGTTACAATATTTCAAATGAAATATGGCAACAATGTGTTTTTAATCTTGAAAATAAATATTTTGAGAAATTTAGCTGAATGACATCTTTGCCCTCTGGGAGGGTGATGGGGACAATGTCCTCAAATACTCATTCCAGCAGGTCTTGTCAAAAGCAACTGTCTCCAGTTGATCACCAAGAGAGACTAACTGAGCTTATGGATGTTATCCAACCATCTTGCTCAGGGTCTACCCCTGGGTCTTCTACTCGTAAAATCTTTATTGTGATTCTTTCATCATCATCATCATCATCATTTTACGTTCGCTTCTCCCTGCTTGCAAGGGTGGGACGGGAACTGATTCTGGCTTGATTTCTACAGCTGGATGCCCTTCCTAACACCAACCTCATTTACAGTGAGTGCTGGGTGCTTTTTTGCCGTGGCACCTCCACGACCACTTTGCAGTGGAATGAGAGGGACCCCAGTCATTTCTACAGCTGAGTAAACTGGAGCAATGTGAAATAAAGTGTCTTGTTCAAGGAAACAACACATCACCCGGTCTGAGAATTGAACTCACAACCTTTCGATTGCAAGCCCAATGCTCTAACCACTAAGCCATGTGCCTCCATTTCCTTAAATATTATAACCACATGCCTGTAGTATCGGAGCTGTGATCTTACAATTCAGAGAATTTGCTCCTCTACCTGGTTCAACTTTCTGATCTCTCAGCACGCACTCTTTAGAGGAACTCCATTTCGACTGTTTGTATTTGCAATCATATTCTAAATAATATACATTTCATTATTAAGCCGAGGTTTATTTTTCAACATAATCCCTGGAAAGAAACAATGCAGTTATTAATAAGACTTGAAATTAATGCATAAAGGTTTCCCAGCATCAATCCTTCATAATCAGCCTTTGAACTTTTCAATCCCTTATATTTTCAATAATTTCAATAACATAATTACAATAGAAAAGCCAAGAGAACTGAAGCAATATTTTCTTATGGACAATTGTATGTAACTCTTTCTAAAGTACATTCACTTCTTAACATAAAGATAAAAATAATACACAACCCTTAAGGTACAAGAATAGATAAATGTATAAACCCCCAAAATAGTTTTCAAAAATATTCTCTTCAAACCTTTTAGAAAAAATACAATTTCAAAAGAAATTACTGTATACACTCAAATATAAGCTGGTCTGAATATAATCCGACCTTCGATTTCATGTCTGAAAATTCAAACCTCATTTATAAGTCAAGGAGGCAACTAATCAACACATTGTTTAGATGGTGAATATAATCTGATCTCTCACTTTACCATCAATTCTTTTTTGGTTACATATTTCTCGGCTTCTATTCAAGTATATATTTCATGGTTTTCTGTAAACCTTGAACTTATACTCTGTATGACATCTAGCAATGTGAACATAGGTCAAACTGTTAAAATAAATACTCTCAACTTCCACATTACATGGTGATTGCTCGTCTTTAATTTGTAACCACACAACTTTCTCTATAACCTGCCTAACTTTCAAAGAAACCACCTTGTAATCTATTAACTTAGTTTATGTCTTGATTCCATCATAAAGAAAGACTGTTTTACACAGCATCTAAAAGGCAGCTTGTGCAGAAGGAATATAGCTTGCAATTTCATCAAACAGTGGCATCCTTATTGTAGATGCTTCCCAGATACAGACATGGTTAATGTTGTTGTACATCTGTATTTGAAAAGATACTATCAGCCAGTTGCAATTCCTGGTAGCAGCAGCAACATGGAATAAATTATTTTGGCAGAGTCTGTACCAAGACCTTCAATTTTAGAATATCAAATATGCCTGAAGTAGCCTGCAGACCTTCAGGACTGTTCTCTGATAATGATATCAGCATATTGAATCCTAGAAAAAAAAAAAACGTATTGGTTCTCTCAGTTGTTTTAAGTCTCAATAGGTTATAACACACTCCCATTGCAATGATACTGGGTGGATATTCCAGTTGGGATTGGTATTGATAGCAGAATAGCTGCAAGGGTATAGCATGAACACTTAAGGAATAAAAACATCACTCTGTTTAACACCCCTTCTGATTGGAAAGTATTGAGCAAGGCCCCCTCCCCACCTGTTCAGTTATATCTTCCCCATACATAGCATGGTCCTGTAACTCCTGGGGTTGTCATAGGGGGGGGGCATATTGATATACAGCATTTCTAGAACATTTTAAAATCTGCTGGAGCTCATCTTCTCTCCAGGTCAGAATACAGCAGATTTCTTCCAGTGAAGGATAGAGTGAGAAAGAGATAGAGAGTGAGACAGAGATAGAGATGAAGGATAGAGAGTGAGAAAGAGAGAGAGATGAAGGATAGAGAGTGAGACAGAGATAGAGATGAAGGATAGAGAGTGAGAAAGAGATAGAGATGAAGGATAGAGAGTGAGAAAGAGATAGAGATGAAGGATAGAGAGTGAGACAGAGATAGAGATGAAGGATAGAGAGGGAGACAGAGATATAGATGAAGGATAGAGAGGGAGACAGAGATATAGATGAAGGATAGAGAGGGAGACAGAGATATAGATGAAGGATAGAGAGGGAGACAGAGATATAGATGAAGGATAGAGAGGGAGACAGAGATATAGATGAAGGATAGAGAGATATAGATGAAGGATAGAGAGTGAGACAGAGATATAGATGAAGGATAGAGAGTGAGACAGAGATATAGATGAAGGATAGAGAGTGAGACAGAGATATAGATGAAGGATAGAGAGTGAGACAGAGATATAGATGAAGGATAGAGAGTGAGACAGAGATATAGATGAAGGATAGAGAGTGAGAAAGAGATATAGATGAAGGATAGAGAGTGAGACAGAGATATAGATGAAGGATAGAGAGTGAGAAAGAGATATAGATGAAGGATAGAGAGTGAGACAGAGATATAGATGAAGGATAGAGAGTGAGAAAGAGATATAGATGAAGGATAGAGAGTGAGACAGAGATATAGATGAAGGATAGAGAGTGAGACAGAGATATAGATGAAGGATAGAGAGTGAGACAGAGATATAGATGAAGGATAGAGAGTGAGACAGAGATATAGATGAAGGATAGAGAGTGAGAAAGAGATATAGATGAAGGATAGAGAGTGAGAAAGAGATATAGATGAAGGATAGAGAGTGAGAAAGAGATAGAGATGAAGGATAGAGAGTGAGACAGAGATAGAGATGAAGAATCAACCCCAGTACTTGACTGATACTTTTTTTTATTGACCTGGAATGAATGAAAGGCAAAGTTGACTTCAGTGGGATTTGAACTCAAGAGAGCAGAGAGCCAAAACGAATACTGCAAAGTATCCTATCCAACATTCTAACAACTCTGCCAATTTGTCACCCTCATCTTCATGAAGAACCAAGACAATTCGTAAGAACCAAGGTGAGAATCTGAAGGATTCCAGAATCATCCATGACACTGAATTGAAAGTTTTGACCAGATCATAGAAAATTGTGTATGAAGAAACATGTTGTTCAAGACACTCTTGTGAATCTGCCATCATAAAAAAAACATATCAGCTATTCCATGACCAGATCCAATCTTACATTATCTATCCAGAACAATTTTTTCTGCAATGGGAATCAGTTTAACATGAAATTTTGCGAGAAAATTTCCCATCAATGCAGTCATGAGAATTTAGACGAAATGCATGTATAGCAGGAGTTGTACAGCATTAATCAGTGATGAAAATGGGTCTAGGAATCAGGGTGCTCATTAAGGTCCATGGGGTTGAAGCTGGAAAGGATGAAAGGAGAGAATAAAGGGGGGGAATGCTATAAGTATCTTTCTCCCCCATTCCCTTGCTGGTGAGAAACTGAAAAAGGCCCATAGTTCCCTTTATGCACCCTCTCCTCCCCAGTTCCATCACTGGTAGTAAACAAAGAAAGACAGACAAAACAAGTCAAATGAAAAGTTGGCTTTTATTCAAATAACTGGATGTATGTTTTAAAGCCAGAAAGATAATTCATATTATCCAGAGACATACTTCAAAGTGTGGCAGTGTTTGAAGATTTCTTCAATTAAAAATAGCTTAACTGCTTCAACATCTTTTAATAAAGATTATAATTATTATTATTATAATTATTATCATCATCATCATAAACATTAAGTCCTGCTCTCTGTTATCTGTAATGTCACTCATTACCTGGTTGAAACTTTACAAATAATAAAGAGCTGAACACACACACACACACACACACACACACTCTTTTTCTCTCACGACATTATATATCTGTGCCTCATAATTCTGAGTTCAAATACTGCAGCAGTTGGGGCTTTATATTTCATCTCTCTGGTACAGTAAAATACCAACATTTTCAATGGTAATGAATCAATAGGCTAGAATATCTCTTTCTCCCTACAAAAAAGGAACTTGTGCTGAATAATAATGGTTTCTGATTTAGGCACAAGGCCAGCAATTTTTGGTGGGAGGAGAAAGTCAATTAAATCAACCCCAGTGTGATACTGGCACTTTATTTTATCGACCCCGAATGATAATAATAATAATAATAATAATAATTTGAGTCTTTTTTCCATTCCAAGTAACATTCTTGTTTTCTCAATCGAAAATGTTGAAAGAATTTTTTTTTAATAAATGTAAAAATGAAAAAAAAAAAAGGAAGAAAAGAAAATATCTTTGTTAAATAAATAATATAATTTCTGTTTCTTACTTTTATAACATGATGCATGAATACACATACATACATAAACACTTATGCACACAATTATAGACACACATGCATATATATATATATATATATATATACATACATGATGATGATGATTGCTATATCTTGTCAGAAGATAGCTGTCTCATTGTTTATTTGGTTCAGTCAATCTTTGTTTACCATCCTAGTCTCTTGTGCTTGGAGATGACTCTTAAGACCTGCTGAGGATTTTACATGTTCTCGAGCAAATGTGATACACAGAACTCAACATCTTCACAGGATTGATTGCTACTGTGAGCAATATCTTTGCAGCTCAGCTTCGAAAATAAGCATTTTGCTGCACACTGCACAAGTAGCATTTTACAGATGTGGAGATTAGATACCCTGTAGATTGTCTCTGTATGTGTGCGACTTAATATGATTAGCATGGCTTGCTTTTAAAAGAACAGCACATCCACAGATGTCACACTTCTACCTCTTCAGATTAACATACATACACATATATACACACACACAATCATATATGTACATTATATATATATATATATTATATATATATATATATATATATATATATATAAATATACACACATACAATAACAAACAAATACAAAAATATATACACACACACACACACAATTTGGGCAGAAGTTGTGAGTAAAACAGGAAATTTACACCGTAAAATCTAAATTTTAATATATATATATATACACACATATATATATATAAACTCGATTATTTTTTATTAACATACATTGAGCACTCCTTTAAATTTGGTCTCCCCTTTTTCATTTATTATTAAGAACATGTGAAATACACACACACACATCTCTCTCTTTATATATATATATATATACATACACACATACACACACACACATATATCTCTCTCTATGTATATATATATATACATACACACATACACACACAGACATATATATATATATATATACATATATAAACAAAAGACAACAGTATCATAGTCATACACACATATTTTGTCAATGGAAGAATTGGACAGGATTGCACAAACCAATCAAATCTTAGTAAGAAATCTCAAAGTAAACTTTATTTTATTTTATTTTTTGAGATGGAGCCTTGCTTGAGGGATATTTTTGTTTGTTTGTGACATAGGAGGTTCAATTGAGAGTAACAGAGAAGATTTACTTGGAGTTGATGGAGGGAACATACACAGAGGAGAGAATACAAGATTTAAAAAGTTGTTAACACTGTAAAGGACACATCCAACCATAGAAAAAAATCTACTGTTTAACCAAAACTAGTGGTTAAACTAATGGCAATAATAATGAAATTTAAATAACAAAGAGGAAAGGAAAGGAGCCAGCTGATTGTCAGATCAGACCAAGGGAACAATGACACTGTGCAGGGGTCACAACTCCTGACAGAAGGAGCAATGCAAAAGAAAGTATTTTGTCCAAGAACACAACGTGGCAGCGCTGTGTGGTCCAGGAATCAAACTCATGACCTTATGATAACCATTAGACTGACAAAACATCTTTACTGACAAAACAAAAATATCAGATGGATATAAAGTCAAAACACACACACACACACACACATTATATATATACATATATATACATATATATATACATATATATATATAATTTACAATAAAATTTCCTTTTATAATTTTGGGGGATAAAAATTAGTAGCAAGGAGAAAAAATAAGTATCAAAATAATTTTATTTTAATTTAAGGAGTATTTCAGTGAAATAATGTATTTGTTGTGTGAACAACAGCAAAAACAACAAAGACAATGACATTTAGAATGTTTGATAAGGTAATTGTCAAATATGTCTTTCACACACTCCATCTGGAGTTATTTAAATAAATATAATAGTTTTAACCTTTCCGTTACCATATTTCTAATGGAAAACATTTCTTATATTTCACTTAATGTTGAAAATAATCAAGACTTTGGAGGAAATTAGTAAAATAATTTTTTACTATTAAACTAATATTTGGGGCATTACTTAATAAAAAAGATTTACATGAAATTATGATGAAAAGTTTTAATATAATGATGAACACTTTAAAAGCAGTATTGTCTCATAAAACTGGGATGGTGGTGGGGGAGGAGGGGGGGGGGGGGTCAGGCAGTTTAGTACCAAAATGGTTAATGAGGGAGCTTTAGTGTAAGTCACTAAACCAAAAGTTATACTTCACCACAAAAAACAGCAGCTAAATCTTCACCACAAATAAATCCTATCTCACTCCCATATGCTCTGCCTTAATTTCCAAGACAAAATGCCCATTAAAAAAATTATGAAATAAAAGCCAAAATTTTAATTCTTTCACAGCTGTATTAATGCAATACACTATTTAAATTAATTGGTGAAAGATTTTGAGGGATTTATTAACATTATAATTATTTCAGGACTAAGGTAGCAAAATTAACAAATAGATCTTATATAAAATTATGTTGGAAGATTTTAATTTAAATATGAACACTTTTAAATTAGTTCTTTTGGGATAATTGATATGAAAAAGGCTAACAGATCTGTAATTTCCAATAAACCATCTAATGTTGAATAACATCATTAGCTAATAAAGGTGGGAAGGTTTTTAATTAACCTTCTGGCCGCTATAGGTGCATTATGTCATTAATAAAGTAATCTCCCCTTAATATATAATGCAGTTTCAAGGAAAGCAATTCATAAACATTTCTAGCATGCTAAAGATTAAAACAAATTAAATAGAGTAACTGAAGGGATGTGGGAGAAGGAAATCCCCACAAACAAATCTCTGACACTATACAATCTTCAGGAAACTAAACCCAACAGAAAGTGGAGATATTTATTGTGAATCTCATGTTAATACAGTAAAGTCTTCTTTCAAATAAATCCTTATCTTAAATGTCAGGTCACTTATTCTTTGTTCTAACTACCTGTGGCAGATTAAGTGGGGTGAGGTGGGAATGGGGGCTGACTGAGTTGTATCCTAGGGCTTCACAATATTTAAAGGGCTCCGAATAATTTTTTTGCTACCATAAATAACATGCAAACCAGAGATTCTTTTTTTTTTTTTTTTTGGACAAAAAAATTATTTCTATGAAAATTGGATCGACAGATAATTGATTTCACAAAGTATCATCATCATCATTAACGTCCATTTTTCCATGCTAGCATAGATTAAACTGTAAACACTCAATCTGAGCTACTGTCTTCACAGTATATAAGTTTTAAACATTTTATCAAATCCAGAGACTTGCTTTGGAAAATTTGCAGTGACAAAATTCGAAAAACAAGCCTGTGTTTAAATCTCTTCTATTTTCCCTGATAATAAAAATCAAACATATTTCAACTAACACGCCTGACACAGTAACATATTCAAACAAAGATATTCAACATTTTCATTACCATATTTCTGATGAACCATACTGCCTATAATTCTCAAGTATGTTTGAAAGTAATCAAGAATTTGGAGTGGTTTAGTAATATAACTAACTTTCTCAATATTAAATTGGCATTTGAAGCACAATTTACAAGTTCTTACATAAAATTATGATGGAAGGCTTTTAGATAAATATATACATTTTAAAACAAAGATTTGTATCATAGAACTAAGGGCAGTTTCAGGTGGTATCATACCAAAAGGGTTAATGCCAAATTATGTATGTAATTTGTCCAACATACTCGACCTTAAATATTTAACTCAATAAATGTGAAGACATCTTGTGCAACATGAAAAAACCATTAGAGGTTGTTGGTATGACCATCCCACCCAACAAAAAAAGAATGGGTTAAATCCAGATAAAAAAAATAGTCAAATACATTCATAAGTTTTACAAGACGTTTTTAAAACATTTTTTTAAAGAGTTATAAAGAAGTTGTTGAATTCCTCCGGAGTTTATAAACAAACATAACAAACATAATGAAATCCAATGGTTGTTTTTCTTAAAAAAAAAAAAAAAAAAATTATAACCACACAAACATTTTCCAGTCTCATTCATAATCAAAGGTTAAGTAAGTTGCATTTTATATTTTACTGATAAATGACCAAAATGGTCACTCACTATGAATTTCATGCAAAATAATAAATGAAAATAATAAAATTAAAAAGTAAATGTTGCATCCTGCACCTATGAAGGTTGTATTTTATAGGAGGTTTCTTGGGTGTTTTAACGATAGGGGCCACAATCCTATCTTATTGTTGTTTTGGTTTATACCTATGTAGGTCTAGTTGGCTTCCAATGAGACTGTATAACATTAAAGGTTTCTTTGGTGTTTTAATGACAGGGGTCCTTGCCTATCATATTATAGCTCACATCTATGCAAGGTTTAGCTGGTCTCCTATGATGAGGTAACTCATAAAAGGTTTCTCAGATATTTTAATGATATAGGCCAGTCATGGGCAAACTGGAGCCTGTTTGGATTTCTGAATGGCACTCCTAATTTCAAAATTGCCTCGAGTTTTTTTGACTAGTGTGGCCCACTTTATGATGAACCATAGCCTACGTGGCTCACTGCTCGAAAAAAAGTTGCTCTGGTCTGTTCTATCATGAAAATCACTTACAACTTTATGATTGTGAGCCAAAAATTCTAACCATTAGGCCACATGTCTTCATTTTATTTCAAAATGATGAAAGGTTCAAATATCATGAACTATATCTTACATATTGTTGAAATGAATAATGGATCTCCATTTTTTTTTATATTTAGAGATGAAAAAAAAAAAAAAAAAAAAAAAATCAGATTATATTTTCTATTTTCAGCAGTTTGAATATGTTAACTCTTAATAACCTGTAATGATTTAGCAGAGAATATCTAAAAACAAGTTTGTTAATTCAAATGTTTATAATATCTTTACTACTGGACAGATCTTCATGAACATTTTTGCAGTATTAGAGTATATAAAGACTTGAATTATTAATGTGAAGCAAGCATAGCATTGTTTTGTTCTTTTCAAGAATGTCTTTCTAGTGCAGGATGTTAAGAGTTAAAATTGATTTTATAACTTATACATAAAATACCTCAAATTGACAAAGATATGAAAGTAAGAGTTTGTGTTAATGCCTTTTTATGAAAGCTAGAAAATAAAACCATGTGGTAGGCATCTGCCATAATAATATTGTCTTTTTTTTTAACCCTTTTGAAAGACATTGCCTACGTGTTTCAATTAATTTTGAAAATATAAAAAAATTTGGAGAAATTTTGTAAAATAATTATTTGCATTATTAAGCTGGTGTTGAGAACATAACAAAAGTTCTAACATAAAATCATGATGGAAGGTAGTCGTATAAATATGAAAACGTAAAACTGGCCAGTTTTGTATATTAAAACCAGCTTTGGTTTTAGGCAGTTCGGTATCAAAAGGGTTAAACAGACACAAAACCTTGGAATAAGTGGAACAGGAAGAAATGGACTTTGGTTTTAAAGGATATTAGCAACATAAGTGTATGAATCCCAGTTAGGATGTTAATAAGGATTAGAGGCTTGGTTTCTCATAGAACTTACTGTCACATCATACTGACAAACAAAACATGATTGAACAGTCATGGTGACTTAAAAAGTTATATTAAAGCTGTTGTATACTTCATTGTCGTCAGTTAAGTAACAAATACTGTGTTGTATATATTGAATTAATTACTGTATGTATTATTTATTTGTGTGAGTGTGTATAAACATAACTTTATTTTGGTTTGATGTATATATTTGTCTTTGCGTATGCATATATTATATATTGTATAATTTATTTTGTTGTGTTGTATATACGCAATCAAATATTGTATATATTATGTGTATATAAATACCATTTAATAATAGCTGTAGTATTAGTAGTGTGGATATAGCATGACTGAATGGTTAAGGCGTTCACTGCGTGGCATTTTGGGCAAGTGCCATTGACCAAAGCCCCCAGGTTGATCCATGCCTTGTAAGTAAAATTGGGTAAAGGGAAACTGTTTGAAGCCCATTGAATGGACTGTACATATAATTCAAAGGGTCAGCCTTGTTCCACATTGTCATGCTGAATGTCCCTGAGAATTACATTAAAGGTACACATTTGTATGTAGAATGTTCAGCCACTTATATATTAATATCATGGGCAGGCTGTTCCATTCCACTTCTTGTATCATTATTATTAAAAGGGCAGTGGATTGGCAGTATCGGTAGAGGGTCGGACGCCGTGCTTTCCAGCATAGAGTTACGCCCCTTTACAGTCTGAGTTCAAATCCTGCCGAGGTTAACTTTGCCTTTCATCCTTACGGGGTCGATAAAATAAAGTAGCAGTAATGCCCTGGGATAATTGTTGGCCTTGTGCCAAAATTAGAAACAATTATTATTATTATTATTAGAGAAGAAGCTCAATGGGACATACACGTGGATGCTACACATAGTGCTGAACAGGTCCTAGAAGCAGCAATCCTCAAAAGAAGAACTATATATGGACAGATTCTTCCTGTATCAGCATTAGTTAGGGAAAGGTTAAGATACACTGGGCACTGCTACCAAAGCAAAGACAAGCTTATTAGCAGTCCTTTTTTTGTGGATGTCACCCCATGGACACTCTTGCATCGGACATCCTTAGATGACTAAAGGTGTTGATTTGACAATCGAAGACTTGAAAACAGTGAAGGACAGGAACATCTGGGGAAGGAGAATAGAGTTGGCCCAGGCAATTCACCCAATCCAATGATAATAGATTAGTAGTAGTAGTGTTTTTTATTTTTTATATAGGATTGATGGCTCAGCTTTACATGAGGGGAAAAACAAAGTTTTCATATTGATATCAAAGGCATAGGTATGGCTGTGTGATTAAGAAGTTTTCCTCTGAGTGTTTTCTACTACTATAGCCTTGGCTTGACTAATGCCTTGTAGAGAGAAACTGACAGCTTGACAGTTGGGATTTTACATATCTTTATACCCACCCTGCATCGCTTTACGATCGAGTACTCCCATGATTAGTGGTCTCCTCTGTATCAGCACCGCAGAGCCCCCCTCCTCTCTCTCATATATATAATATACATATATATATGTGACTTAGCGAATCAGCAAATAGAAATCATTAAAATAGGTACCAGACTTAAAAAATAAGTACGATATGGTCAAACAACAACTCATTAAGACAGTGCCTCAGCATGGCCTTAGCCTAATGATTAAAACCAGTAAAAAAATATTTTCTCCAAAGACATCATCAACAAAGAGGAGCAGTTCCAAGTGGATACCAGAACTGATTTTGGTGATTTGGCTGAGAATTTACAAATATATAAAGTACCTGAAAATGATTATTTAATAAAAGTAGTAGTAGTGGTTTCTGATTAGGCACAAGGCCAACCAATATTTGGTTGGGGGAGGGGAGAGAGAAAGTCAATTAAATCAAACTCAGTGCATTACTGGTACTTTTATTTTATCAACCCTATAAGGAGGAAAGGCAAAGCTAACCTATGTGGGATTTGAACTCAGAACATAAAGGGCCAGCACTATATTCCGCAAAGCATGCTGTCTGATGTGCTACTGATATTGCCAATCTACTGCTCTTTAGTAATAGTAATAATTGTTTCTACTATTGGCACAAGGCCAGCAATTACCCAGTACGTTACTGGTACTTTATTTTATCGACCCTGTAAGGATGAAAGGCAAAGTTAACTTCGGCGGGATTTGAACTCAGAATGGCAAGGGCCGTAACTCTATGCGTCAAAAGCAAGGCGTCCGGCCCTCTACCGATACTGCCAATTCACCGCCCTTCATAATTAATAATAATAATAATGGTTGCTGTTTTAGACACAAAGCCAATAAATATGGGGAGGGGGGGGGGGTTAATAATTAACTAATAATAATCTTAATAAAAAAAAATACCAAGACTTGAAATATGAAATGGAGAGAATCTGAAATTGCCACAAAATTGTTACCATTCCAATCATAATAGGAGCCTTAACCCTTTAGAATTTCCAGAATTTTCTCATCTCTTTCTGTTCAAACCAGCCATAAATGGCTACTTATACTTATGTTAAGGTATTGTTCTCAAAATAAATAATATCAAAATCGCATAGATTTGATATTATGTGAGATAATTATGTAAGATAAAGCCTTTACCGTGAAAATATAAGAGTAAATATGGAGTAATGTAAATGCTAAAGGGTTAAATACAGGGGCTAGACGTTTAAAAGGTTAGCTGAAGTGTTGAATACTGAGGCTGAATTTCCTGACTTTACAGAAGGCTTGTTTGTTTGATACAGCAAGAGCCATATAAAAGATGTTAAGATATACCTAAGGCTGCAGGGGACAGCTTCATATCTAGCTGAGGATTAACAAAATGCTAAGTAAAAAGAAAAAAAATAGTAATAATTTCTAATGGTGTCACAACACCAGCAACTTTGGATGGAAAGGAAAGTTAATTATATTGACCCCGGTGCTTCACTGCTATTTTATTGACTTTGGTAGGATGAAAGACAAAGTTGATCTCAACAGATTTTGAACTCAGAATGTAAAGATTCAGAAAAATGGTGCAAAACATTTTGTCCGATACTCTAAACATTGACAATCCACTGCCCACTCTAACTCACAAATAATAATAGCTTCTAATTTAGGCACAACGCCAACAATTTTAGGGGAAGGGTAAATTGATTAAATCTACCCCAGTGCATTGCTAGTGCTTTATTTATCAACCCCGTAAGGAAAGTTAACCCCAGCAGGATTTGAACTCAGATCGTAAAGGGGCATGTTGTCCAATTCTCTAACGACACTGCTAATCCACCACCCTAATAATTGTTTCTACTTTTGGCACAAGGCCAGCAATTACTCAGTACATTACTGGTACTTTATTTTATCGACCCCCGTAAGGATGAAAGGCAAAGTTAACCTCAACAGGATTTGAACTCAGACCCCGTTGAGGTTAACTTAACAATAATTGTTTCTACTTTTGGCACAAAGACAGCAATTACCCCAGTGCATTACTGCTACTTTATTTTATCGACCCCGTAAGGATGAGAGGCAAAGTTAACTTCAGCGGGATTTGAACTCAGTCCGTAAAGGGACATAACTCTATGCTGGAAAGCATGGCGTCTGACCCTCCACCAATACTGCCAGTCCAATAATAATAATAATATTTTCTAACATAAACATTTTGGATAAAAGAACAGTTGATTAAATTGATCTCAGTGGCTGATAGGTACTTTATTTTATTGACCTCAGAAGGATGACAGACAAAGTTGACCGTAACAGATTTTGAACTCAAATCGAAAAGGGGCATAAAGAAATAAATACATGGTATTTATTCAGTGCTTTGCCATTTCTTTTCTCCAACACAACAACAAAACAGTAATAATAATAATAATAATAATAACAACACAAATAATAAATTGATAAGTTGATCTCTTGTAGAACTATAGTTTGATTCCATCAATCCTAGTTTATCACTGGTACATTAATTCATAAGCAGAATGAAAAGTTGAATTGACTATGAAGGTGCATCACTCAAAGGTAAAATTGTGAGTTCAATTCCAAGACCAGGCAGCGCATTGTGTCAGTGAGCAAGACACTTTATTTTACATTGCTTCAGTCAACACAGCTGGCAAAAAATAAGCTGTATGTACCTCTAATTCAAAGGGGAGCAACCATGTCATACACTGTGTCATGTTGAATCACCCTGAGAATTACGTTAAGAGTACACATGTCTGTGGAATGTGAATTTCATGAGCAGGCTGTTCTGTTGATGGAAAAACTGGAACACTAATCTTTGGGACCAAAAACGGTCCAACACAATATCTGAAGCCTCTAACTGGTATCATGAAATTAACAGCTTAAAATTTTATCCAGTCAAAAAACATACAAAAACTTAAATCCAGTGGAGAATAACCTAATGAAACTTTTGACACCAAGAAATAATAAGTATAAAGAGAATTTAACAAATTTTTAGTGTATTTCTTTCCCCTTCAATGTGGCTAAAATAACTGCCACAATATAATTGCTTTAGTTTCATCATACAGTCACAGATCAAGTCACATGTTAAACAAGTATGGCTTCGAAAAGCTTAAAAATTTGTTGAAAATAATATAGCTCAACTAGTTGAAACAGAATATGACTTTGATATGGCTGAAAAGAATGTAGGAGAAAAGAAACTCAAAGCAATAGAGAACTGGAATCATAACAAGATTCGATGTATTATTTTGCAAAGGATATTTAGTGAAAAAGATAGAGGAGCAAGATCAAGAAATGGGAAGGAGCTGATTGTCAGATTGGCCTTTCTATTGTTGATACCATCTGCCAGTGACAACTCCTGGCAGAAGAGACACTGCTTTTCTTGTGACAAGAGATGGGGGTATGAGCTCAGAACAAATATCGCAAAGCATCCCATCTAATTTTTTAATGATTCAGCCCACCCACCACACCTGCAATAATAGTTCTTCATTTACCAACCCCAAAAGGGATGAAAGGCAAAGTTGACCTCAGCAAGATTTGGACTGTGTGCAAAGAGATAGAACAAATGATTTTTCCAATTCACCACCACGTTATACAATCAGTCAAATATAATCAGTTGAGTTGAATGAATTGATGTAAAATGAAGTACCACGCCCTAGGACACAGCACACTGTTTGATCTGGGAATTGAACCCATGATATTATGATTATTAGTTCAATGCCTTGACCACTAAGCCTTCACTCCAATATTCCATTATCATAAATTAATTGTTTTATAAGACAAAGATCAATCTAGAGCTACCCTTTAGTATTGGAAAATGGGTTTTTCAATAACAGAAGTTTAGAGCAGAATAAAGAGAAAGGATTGAAAAAGGTGAGTGAATGTATATGAATTGTGTTTATACATACTTGATAACTTGGGCACACTAACCCTGCATGGTAACTTATGTGTGTATCTGGCTTAGAATGGGTACACTGTATTCCTAGCAAGGCTGTTATCCTTGCTAAAGTAAGGACTTTAGCAAGGATAACAGCCTTGAAATTCTTGTTGTGTACATTCTATGTAAGTATATTTAGTCTTGCTCTAAAATAATTTGTGAGGTAAACCTTAGGGCAGTCAGAAGCATGAATTAATTTTTCTTTAATACACACTGTTTATATATTAGTCAATACCTACAACAAAGCAACTCATTGAAATCACAATTGTTTTGGTTTTTAGCAGCTGTATATTTTCTCAAAGAGACATAGACGAACAGACAGACACACAGAGTAACACATCATATGGCACATTAATTAATTAGTTTATATATATATATATATATATAGGGAAAGAGTAAGGACCCCGATGGCTGAGCTTCGGGCGTTGTGACAGCAAGATATATATATATATATATATACACACACACAAAGTAACATCAGCTTGCTTTGGGGAATTCAGAGAACTTAGAAAAGCAGTTTTACACATTAGGGTGTTACTATATATATATATATATATAATCTTAGAGAAAACATACAGGAACTAACAAATGAAAAATTGTGATTTCAATGAGATGCCTTAGTACAGGTATTGACTGATATATAATTAAAAAAAATTGTTCATATTTCTCACTGCACTGAAACTAGATAAGATCTATCTACATATGTATGTATGTGTGTGTGTGTATGTGTGAGTGTGTGTATGTGTGAGTGTGTGCATGTGTGGGGAGGCGTTTACAGAGTTACTGTAGCAGTGATTTAAATACTACACAATATTTGTTCCAGCTCTGAGTTTAAATCCTATTAAAGTTAACTTTGACTTTCATCTTTTCAGGGTTGATAAATAAAGTACCAGTTCTTGGCCACCTTGCAGTAACTCTTTCAGCTGAGTTCTGATTTCCCCTGCAACAACATGAGTGCTAAACTATATCAGTTGTTGCCTGTCTTTTGGACAACATTGGTGGTGAGGAGAGGGACGACTTACATACGAGGACAGCTGTAACATCACTGGTGCCATGCTATATCAACCCTTGCCTTCCCCTTCGACAACATTGCTGGTGTGGAGAGGGGTGACTTACATACATGGGGGACAACTGCCGATCTTCCAAAAAATAAAAAATTGCCCAATCCTGCATCTTAAGAGAGGAACTTTCGAGGTGCAGATCCATGGTTCACACAAGTCTTATGAAGACCCTATATATGAAGGGATATTATCCTGAAATATTAAGGACTATTACACAACTACAAGGTAACATTACAACATTGTTGTTATCACTTTTTTAACATTTAATGTCTCATTTGGATAGCTCCCCCCACCCACCCCGTGTGTGTGTGTGTGTGTGTGTGTGTGTGTGTGTGTGTGTGTGCTCACGCGTGAGTGTGTGTATCCAGTCTAGCCCTATGTGGTTCTGACATCTAAGCTGAATTTGATATAACTAGACTCAAATGACTATTTTATTAGCTGTAACACCTTATGCTAAATGCATAAATTGTTATTTATAATTATCATATATATTTTGCGTGTATATACAGAGTGCAGAAAACTTCTCAGGGTCAACCTGTGAAAGGAACAATTAACCCTTTCATAACTATATTTCTAATGAAATACTTACTATTTCAATTAATTAATGAAGAATTTTGATTGAGTTATGAAAAGTATTCATACTAAGATAGTAACTTAACATATGGTTCTTATATAAAGTTATTTTGGAAGATGTAAAATTTAAAAAGGAGCCCTTTAAAATAGATGGTTTTCTTTCATAGAAGCAGAAGAACCAGTTTTGGTTAAGCTGGTATCAAAAGGGTTAAGTCACTGTTTCCCATTAGAAACATGTCAAAGTTCTAGAGAAATCAAAAGTCTATCACAAGCACAGGAAAACTTTTTTGAGCAGTGGGCCACATACAAGGAAATTTTGAAATTAGGCGTGCCATTTAGAAAGCCAAATGGGTCACCTGTGGCTCATGGACCACAGTTTGCTCATAATTGGTCTAACAGAACAGACAAAAGATGGTGACATTCCTTGCTCTTAAAGCAAAGTTCCTCACTGTCTAACATCATAAGTACTGGTGCAGCAGCTTCTACATGCTAAATAAAGCCAACCACACACATATTCGTCTAAGACTGTGGAACCTCTCTCCACTCTACATTGGCATACATGGGTGTATGTGGATCCACAGAAATAGGATGAGACAGACAATCTCCACTCCAATCTCCCCGAGGAATAACTGATAATAGCCCTCCACTCCTTAGGTTTAGTATTCTATGTTCTGCAAACCAGTATGATGTGTCTTTGTGAAGACACACACCAACAGTAACATGTTGTTGCCACCACAAAAGGTGTCGATGGTAGATGCATAATTGAAAATAACTACTTGTAGAAGCCATCAGTGTTAGAAATTAAATTTATCACTCTCACCTATGTAGGTTTAGCTAGATGCCTACATTGTTGTATCTCCTAAAAAATTTATCAAGTATTTTAACGATAGGGGTCTTATATATGTTGTTGTTACAGCTCCTTTTACTTAAGCAGATTTAGCTGGTCTTCTAATAGGATGTATCTCATAGAGACGTTTCTCGTGTGTTTTAATAATAGAGGTCCCAGTCGTACTAAGAATGTATATATATATGTTTCTGTGTGTGTATGCGTGTTGTTGTTGTTGTTGTTGTTGTTGCAGCTCTCACCTATGCAGTTTTAGTTGCCCTCATATGAGGGTGTGTCCCATAGAAAGCTAGTTGGTTGTTAAAATGATAGGGGCCCCAGTCTTATCATGAGCTGGACTATCTTGCTTAACCCTTTAGCATTTAAGCTGGCCAAATCCGGCCAAAATTCTCTCACATCTTTCTGTTCAAACCTGGCTGCTCATACTGATGTTAAGGTATTGTTCGCAAAATAAATATCAAAATCTTACAGATTTGATATTATGTGAGATAATTATGTGAAGAAAAGTGTTTACCATGAAAACATAGTAGAATATATAGAGTAATGTAAATGGTAAAGGGTTAAGAATACAGCACAGCACACTACCCCTGCCCCATGTTCGTGAGTCAAACACTTAACTATTAGGCCATATACCTCCAGTATTAGGATGTTAATGGGATATGAAAGAGGTAACCATTATTATACTTTGTTCCATTGAAACAAAATTTATAATGAAACAGAAACAGAATACCCACTTATGTTGCTAGTTAGATTTGATCATGCAACAGTTAACTTTGTTAACATATTAAAGTAATAGGTTAAATATTAAAGTAATAAGTTTTGGCAATAGTTGAGGTGATTTCATTAATAAAGGAAAAAAATTGTAAAATGGAAACAAGGAAAAAATAAAAGATGGAAAAATTATTTAGACAAAAAAAAAAATACAAAAATCATACATACACATAAATTATCATAATTCTTGAAATTTTACAAACACTGATGATGACGATAATAATAATAATAATAATAATAATAATGATGTTAATAATATAATTATATATATATATATGGACACAAGACCACAATTTGGGGAGAAAGGATACAGCCAATTATATTGACCCAGTGTTTGATTGGTACTTATTTTATCGACTTTGGAAAGTTGAAATAATAATAATAATGTTGATGATGATAATGATGATAATGGTGATGATAATTATGATTTTTTTTTTTTACATTAAAATATTGGATAAATGTTGTTGATGATGATGCTTTCATTCATAGGTGTCAGATTTTCGATGGAAACGTGGGAAATGGAAAGTTGTGATGTTTAGGGTACACCTCAAGAACATTAGTGATACAACTTTAAAATGGTACCAAGTGGGAACTGATACTAAGTTACATTCAATCCCCTTAGAAGTTATATCAACACCACTGCTACACAATTGTACCCACCACACCACCACTACCACCACCACCACCACCACAATAGTAATAACAATTAAAAGAAAGGAAAGGAGCTGATCTAGCTGACTAGACCAAAGCAAGTGTTTTCATTGGTCCTTATATTACTGGTACTCTCTGCCGGTCACAACTGGCAGAAGAAAGGAAAAGAGCTGATCATCAGATCAAACCAAGGAAACAATGTTTCCGTTTGTCTTTTCACTAATGAAACTATCTGCTGGTCACAACCCCTGACAGAAGGACAAATGTGAAATAAAGTATTTTGCTCAGTCTGGTCCAGGAATTGAACCCATGACCATATTATTCTGAGTCCAACACTCTAACCACTAGGCCACATGCCTTTCCTTTCCTATAATAACAATAACAACAACTATAATAATAATAATAATAATAGTAATAATAATACCAAGAAAAGCTCCAAGTTATGGAAACCAAGATATGTGTGTATTGAAGAGGTATTAATGAATGAGTTAACATTTAGATATAGAATACAGTTTGTCACTCTTGGACGTTTTCTGATATTTAGTATGGTCGAGTGGCAAGGAAACAAAACATAGAGGAGAGGGACAGACACTGATATAGCGTTCAAGCAGATCAGGTGATGAGGTTTCAGCTATCAACCCACAGCTTAAACTCTTTGATATACTTGTGTCTTTTTTTAGCATTGTTTTCTTTCTCTCTTTCTCTAATACAATGGCTATGGTTTAACAACAAACCTTACATAAAGGTAACTGTGGGTTTGTATATACAATTGGAGATGCATATACATACATACATACATACATGTATACACACACACACACTCAGGTCATGACACCCCACCCTGACTCTTTCACATGTGTACAAGTGTACACACGACTATATAAATATTTATGTACAATCATTTTTTTTTTTTTTAGTAGAAACATCAGCTAGCTCCCTTTGCAACTCTCTATCAATTATTATTATTATTATTATTATTAATATTATTCATTATTTGGCACTGCTTAAGAAGGAAGAAGTCCACAATGTTGAGGACCCATGGCAGGCAATGTCTTTTTAGAAGGACTGTACACATATAAATGGTGGTGTAGAAATTGGGAAAAAAAATGATTGTGTGCCAGGAAGTGAGCACATCAATTTCTTCCATAACAAGGAAAGAGGGGGGAAAAATACTTTGAAGAAAAGGTTAAAAAAATTTTTTTTTCTTCTTTTTGGAAAAATATATTAACCTGTTAGTGGTTAAGAACTTTTGTTGAAAATGTATTAAATGAGAACGTTTAAGATTAGTTGTTAAGATATTAACATACATATTACTTTGTTCAACTTCTGCATACAACAGAAAAAAAAATAAATAAAAAAGAAAGAAGAATGCTAGCAGCAAGAATTGTCGCCATGATGGTTGCTTGAGTTTTGAGGGTGAATAGTTTGTCTTTTTTATTATTAACAGAAACAAAGTTTCATTGTTCCTCCATATCTGTATGATTTGGGTCTTGTAAAACATTCTGTAATGCAACTGGTGTTAGCCACTCCTTGGGTATTGCTTTCTCTAGGAATGGTATACAAGAACTCATGTATGCAAGACGATTCACCCAACTGGGAACAGGCTTGCCACATAGAATCTGAAAATTAGATAAAAAAATGTTAGTGTCTTTCTCAAATAAATGTTGACTTACTTAGTAAACAAAGACTATTATATACTATAAAGTGTTATAAGGCTGATTTCCCTTGCTAGAGCAGGGGTTAGCCTTGTAGGTTCCCTGTCAAGCTTAATACATATCATGAGGTCCTATTAAGGAAATATTTTATAGCCGGATGTCTTTCATGGTGCCGAGCTTTTAAGTAGTCTCATACAACATGCAAGGATAATAGATTCTATAATTCAGTTTTTGTTTACTATTTTTAGTAGTAAACAAAACAATTTTTATAAGAACCATATGTTAACCCTTTAGCATTCACATTATTTTATATGTACTATTATATTTTCATGGTAAAGGCTTTACCTCACATAATTATCTCACATAATATCGAATCTGAGATTTTGAAAGTATTTATTTTGAGAATACCTTAACATCAGTTTGAGTGACCAGTTACAGCCAGTTTCAACAGAAAGAGGTAGAGAATTCTGGCCGGTTTGAACACTAAAGGGTTAAGTTAATATTTTAGTAATGATATAATTAATAATTTTAGTAAAACCCTCAAAATTCTTCATTAATTAATTGAAACAGTGTATTTCATTAGAAATATGGTCAGGAAAGTATCCAGCTCTACCCAGGTCTTGTTTGGTCTTCTACTGAAATCTCTTGAAACTTCTTCATTCAATGATTGTCATCCATAAGCATCTCATGTCCATATTAGCACAGTTTTTCTCTTGAACACTACAATCTTATTCTTTTTATACCCAGTAATAAACAGCTTATAATTTAGTCTATAACAATAAATTATAGCATTTAGTATGCCAACTAAGATAATCATTATCATCATTTTCTGGATACATATTGTATATAATAAAACTTTCTGATTTAGGTACAAGGCCAACAATTTAGGGGGGAGGGGAAGTCAATTATATCGACCCAAGTGTATTACTGGTTCATTTTATCAACCCCATGGGGATGAAACGTAAAAATAGCCCCAGCAGGATTTGAACTGAGAACATAAGGGACAGTAACTATATGCCACAAAACATTGTCCTGACTCTACTGACTCTGCCAATCCACTGCCCTTAAGAAGAGAAAATAATAGAAATAAAAATAAACTGGCTTGTGTTATTGTGATGTATTATGGGTTATCATTTTATGCCTGTCTTTCCGATCCAGGCACAGGTAGAATGATGCTCAGAGCTTATCCCATTTTGTGTGCATTAAATATTGCAGGGATTAACCCCTAGTTGCCACTGGTACTCATTTTCAGCTAAATGAACTGGAACAATATAGAATGAAGTGTCTTGCGCAAGGACACATGTCACCTAATCTGGGAATCGAATCCATGACTGTGTGATTGTGAGCCCAACATGCTCACCACTATGGCACATATCTTCACTGAAGCATTATGATGTATGCAAAAATGTGTGTGTGTGTGTGTGTGTGTAGTATAATTACACATGAGCGTATTTGTAAATATCAGTTGTCTTATTGTTGCTTAGCCTGAGGCCTGTCCTGTTTGAACAGACATATGATTAAGTAGTGTTTCAGTTATAACTAACTATATATTTCAAATAAAGGGGTGGATGTGTAATGTTAATGTATGCGAATGATGAAGCACAGACGAATTGAGAGAAAAACTGGATATAAGAAGAAGATGTAGTGTTCAAGAGGAAAGACTGTGTTAGTATGGACATGAGATGCTTATGGATGATGACCACTGAATGAAGAAGTGCCAAGAGATCCCAGTGGAAGACCAAACAAGACCTGGGTAGACCCTTTTCTGACCATATTTCTAGTGAAATACACACTATTTCAATTAATTAATGAAGAATTTTGAGAGATCTGCTAAAATTATTATTTCATTACTAAGATATTAACTTAACATATGGTTCTTATAAAAAGTATGTTGGGAGGTTTTAATTTAAATAGGAACACTATTTTAATTAATTAATGAAAAATTTTGAGGGTTTTACTAAAATTATTAATTATTTCACAATAAAGATGGTAAATTAACATATAGCTCTTATATAAAATTATGTTGGAAGGTTTACATTTAAATAGAAATCCTTTAAATTGGGTTGTTTCATCTCATATAACCAGAGCTTGTTTTGAGCAGGTTGATATCAAAAGGGTTAAAACACAATTGAACTGGATATACATGAATCATCACTCTTGCATGGGTTGGATAGATCCTCCTCAGTACAGCCAGCATCTCTCCACTTCGTGTTCCTTAGTCATCACTTCCATAAGCTTCAGCCATTTGAAATCAGCTCTCATCACTTCCATCAAGGCCTTCATAAATTACGACTTCCTACCACTGGGATTATTTGGCACTTCTTCACTCAGCGACCATCATCCATGCACATCACATGTCCATACTAACAGAGTCGCCTTTCCTACACACCACATTTGATTCTTCTTATACCTAGTTTCTCTCTCAGTTCAACCATGCTTTGTCATTTTCACTCATTAATATTGCACATCCATTGAAGCATGCTTGCTTCATATCTCTCCAGCCTTCACACACAGCTGACCTTTTTTTTTATAAGGAGAAACTGTTTGTAGTCAACAGAGGTAGCAATACTGTAAACTTCTTCCATCCTGTCCTTATTCTACCTACTAAGTTTTGGAGCACTCTCCTCTACTGTTAATTATATCACCTAGGTAGCAGAAGCTATCAACCACTTCTATGGATCTTTCCAGGGATTGGAAAATGTTTTGAACATGAGTATTGAAACAAGGAACAGCCCCCTCACAAACAAGCTCATTGGTAGAGAACTTGATTTTCTATTTTATTGTGTCAGGGATTATGTAATGAAAAGAATTAAAGTAATACATACTTCTGTTAAGATTGAAGAAAAATGGTTGCAATTTTTGGTTAACAAATGGTAATAATCTCCACGGAATTCCTTGCCCATTTCTCGGACAATCTTTTGGATATCCATAGGGTTAAAGTCTGTGGTTCCTATCACAATACTTTCTCTGTGAAAAAGGAAAAAAGAAAGAAAAATAAAAACAAAATAACATGAAATGGATATTATTGAATAACTGTTCAATACTTAGCTCTAATCACTTGCCATCTTCAACTTCTGTGTCAAAGTATTTGTGCATACATCTAAAGGTACAATATATACTTGAATATCAGCCGAGGAATTTGTGACTTTGGTAATTGGACTGTGGTCATGTTGGAGCACTATCCTTAAGTATACGGTGGCCTAGAAATGATTTTACCTTTCAAAACCTTAATAATCAGAACAATTTGACCAATTGCTAATACTATCTGCCAGTTGTAACTACTGACAGAATTATCAACGCGTTAGTACAAAAACACTATACGTACATCATTGATCTAGTTACATCATCTGATCATGATTCAAGACATAGGCGATTTCATCAGGTGTGGATTGCAAAATAAGTTAATTGATAACAGGATTATGATAAATACGAATAGAGAATAGATTTGATTCGGAGATGGCTCACCAAGTCAGTGTTATAGTAATGGCAAACCATCCCAAAATGTAATTCACCGAAAGGCATAAATTGTCCTGTTCTGTTACACCCCAATATGAAAAAACAAAAAAACAAAATGCACAATAACTGCATCACATTAGAAGTTGAAGCCTTTACCATGATACTTTAAATTTTCACAATGATCTGCCAACTACTAAAACTACTACAAACCTATAAACATTTGATTCAACAAATCTGTTTGGGGGTATTTTCTGCAAAGGTTTTTAAGAAGTCATTTTTCTACGATGTAAAAATTTGTGAGCTTTTTCCAAGTAGATTGACACATCTGAAGGTGGTGCACCAGCATGTCCATAGCAATTGTGGTTAAAGCAAACTAAAGAATTTCTGGTCTTCTGAGATAATTTATTTAGATCAAAATTACTGAAACTGGAAATGTAAATATTTACATGGTTATCATCTCATCTAGAGAAATTAAAATATTTTGTGTAAAACAACTAACTTGAATTTGAAGTGTTCTCCAAGTTCTTTAGCTTCTCTTGGTTCCATTGAAAATATTCCTGATACAGGAAACGGATGGCCACCATATGCATATTCTGGAAAGAAATGGAAAAACAAAGAAAACATGTTCAATAAGTAATGAAAAAATTTCAAGAGAGGCATTACAATTCATTCAATTAGAATGCTACTTCATGTTGAAGTAGACATACATACAATGTATAAAGTGACTAACTGGCAGCTTTCTATCTGCCTAGGTTGGAGCACAGCGGTATACGTGGAGCTAGTGTGATCCAATTTACCAATCTGTCAACACGTGGCAAGATGCAAGGAAATATGTAGCAATGTTATGGCAACAAATTTTGTGTTAAACTTAAGAAAACCAAACAAGAAGCCTATGGAATATTAGAAAAGGCCTAACCCTTTAGCATTCACATTATTTTATATATACAATTATATTTTCATGGTAAAGGCTTTACCTCACATAATATCGAATCTATGAGATTTTGAAAGTATTTATTTTGAGAACAATACCTTAACATCAGTTTGAGCAACCAGTTACAGCCAGTTTCAACAGAAAGAGGTAGAGAATTCTGGCTGATTTTGGCCAGTTTGAACACTAAAGGGTTTTGGGAGTGAATTGATGGGCAAAACAAGTTTCTACAGATGGTTTAAATGATTTTCTGAAGGAAATGAACAGGTTGAGGATGAATGCAAACCTGGAGTACTGAACAGCGCACGAAAGGAGGAAAACGTTAAGGTAGTACGAAGGTTAGTGATGCAAAACCATTGAGCTACTGTGAGGATGATATCTGAAGCTGTTGGTATTAGTATTGACACAGTTGAGACAAGTCTGACCAAAGATCTAGAGCTCCACAAAATGAGTGCCAAGTGCATGCCAGAGATACTCTCCAACAACCAGATTCAGTTTTGTATGGAATGTTCTACTGATATTCTTGATATTATAGAAACTCATTCTGGTTTCCGGAATAAAGTAGTGACTTGTGATGAGAGTTGGGTATTCACCTATGACCCTGAGAGCAAACATCAGATACCCCAGTGGAAGCATGTGTCTTCCCACAAGCCCAAGAAGGCAAAGACAAGCAGGTTGAATGGGTTCCTGAAGACTAAACCATCAATAAGAAATATTACATTGAAATTCTGAAAAGGTTCAGGAAAAGTCCACAGCAGTGGAGAATGGTGATTCCACCTGGACAATTCCCTATGGCACATATCAACACCAACCCTTCAGCCCTGACCTGACTCCTTGTGACTTCCTCCTGTTTCCACACATGAAAGATAGCCTCAAGGGAATCAAATTTGAGTCAACACAGAAGCTGAAGTAGGCATTGGTGAATTTCCTGATGAAACTGTATAAGGACTGAGAGAAGGTCTTCCTCCAGGGGTGGGGAAGATGCCCGTGCAAGTGTGTAAATGTGAGAGGAGGTCATTATTTTGAAGGAGACAAAGTTTTGTAAGCTTATGAAAATAAATAAATAAATAAAGGGAGGTTTCAGGGCACCACTACCTCCTCCTCCTCCTCCTCCACAGCAGCGGTGAGGAGGAGGAGGAGAAGCAGCTGCAGTAGTAGTAGTAGTAGTAGTAGTAAAATGAAGACTTACCAGATCCATAGATTTGAACCCCTGAATGAAATACTCCTACCCCTAATGAAGAAGTATATTCATTTATCCAATTCTGAAATGGAAAAATATATTATCCTTATTATCATAATAATTATCATTATTGTTATCATTATTTTCATCATCATTATCATATCATCATTTTTATCATGATAATTATCAGTATCTGAATTACCATCATCATCATCATTATCTGTATTATCAATATTATCATTATTAAGGCAGTGAGCTGACAGAATTATTAGACTATGAGTCAAAAAGCTTTACAGTAATTAAAGAAAAAAAAAAAACAGCTGAAGAAAAATAATATTTGCGAGGTATTTGTACTTTGAAAATGAGTTTTTATTATGATTAGTAAACTCAAGAAACTGAAGAAGCAACAAAAAACAATGAAACTTCAAACGCCTCATGAGTTGGTGAGGCAGTCATCATCATCATCATCATCACCGTTTTACGTCCATTCTTCCACGCTAGCATGGGTTAGACGGGTTGTCCTGTTGTGGGCAGTGTCTGGTCGGCTGACCATGCCTTATTCATACAGGAACTGATTCTGGCTTGATTTCTACAGCTGGATGCCCTTCCAAACACAAACCTCATTTACAGTAAGTGCTGGGTGCTTTTTCGTGGCGCCTACACGTCCACTTTACAGTGTGGGCTGGGTGCTTCTTTGCTGTGGCACCTCCACGGCTACCTTGCGGTGAGGGTGTGGGGGCATATTGTCTATATGCTTCAGCTTGTACCCATGGGAGGTCGGGTACTCTATTTTTCAGCCTTTGGCATTCAATGAAGTTTTGGTTATCATTGGCAACTCATTTTACTGAAGTATAAGATGCTGCTGATGAGAGTGCTGTTCCTGTGCCTCAGTCTCACTACCATATGTAGTAATGCCATGAGTGTTAGTGCCATATTAATAGGCATCCAGTACATTGTAATTGTAGTTGGCATTAGGAAGGGCATCCAGCTGTAGAGACCAAGCCAGAAACAGTTTTGTGAGAATAAGACATGGTCATCTGATTTGACTTGTTTCACAATAGGACAACATGCTAGAGTGGAAAATGGACGTTAAATGGTGATGATGATGATTTCCATGCTAACATGGATTGGACACGTGGACAACAGTGCAAGACTAGAATGATTGAAGAACCACATTGAGCTCATACATTCCATATTTAGAATGATTTCTACAGCTGCATACCCTTACTAATGCCATTTTTACTTTAACCCTGCCATTACTAAATTTTTAATAACCCTACCTATAATTTTCAAATAATTTTGAAAATAATGAAGAATTTGTAAAAATTTAGTAATATAAATGACTTTCTCATTATTAAATCTTGTGTTTGATAAAATCATGATGGAAGGTTTTTAGATAAATATAAACACTTTAAAATAAAGCAGTTTTGTATCATAGAACCAGAGACGATTTTTGGCAGTGTAGTATCAAAAGGGTTAATGTTAATTAAATATAAGAAATATCTGAACCATAAAAATCTTAGAAAACAGCAAAATCCTTTTCAACCAATTTACAATCTACTATGAAGTAATCCTCAGACAAATTCTGTAGACAACTATTGGTAGGAACCTGGCACAGTAAAAATATTAGTTTAGAAATATATGTGCTGGTCAATTTGTCTTTCATGCATTCAAGATCGATAAAAAAAAAAAGCACCAGTCAAGTGCTGTTATTCACTTCCTTTCTCTCATGCTCTCTATCCGTCCCTGGAAGAAGTCTGCTGCATTCAGACTTGGAGAAGAGATGGGCTCTGCCAGGTTTTAAAAATGCCCAAGAAATGGTGTATGCCACTACGAGACCCCTACGATTCCATCAGGAGTTATGGGACCATACCATACCATGACATGGTATAAAGGCTTCATTCATTGACTGGGCAGCATTTCACTTCTAAAGTTAAACCTATGTAACATGATAGTATTTCTCATTAAAATTCTGTGATAATAGAGAAAAAAGTGAAATACAATGAACTGAAATTTACAGTTCACACCTACATAGATTTAGCTGGCTTCATAAAAGGTTGTATCCTATAGGAGGCTTCTTGGGTACTTTAATGATAAGGGGGCCCAGACCTATCACAAAAAGCAATGTGAAATACAGTGTCTTGCTGAAGAATACAACACACTGCTCAGTTCAGGAATTGAACCCACAACCTTACGATTGTGATCCTAACATCTTAACCACTAGGCCACATACCTATCATAGGTGTAAAAAAAAGTATGTTCTAAATATTCCATAAATGTGTAACAGTTTTTGCCACATGAATGCAGGTTTTGTCCCTCACCTGTCAACTGTCTCCCTCTGGTGTATGAATATAAATGCAAATAAAACAAAAACAATCATGTAATATTGATGATAAATGTGATAGCAGTGGTGGTGATGGTGGTGATAGTAGTGACAGTGTAGTTGCTAAGAAACAATCAGAATATGTCCCCCGCCGTAACATGCCACCTTCCCAACAATCACTGGGGTTTCTTCACAATCAAATGAACATAATCTTTTCATTCTAAGGAACCCAGTGGTTTGCTGTGTGAACCAAACCACAGAATGAGAAAATGGTTTCACCAGTAAGAAAGACTAATTGAATTTGTCAGTGAATGAATGAGTGTCTGAGCTAGGTACTGAACAGGTGAGAGTGTGGGTCTTGAGTATGGAGGGAGTAAACTGAAGAGAGAGAGGGGGAGGGGGAGAAAGATGAGAGAGAGGGTGGGAGAGAGAGAAAGATAATATCTGTGTGTATATGAGTGTGTAATGAGCTATTTTTATGGCATCAAGGCCGCCCATGACAGACATAATAATCACTGTGACATAACAGTCTAGTTGGTTGATAAGTTAAAGGCTGGCATACTAAATGACATTCAATAAGAGTTTTAAGGACATTTATCCTACTAAAACTGGGGTTAGTCTTGCCAGGCAGGCCAGAGATCTGTGTCTCACTTATGTAAGGTCGATGCACCACTGAGTGTACAGGAGAAGTTGTCATGTCTTTGACACAACTGAGCGTCCTTCCAGCCCTTTACTGCATATGATCTTGAAAATAGTAAAGAATTTGGAGAAATTCAATAATAGAAGTTTCTCATTAAGCTGGTGCATGGAGCAAAACTTAAAGGTTTTCGCATAAAATTATGATAGAAGGTTCTTAGATAACAGGCGAAAATAGATGTTAAATGATGATGACAATGATAAATACTTTGAAACAGTTTTGTATCAGAGAATCAGGGTCAGTTTCAAGTGGTTTGGTATCATAATATTGTTAAGAAAAACAACAATAATAAAAATATTGGTTTCTGATTTAGGAACAAGGCCAATAATTGGGGAGGGGAAAGTCGATTAAATCGACCCCAGTGCATTACTGGTACCTTATTTTATCGACCCCATAAGGATGAAAGGCAAAGTTAACCTCGACAGGATTTGAACTCAGACTGTAAAGGGGCGCAACTCTATGCTGTAAAGCATGGTGTCTGACCCTCTCTTATACCGCCAATAATAATAATAATATTGCATGCTTGACTACAATATTGATAATGATAATAATATTGCATGCTTGACTACAACAAGCTGGAACAAGTTCAGTTGCTAGCCTAAGGGCAAAAGAGCAGAAGAGTCAACCATTAAAAATAGATTTTTATCTTCACTGCGAGAGAGTGCAAATAAAAGAGGGACAGATAAGTACAGAATCATAGTATTGTGATATTTATTTAGAAACAGCTGGACACTATTCCAATAAGTAGGAGGTGAGCTATCTTTTAAGAGCAAATAAAATTTGTGCTTCAGATAAAAAGTCAAAACCATTTATTTTGTTTTTATGCTCTGTATAATGGTGCTGGTGTATAATGGAGCCAGTGTCTGTCTAACTGCTTCAGTTGGTTTGGTTGGGAGTTTCTTCTATAGCAGGTGTTTATGTATCAAATAGATTGGAGATGGTCATTAACACATGGCTACTGTTAATTGAGCTGTTGCTGCTATTCCTACAATCACCACTGCTACTGCTACAACCACCACCACCACCACCACTACTAATACTGCTACTATTACTACAACCACCACCACTAACAGCAACACTACTGCTAGTTTTTGCAGCAGAAGGAGCAACGTGAAATAAAGTGTCATGCTCAAGGACATAACACACCACCCAATCTGAGAATCGAACTCACAACCTCATGATTGTGAATACCATATAGTACCATAGAACCAGAGCAGTTTCAGGTAGTTTGCTATCAAAAGGGTTAACCCTTTAGCATTTAAACCGGCCATATCCGGCCGGAATTCACTCACCTTTTTGTTCAAACCAACTATAACTGACCACTCATACTGATGTTAAGGTATTGTTCTCAAAATAAATAATATCAAAATCTCAACGATTCGATACTATGTGAGATATTATGTAAGAAAAAGCCTTTACAGCAAAAATACAATAGTATATATAGAGTAATATGAATACTAAAGGGTTAATGTGGTGGTGGTGGTAGTAGTAGTAGTACCAGCAGCTAATCATTAACTTTATAGAAGTCTGTTTAAAACAGCCCTACCACTCAGGTAATTATTATCTTTATCTTTAAGCCGTCTCCCATGGTCAATAATTTCCAGGAAAATCACACTACACAACATGCCAGCTGTCAAAATTACAAATCTAATTTTTTTTTAAATTCAAATTTCAACTTTTTACAAAACCACAAATCCATATAAATAATTTAATTAATCGTCCTTTAAGGATTTATCAGAAAATATTTAAAAGATGGTGAAAGAACCAGTCCCCTTCAAGAGATTTGTTCTTACAGATGGCTACCTCTATCTTGATCAAACTAAATAGAGAGGTGGTTCAGAGGTCTAGGATATCAAATGTTTCCACAGCTATCTAAAAACTTTCTATCATAATTCCATGTGAAAACCTTTGCTCCATGTGAAATGCTCCATGCACCAGCTTAATGAGAAAGTTCTATTACTGAATTTCTCTAAACTCTTCACTATTTTCAAGATCATTTAACAAGAAACCTATAGAAGAACAACAGATACTTTGTCAGCTTGCAATCCTTGACCTGTTGAGTGGACAAGGCCTGGACCTAATGCTGATTTAACCTGGCTGTCATATTATAAATAAGATATGATAGTACCAGGGCCTCTATCAATAAAACAACCAAGGAACTTCCTATGAAATGTAGGTTGATAGGAGACCAACTAAACCTACATAGGTGTGATTTGTAACATTTACATTTGTTTTTCTCCCGGTTGCTGTTGAAGAAAGTACTATTGTAAGTTATATCCCAGATCAGAGGCTTGAAAACTAATAAGCACTTGGGTCATTATGATCAACCAAATCAGGGTGGTACCCCAGCATGACCACAGTCTAATGACTGAAGCCAGTAAAAGAGTAAATAAAGAAACTGATAAAGTTTTCCATCGATTATTTCATTCAATAGCTGATAATTTCATTGTTTACACTCTCGATATTTATAAGTACTGGGCCAGGATACATAAAAAAACGAAACAAATATCACTTCAAGAATTAAAGCCCAACTGAACTGTGGGAAGAAAAAAAAAATGAAAATGAAAGAAGGATCAAGCAATGAAAGAAAGGGTGAGTCACTACACCCCAGTCTGAGCCGTGGCACAGCCATGCTTCATGGACAAAACTGTTACTGTGAAGAATGGCCAGAGACACCCACTGCAAAAGCCACCTTACAGGGTTCCCTCCTCAAGTGGGCCACTGTCTTTTGATTTTACAGAGGAAATCAGCAGTGTAAGGACCAAGGACGCCAGAGGTCTCAACAGCGACTGGTACAAAGAGGTCGGTCAAGCTTTGATATTAGATATCTTCCTCTCCTATGTGGAAATGTGGGGACCATTGACACCAGATGCCTCGATGGATCAGTACAAAGAAGGAAGCGGCGGTCGGTCAGGCCTCAATATTTGACTATCTTCCTCTCCTCTGCAATGTGGGCAGTGGAACCTAGGTTTATGGTTGAAATGACAAAGTTGGAGGTGAAGAACAAGTCGCTGCACGTTGTGTCCAAATTAGGGATTTATCCCCCTCAAAAAAGAAGAGGATTAGGGTCAATCCTTTGGGATGCTTGCCAAAATTCTAAATGAAATAAAAACTAAAAACTACCCTGTTTAGATATCAGGCTTTTGACATTATTATATTTCATTAGTCTGACTTCAAATCCCACCAAGGTTAACTTTGCCTTTCATCCTTACGAGGTCGATAAAATAAAGTACCAGTAATGCACTGGGGAAATTGCTGGCCTTGTGCCAAAAGTAGAAACAATTATTATATTTCATTAGTTTTGTTATTTCTTCCTTTCATTTCTTCATTTCATTTTATTTTAATTAACTCAATTCAGTTATTAATATTAAATGCTTCATCCCAGTGAAACATAAGAATTTCTTAGATGGAATATTTTAAATTCTATTGGTGTGTGTGTGTGTTGCTGTGCATGTTGTTCTATGTGTTTGTTGTTGCTGTGTGCATGTGTGTTTGTTGCTGTGTGTTTATGTGTTTGAAATTGGTTAAGTGTGTGTGTGTGTGTGTGTTGCTATGTGTATCCATTCTATTCTTTCTTTTACCATTATAAAATAGTGCTTAAATAGGTCACATTGTTACACACACATATACACACAATAGTATCATATACTATATACACACACACACATTCTAACATTACCATCATACACTACACACACACATACATACATACACTACCAGAATCAACACACACGCACATACACTACCAGAATCAACACATACACACACATATACACTACCAGAATCAACACACACGCACATACACTACCAGAATCAACACACACGCACATACACTACCAGAATCAACACATGCACACACATATACACTACCAGAATCAACACACACACACATACATACACTACTAGAATCAACACACACACACTACCAGAATCAACACACACACACACATACACTACCAGAATCAACACACACACACTACCAGAATCAACACAGCCCTACACACACTGGAGGAATCAACTCACACTAGAGAAAGCAACATAGACACACTATGTAATCAAAGACATATACATACACAACTGGGTCATTATGTAGCAGAGTAGTGGGGGGAACAAGTCATTGATCCGTGCTGAAAATTTTATTGATTTTCAAGTTCAAAATCATGGAATGTTCTACATACAACATGCAATGCTGTTTAAAATAGCTGGGGAACACTTGTACCCACACAAATAATACCATTTTACACACACATATATATCATCATCATCATCGTTTAACGTCCATCTTCCACGCTAGCATGGGTTAGACGGGAGTTGTCCCACTTGAGGCAAGATTGGTCGGGTGACCGTGTCTTGCTCATATATAAATATATATATATATATATATATATAATTATGTAATAAACAACATAAGACAATTATTCTATTTACCAAAGGTTTCACGAAGACAGACGAGCTCAACAGAAACATCTGAAATCGCTCATCAGAATAGAATAATTGTCCTATGTTGTTTATTACATAATTAAATAGCTCTGTAGCATACATAGAGCACTCTCCTTTCCTTTACCCTTCCTACGGAAATACTTCATATATATATAAATATATGCATATATATATATATAACATATATAAGCAATATATATATATAAACATATACAAGAGATGGTAACATGAATGAACTAGCCCTGTTATTTTTATCTAAAGACATTTTTTCCAAATCCACCCCGTCCGTCCCTTCAATCTATCTAATTTCTCATCCTTTCTTCTGATGAAAGACTAGCGTCCAAAACGTTAAGACCCTCTTCTTGCTATTTCACGCTTTAACCTAATATATTCCTTCCATATACTGTACCGATTATGTTGTTATTTCTGATTACCTTTTTAATATATATATATATATATCATCATCGTTTAACATCTATCTTCCAGGTCGTGTAGGTGTTACGACAAAAAAAAACACACAGTCCACGCTGTAATGTGGCCGTGTAGGTAACACGGTAAAAACCTCCCAGTCCACAGTGTAAACGTGGTTGGTGTTAGGAAGGGCATCCAGCTGTAGAAAACCTGCCAGACAGTCCCATACAAGCGAGACGACCAATCTTGCCTCAAGTGGGACAATTCCCGTCTAAACCAATGCTAGGTGGAAGATAGACGTTAAACGATGATGATGATGATATATATATATAAACATATATATATAAACATATATATATAAACATATATATATAAACATATATATATAAACATATATATATAAACATATATATATAAACATATATATATAAACATACATATATATATAAACATATATATATAAACATATATATATAAACATATATATATAAACATATATATATAAACATATATATATAAACATATATATATAAACATATATATATAAACATATATATATAAACATATATATATAAACACATATATATATAAACATATATATATAAACATATATATATAAACATATATATATAAACATATATATATAAACATATATATATAAACATATATATATAAACATATATATATAAAAACATATATATATAAACATATATATATAAACATATATATATAAACATATATATATAAACATATATATATAAACATATATATATATAAACATATATATAAACATATATATATAAACATATATATATAAACATATATACATCATCATAGTCATCTCCGTTTAATGTCCATTTTTCCACGCTGGCATGGATTAAATACGTTATCCTGTTGTGAGCAATGCCAAGTCAGGTGACCATGTCGTGTCCGTAAATAACCGATTCTGGCTTGGTATCTACAGCTGGATGCCCTTCCTAGCGCCAACCTCATTTACAGTGAGTGCTGCTGGATGCCTTTTGCTGTAACACCTACACGACCACTTTACAGTGTGGGCTGGAGGCTTCACTGGACGTATGCTTCAACCTGTCCTCATGGGAGATGCATGGGAGTGGGTGGGTGGTGCATACTATTTATATGCTTCAGCTATGGCCTGTGCCTATGTGAAGTCATAAACGTGTGTGTATATGTATATATAGAGTGGTTAGAGCATTGGCCTTGCAATTGAAAGGTTGTGAGTTCAATTCTCAGACTGGGTGATATGTTGTTTCCTTGAGCAAGACACTTTATTTCACATTGCTCCAGTTTACTCATCTGTAGAAATGAGATGATGGGGACTGGGGTCCCTATCATTCTACTGCAAAGTGGTCGTGGAGGTGCCACGGCAAAAAAGCACCCAGCACTCACTGTAAAGTGGACGTGTAGGCGCCACGGAAAAAAAGCACCCAGCACTCACTGTAAATGAGGTTGGTGTTAGGAAGGGCGGCATCCAGCTGTAGAAATCAAGCCAGAATCAGTTCCCGTCCCACCTTTGCGGCCATCACACACATACCCACATATGGAGAGAGAGAGAAATAAAAGATGAAATAGAAAGAGTGTGAGAAGATGAAGGAAGAATGGAAAAAAATAATTTTCAGAAAAAACGTGTATTCAGTCAGCCATAAAAATATATATATATCATCATCATCATCATTTTACGTCCGCTTTTCCCTGCTTGCAAGGGTGGGACGGGAACTGATTCTGGCTTGATTTTTACAGCTGGATGTCCTTCCTAACACCAACCTCGTTTACAGTGAGTGGTGGGTGCTTTTTTTCCGTGGCACCTACACGTCCACATCACCCGGTCTGAGAATTGAACTCACAACCTTTCGATTGCAAGGCCAATGCTCTAACCACTAAGCCATGTGCCTCCAACCTTTAGGACTTTCTAAAAAAAAAAATATATATATATATATATATATATATATATATGTATATATATACATATATATAATATATATATACACATATATATATATACACATATATATAATATATATATACACATATATATATATATACACATATATATATACATATATATATATATATATGTATATATATATACACATATATATATATATATATATACATATACATATATATATATATATATACACACATATTTTAGAAAGTCCTAAACAAGGCATGAAGCCACTTAGTGTAAGGGACTGTGAAGAAGGAGAAATTAAGATGAAAGAATGAATTTAGACTTGAAAGAGTTCAGGTCATAAGGAGGAGTAAAACTACAAGATGTAAGAGAGTTCCAAAGTATGGCAGTTTGAAGAAAAAAAAAGCTATGACCGTAGAAAGACTTCCTTATTTGTGGAACCACAACAGTATCTGGATGAAGATGGTGTGAGTTTTGAGTTTGGCAAAAGAAAGAGAAAGTATTAAAAGTGTTTCTGTTTAGGACAGTTTTATATTTCAAGGAAAAGCAGAGAAGTAAAAGGAGAGAAAAAGTTCCATGGAATGAAATTATAAGTTTGGCTAATGTAGTATGGTATTAAATGAATGGCAGAGAGGGGATGAGAGAAAGAGAGAGAAAGACAGAAAGATTGGATTTCACAGCTAAGAGAGAGATTGTAAAGGGTAATAATGGTTCAGTGAACTATTATTCCATAGCAGAGGGAAATACATTTAAGTGTGGGTGTCTTATTCATTGTATTGGTGTGTGTGTATTTAAGCAAACTTATTAACCACACAGCTATGCTTACATACACACACATATACATATAAATAATTATATATGTATGAAGGTGACTATAAGTACATATGGTAGTTTCTCTCTCTCTCTCTCTCTATAATATATGTATATAATTATGTAATAAACAACATAAGACATTTATTCTATTTACCAAAGGTTTCACGAAGACAGACGAGCTCAACAGAAACGTCTGAAATCGCTCATCAGAATAGAATAATTGTCTTATGTTGTTTATTACATAATTAAATAGCTCTGTAGCATACATAGAGCACTCTCCTTTCCTTTACCCTTTCTACGGAAATTCTTCATATATAAGATGGTCATGTTGGTGACACAACAAAAGCACACGGCCCACTCTGTAAAATGGTTGTGTTTGTGACACGGCAAAAAGTGCCCAGTCCACTCTGTAAAGTGGTCGTTTAACAATTAGCAACTGGAACATTACAACCCTTACAGGTAAAGAACAAGAACTAGTGGAGGAGATCATGCTACAAGCTAGATATAGTTGGGGAGGAGGGGTCCTCAACAAAGTTCCATGGCTCTGGTACTGTAAATTTGGATGGAGGATGGAAACACTACAATTCAGGTGTGGTGCCACCAGAAACTACTGCACAGGTGGGAGAGGGGATACTCAGAAGTCCTCGGTTGCTGGAATGTGTTATGAGTCTCACTGGGATGGAGGATTTGCCTCTTGAAATTTAGGCTGAAAGAAAGGTCTCTGTGGACGATGCAAGTTTATGTGCCAGAGTGTCCGAATATAGATCTGACTGCAGCGTTAGATGTAGATGAGACAGTCATATATTCTAATGGGAAACTTCATTGCACATGTTGGCAAGGAGTAACTGGAAGGAATAGCAACTTAAATATAAATGGAGCGGCCTTATTAGACTTGTTCAAGCAATGAACTCTCTATTATGAACACTGTGTTCAGCACAGAGACATCCATAAATATACATGATATAAGAGAAATCAGGGACAGAGGCCAGTAATTGATTTTTAAAAAATTATTTCTGATCTCTTCGATTCTGTGCTGGATGATCATGTTATGAGAAGTTGAGCTGTCAACTGGCCGGTCCAGCTCAAGGATAAAGTGGGAAGTGCTGACTTTTGAGGAGGTCAGAACCAGGTATGTGGGTACTATTGCATCCCAAATCTAGAGAACTCCCTGAACAAACTAAGGATGTTGAAACAGAGTGGAGACTGTTCAGCTAGATTGTGATTTCCGACATGCACTGGATAGGTTTGAGGCTGAGTGCTGCATGGCAGGAATGAAAATCAGTGTTGTGAAGACTCAGATACTTGTCCTCTCAAGGAAGACTGTGCAGTATACTTTATAGAAAAGGAAAAAGAATATACCAACGTACCAGATGTTAGTACTTCATCGGGAAAAAGTAAATTATGAAGAGAGGGGAGGTTTGAAGATTATACTTTATCATCATTATTTAACGTCCAGTTTCCCTGCTAACAAGGGTTGGGCAGGTCTACATAGACCAAGTCAGTATTGAAGTGGAGCTACTGACCTCCAGGACAGGCCAAAGGGTGTGTATCCTACTTACATACAGTCATATCGAGTGCAGAGGAGAAGTTGTCGTGTCTTTTGACACAAACTGAAGGGTCCTCCAAATCCTTTGTTTAGCAAGCTTTCTATGGCTGGATGCCCTTCCTAACATCAACCAATTTACAGATGTACTGAGTACTTTTTTTGTGTAGATCTGGGTGCATTTTCGTGACACCATCACTAGAGAGGTTGTTGGTCCCAACTGTAGAGACCTCTCAGCTTTGGGGAGGAGACAATAGGGGTGGAAGATAGGTTTGAAGTTATATAAATATGTGGGGATTTGGCAGGACAATGAGTAAAGGGTAGGGTAGGCTGATTACTGTATGGGTAGAAGGAATGTAGTGGTGTAAAGCACAGGTTCTCAACCCATTTAAGCCAAACAAGGTGATCTTCTTCCCCTGCAAAGCCAAAATGATGCTATTGCATTTGTCGACGATGTCGGTGGGGTAGGCGCAGTTTTGCCTCACATCGAGAGTTTTCTTGTACTGTTCTGTATTGCGTCCTCGCAGAAACTCAATGATAGAGTCGAACAGTTCAAAGAAGTGAGTAAGGCACTTTCCCTTTGAAAGCCACCTCACTTCATTATGAAGGAGCAACTTGACGAATTCTTTGTCATTATCTTGGCACAGTTGCTGGAAAATTCGTTCATTGAGGGAATGCCGTTTGATAAAATTGATGACATCAAGGGCCACCTGCAAGGACTTGCTCCATGGCTTGCTGAGTTTCTTCGCAGCCAAGTGTTGTCGATGAATGACACAATGAACAAGAAATACAGATAGATTTTCTCTCTTCAGAAGAGTGACGAAACCCTTATGCTGGCCGACCATTGCTCTTGCGTCGTCCATAGCACATGATACAATGTGTGTTGTATTTGGTCTTAGATGCATGTATTACCTGCCTGTGTGTTGTAGGTAATCATAGATGTATGTATTACCTGCTTACGTATTGCATGTGGTCCCAGCTGTATGTATTACCTCCTTATGTGTTGTATGTGGTCCTAGATGTGTGTATTACCTCCTTATGTGTTGTATGTGGTCCTAGATGTATGTATTACCTGGTTATGTGTTGTATGTGGTCCTAGATGTTTGTATTACCTGATTATGTGTTGTATGTGGTCCTAGATGTTTGTATTACCTGATTATGTGTTGTATGTGGTCCTAGATGTGTGCGCTACTCGCTTCTGTGTTTTATTTTCTTTTTTTTATTTGTAATATTAATTATACAATAGGGAATAAAATAGATCTACATAGTGTTAACTCGTTGCGGTTGAGTCAATAATTTCAGACATGAAATACATTGTTATCGATGAAGGAAAGACAAGATTCTAACTGGCTGTGCTCAAAGTGTCCTTGACCCAGTTGACTGTGGGTTTTTCCATTGTTAGGATCTCAATTGCTGGTTAATGTCGAGACACACCTACTCATTCAAGTGCATTCACACTGGCTGTCTCAAAGACATACAAATATGGCTTATAAAACTTACCAAAGTAAAGAGCCTTCCAGTACCCCCAGAGCTCCAAACGCCCCCCTAACGCCCCCATAGAGTTCCGAAACACGCCCCGGGGGTGCATATGCCACTTGTTGAGAACCTTTGGTGTAGCGGATTTGGTCAATAGTGAGGGGGCTCGTGGTGGAGAGATAGGTAACGGAGGTAAGCGGTGGTAAACAGGGGGTAGAGAGAGTAGTGACTAGGGTGCAATGGTAAGGATATCTAAGGTTTTTAGAGGGAGTAGTAGTTAAGGAGTTGTTCTGGAGTGGATATGAGTGGTGTGTGCAGTAGTGGTGAGGATAGAAGATGGGGACCGTTAGTGGGAGGGAGGGTATGGGGCTCATGAATGGGTCAGGTCATATTGTATTCTTCTGGTTGGGTTTTCATCATCACAGTATAGCACCAACCCTCTGGATCTTTTGTCATCCAATATACACACACACACACACACACACACACACAATGCCTGCATCTTGGTTTCGAAAATTGCCATCTCTTGACCCTTTTCCTCACACATGGGTGGTACAAACTTTGTTTTATCTCTGCCAAGGACTTAGATTCCTTTCTGCATATGCTGAAGCAAAATAAAAAATAAAAGGTCCCGCTCAACACATGTGAATGTTATTTAGATCAAGTGATGCCTGTGCTTGAAGCTTTTTTAAGTGTTGACATGTTCTTTTTGAGTACTTGTCGCTGTTGCTCAGAGAGTGGGATTGGTCCAGTGTATGTATATATATACAAACACACACACAAATATATATATACACATATACACACACACACACATATATATACACACATACATATATATACATATATATACATACATACACATATGTATATATACGTATCTACACATATATATATATATATATATATATATATATATATAAAAAGACACATATTCATACAACCATTCACACGTACGTATACAGGGTGCCTCAAAACTCATCTATTTTAAACAGCAAGCGCCACGCCACTTTTGAGACTATTATATATAAGGTTCGCATCAATGTTTACCCTAATAATATATATATATATATATATATATATATATATATATATATATATATACACGCACACACACACGCATATGGTGGTCGGATTATTTCATTTTGCCTTTAAAAAAATAAGCAAATTGAGTACCATCCGGAAAACAGTCAAAATCCTAAACTAGTTTTTGGTTTGTTTTAAGCATTCTTAAAAACCGAAAAGGCTTCAAAGAAGAATGTATCAATACGTTAAGAATGGTTAGAATAGTTGAGAAATGAACGTAGCTGAGTTTCGGGTAGTTTTCGAACAAGGAAGAAATATGTTTTTCTAAGTTGGGATATATATATATAGGAGAAAGTATGACCACTCTACTACCCTAAGTATTGAGTACTGTGGTGCGTTATGGTCAATCTGGTTCCTTACCACAACTCCTTCGTTATATATGTATATATATATATGTGTGTGTGTGTGTGTGTGTGTGTATACATATATATGTTACTCCCCCCTCTCCTAGTCAATGGAGACAATATAATACATCCTTGAATAACCTAGTTCATCTCTCTAACGGAACCTCTTTAGTAAACATTCTATCTCTCTCTCTCTCTCTCTTATTTTACACACAAAATTATACATATATATAAATAAATATACACATATACACTAGACGCACACATATACTCGCTATCGAAACGGTGTGAGCTCAGCCGCCGGGCACTAACACTTTACAATATATATACATACACTTAATGCGAGTAATAGGGGTAGTTATAGAACTTCCTTCTTCAAATCACGAGAGGGGGGAAAGTTCGCAGGATACTACGAAGATGACGGATGGCAAAGTGGTTGTGTTAAAAAGGAGATGCAAAGTTAGGGAGTAGAAGGCATAAGAAAGGGAGAGAGAGGATTTTGAAACTAGGAGGGTTTTGAAACTAGCTTATGCACTCCCTCTTTATATCTCACTTACACAACACACACAATCTCTCGCTCGCTCTCTCTCTCCGATTAAAAATTAAAAAATACAAAAAAAAACATATGGAATTATTCAGGGCAATGAAAAAAACCCAATAATTTAGAATGAAAAAAAGAAAAAACAAAATGTGATTCGTTACTGAAAAAGAAAACTAGTGGTTACTTACCATATCGTATACGTTAAGGACTACAGGTTCCCGAGCCATAGTTTAGCTAATTCAGACAAAAGATCCAAGCAAATAGTACTTTGATGTCAGATTTTCAGACAAATGGAATCGTAATTCTACATACACATACGTATGTTATCTACACACCCACATATGATGATATATAGTGTAATATATATACATAGGGAAATATGTGTACACATACACGTGTACAGAGAGATTGGAACTATCTATATTCGAAACATTGTTCACATATATAATTGATTAAAATTAGTATTCTTTTTAAAGTCCTTGCAGAGTGCGTAGTCCATGCATTGAATGAGGTGATAGAATCTGGAACAGGAGTCAAACTGAAGAGTTCATTGTCTTGCGTGGTTCTTTTAGACAAACAGGCTTTTTTCCGTTTAATTATTTCGATATTTAAAATAACTCTTTAGACGAAATAAAAAGCAAATGAAGATAGAAAAGAATAACAATAGTAATTTCTTAAGTTATCTTAATAATAATAATTAAATACAGAAATAATAATGGTGATCCGTCTCGTAATCCGTTAGGAAGGAAAATATTTTAGAGAGGTAAACCAAAAAGGAAGGAGTATATATCAGATAGAACAGAGCGAAATTATTTTCTCTGCTGATATATACACCAACATGAATGTTTATAACGTTTGTGTGAGGGTATATATAAATATATATATATATTATATATATGTATATAGTGTGTGTGTCTAAAGTAGTTTCTCTTTTTAAAGGAAAGAGAGAAAGTGGACAAGAATCCTGTTTTAAGTTATTTGGTTGGATCAAAGATTGTTTCTTAAAGGAAGGCGTTGACCGCCAGTCACTGTGAAGGATAAGCGAAGTATAGAACCATGTTCTCTCCAAAAATTAATCCTGGTTACGGCTACCCCTCAAACAATTTGCCAAACCACGCGCAGGCAATCCTTTCTCACGATAAAACAAAACAATTATTTCTCTTAAAGAACGCAAAAGTTTGTTTTTTTCTGAACTGTAAGTTAACCCTACAGTGGGTATTCTCTACAACAATTTACCATGCCGCAGGAATACAGTATTTTACATCTCCTTGTTTTTTTTCTTATTCCCCCAACTGTGATACCGAATTGCTTTTCCCGTCAGAATATGTACGCGTGTGTGTACTACATCACAGATTTCGCTGAAATTCGCACACACACAAATTCATTGTGTAACTAGTGTAAAACGTCATAGCTACACGTGTTCTTGGTGTACACACAGTGTGTTGCTTATGTGAATAACATCGCCTTGTAGCTTTTACTGTTTGTCTTTGGTGAGGCGACATTGAGAAAAAACACAGAAGATAAAAATAAATAAATTAATTAATAATCCACACACCGCCTCAGGTAAAAAGGATACATACAAGTCTTCCAACATGAATAGGTATTTTGGCAGAACATTCCTACAGAAATGTTTCAGGTTGTTGAAGCACCACAATGTAAACGTATCTCTACAAGCAACACGCCATATTAGTATGTCACCTGTAAGTATTGTTACCTATGAATATATATATAAATATAAATAACAAACTTCTCATCGTTAATAAACAAACATACTCAGATTTATGTGCGAAGGGAGTATTTTGTATGGGCCAAGGGAGCTGGGGAGCTGTTATAATTCATTTAATGACTTCAGCTTATAAACAACTCTCTTATTTATCATATTTACCGAAAGAAATTCAAGGTAAAGTCAATATTGATGTTACTTAAAACTGAGAAAGGCGAAGCATCAAAAAATGTTTTCTAAAGAACACATTATGTTTATTTGTTGTCTGCAATAATTCCCTTTCATATATACATATATTATATGTGTGTGTGTTGGTCATTAACGTTAATCTTGATTTTCACCTTGAGCAAATGTATTATAGAACTCGAGCCAATATCTAGGTGATCCCTCGATCTGCTGGAAATAGCAACCAAATCGCCTAATCATGCGTTGTTAAAACAAGTAAAGACTCATTGGGTAATGCAGTCGTAGATACAGTGTGATATAATTATTTTTCTTCGCGTTTTTCGTGTGCTATCAACTAATCTGACCTCCGAACATGTCGCAATTAACTTTTTTTCCGGAGAACGGAGGAGGAGTCTGGACTGGAGAGATCCTTGGACTTTACCCCAACGTCCGGAGTTTTCTTTACTATTTTAAAAATCTATTTTCCATAGGTTATCAACGAATCTGACCTCCAAACCAGTTGGAAACGACTACCTTTGTAGAAAAATGAAGGCGTTTGGTGGGAAACATTTTTTTTTTTTCATAGTTATGTTTTCTTTTCGCATGTTATCTACGAATCTGACCTCTAAACATGCTAACAATAACCCCACTAAACCTAACTTAACTTAACACTAACCATTACGACATTTGGAAAAAATGTAGTGCAGGGACATATGTAAGCGAGAGGAGTTTCCGGCTAACCTGAGAGATCAGTAGCTCCGATTAGGTCCCGACTTAGTCTGTGATGACTAGTCTAATCCCTTGCTTACAGGGAAAACAGACGTTAAATGATGATAATTTGCCCAGTTTAACGGATTTGGGGTTTAAGACCAAATAATAACAGCACAGTACTGAACTACAATAAAATACCCTTCAACTTCACAGTCAAAAGAGAAATAAAAATGATATATTCCTTGTTTTAATTGAATAATTTTATATTGTATACACATGCAGTTTTTTTTAATTTACAATAAAAATAACTCATTAGATCATCATCATCATCATCCAGTTTTTGATTATGCAGGACACAATTAATCCTTAAGTAGAGGTGGGTCCTGTCTGACAGCGTTCCTTAGCGTCCCGCTCCATGTTTCTGTCAGCTGGTCTCACTTGTTGCCAGGCCAAGCCTAGCTTGATCCCGACGGACACCCTCCACACATTTTCCCCATTATTAGTCTGTTAACCCTTTCATTATCATATTTCTAATGGAAGACACTGTCTACGATTTTCTAATTATTTTGAAAATAATTTACAATAAATAACATTCTCATTAAATTGATGTCTGGAACTAAACAAAGATTTTAAAATTCGGTGCTACAAAAAAAAATACCCAATGTAGAAACCATGCAGAAAAGTGTAGAGAGCGCTCTTCAGTTGTGTCATGGTGTTGACAACCTCTCTCTCTACTGTTGGTGATCTACATGATAAATTCAACCATTACAAAGTTGTTGGTGATAGGAAAGGTACCCAGTTGTAGAAAATCTGCCAAAGAAAGGGTCGGCAGGACTGTTGAGCTGTGTGAAAGAATGACAACCTCCCTAGTACTGATATTATGATAAGATGCATTCAGTAGAGCACAGAAACGTGTGTAAGCAAGATGCAGGGCTCCAGCTCTTCTGAGCACTCAGTAGAGTGTGGGAATGTATGCATGCAAGATGCAGGCCTTACTCCAAACCATCAGAGAGGTCAGTAGCTCCATTTGAGTACTTATGCAGTGTCTGATAACCTGTATAACTTTTGCTAGCTGGAAAAACGGATGTTAAATGATGATTATAAACATATAATGGCAGCGAAGATTCAAAACCGAATCTGAGCTTCCCACCTCTGGGACAAGCCGTGGTTAGTTGTTTACGCCCGGCAGACCAACCCCTTGGGAGATGCTAAACACAGGTCAGAGGTTGTTTACACCTGGCAGAAAATAGGTCAGAGGATATATCCATCTTTCTGAGTTGTTTACGCCTGGCAAACCAACCCCTTGGGAGATACTAACCAAAGGTCAGAGGATATATCTATCCTTCTAACTTCAACCCTTATAAATACAAGTGTTGTTTACGTCCGAAGAGAAAAACCAATATACAGACAAGACAAGTTGCATTTACAAGCTCTCGTCACGAAAAACCAGTCTGCATACTATTTTCTCACACACCTAATACGCCTGGCTGAGTTGAAATTAATGCATGCAAAATTTCACAGCTCTAGCATCACTCCTCTGTAGTCAGCCTATGAACCTTTCAACCCACCCTCGTATAACGAAAAGGATTGGGACATAGCAGATGTCAGTCAGAAAGGGTAAGGTATATAGAGTTTAGGTTATTTTCTAATTGCACGTTCAAGGACACTGGCTAATAAATAGCCTAATTATTTGAACCAGTTTACAAGGATGTGCTTTATCTTTCATTTAAAAAAAATTAGGCTTTATCTTAGATGTAAATAAAAAATTTGGAAGATTTAGGCAGTACTTAGTATAGAAATATCCATTTCATCCATGCCTACTATTATTTCAAGAAGCACAGACCAAATTGCTGCCCTTGTTCCTAAATAAGAAAACCATTACTAAATGTTGTTAGTGTTAGGAAGGGCATCCAGCCGTAGAAAACCTGCCAGATAGTCCTATATGAGCGAGACACGGTCACCCGACCAACCTTGCCTCAAGTGGGACAACTCCCATCTAACCCATGCTAGCGTGGAAGATGGATGTTAAATGAAAATGATGATGATGATGTACTCATTGTCGGAAGCAATTAATATATTAGAGTGCATGCTTGTTTTGTGGATGTTGGAAAGACATACAACCATGTGTCACGGGACTTGTCGCAGAGGGTTCTGCAAGAATATGGAATCAATGGACAGCTTCTTATTGCCTTGAAGTCCCTATTCAAATGCCTTAGTATTTGTGTTCAGATATATGGTGTGAAGTTGAAACCATTCCATGTGACTGTTGGACTCCACCAAGGGTGTATACTGTCGCTTTTTCTGTTCATAATCTTCATGAACAGGATTGACATAGGCAGCTGGGTTAGGGATGGTATCAAAACCAGTGAGTGTAGGATCAATCGGCTAATATTAGGAGACATGTCTTATTTAACATGGTCTTATTTAACTTGTCAGAAGTGGATTTCTAACATGCACTGGATAGGTTTACTGCTGAGTGTTGCAAGGCAGGATTGAAAATCATTGCTACAAAGATTGAAACATTTGTCCTCTAAAGAGAGTCTGTGCAGTGGAGTTGCACTGAAGAAGGTGGAGAAGTTCAAGATTCTCGGGGTTGTTTTCACAAGTGATGGAAGGCTGGAGGCTGAATTCAGTACAAGAATTGCAGGAGCTGGTGCAGTAATGTTCCAGCTCCAGCATTCTGTAATCAGAAATCAGAAGGGTGGTAGGTGTAAAAGCTGCCACAGGAATTAAAAATGTGACAACTCTGTCTACATTTAGACATGTGACTGCTGGCAAGTGATCTGATATTTAATTGTTTATTTATTGTTGTGCCTTGTGGTTAAGATGTTAGACTCATTATCATAAGATCTGGGTTTGATTTCTATGCTGTGTGGCACTTTATGTTCTTGGTCAAAATACTTTATTTCATATTGCTCTTTCTGCCAAGTGTTGTAACTGGTAAGTAGTATTAACAATGGAAACATTGCTTCTTTTGTCTTATCTGACAATTGGCTTTCTTTTATTTTTTTTTGTGTCACTAAAGACACTATTAAGTGTCTTTAGTGTTACAAAAAATGTTATTTTTAAAAAGTATGTTGCCAATGTGAAAAGTTTGGTCAGTGCCTAAGAAAGAAATAATTTTTGTTCTGCTATTTTTATATTTAAATTGTCAGGTTTTAAATCATTTTGAAGAAGATCGGCCTGTTTTTCCTGGCTCCCGTTCTAACTACACCCCGGCTCTTGAATTCTTAAGGTCTGACATGTATGATGGTATTCCTGTCTACAGAGTAATGAATAAAAAGGGAGAAATTATTCAAAAGGATCAGGACCCTCAGGTAGCATAATCTTTATTTTCTTTTTACTTTTTCTAAGATTACTCTATATCATTGTGTTATGAGAGGTGACTAGAGGGTTGCATTGAGTTTGAATCTTGCTGGGGTCAACTTTATCTTTCATCCCTTTTTTGTCGATAAAATAAAGGGCCATTCCATGGTGGTGGATTAACAGAAATGTTACAACATCAGACAAGATATTTGACTGTATCAGTTCTGGCACTTTGAATTCTGAGTTGAAATTTCTTCTAGAAATTTCAATCACACTGATGGCTGTAGTTAATTATCTGACCATGGGACTACAAGTGATTATAAAAGCTGTAATGGGAGGAGGAGGGCTGTGGCTGTCTGATACTGCAGTCAAATTATGATGGTGAGTGGTGGTGTTGGTGGCAGCGGTAGAGATGCTTGTTGGGTGCTTGTAGTGGCGGTAGCAGTAAATGGTCTTGGTGGTTGTAGTGCTGGCTGTGATGTTGGTGGTGGTGGTGATGTTAATCATGACAGTGGTGCTGTTGGTGACAGTATTGGTGATGATGATGGTGGTGGTTGTGGTAATGGTGATGGTAGTGGTGGTGGTTGTGGTAATGGTGATGGTAGAGGTGGCAGTGGTGGTTGTGGTACTGGGGATTATGCTGGATCTGGTAGTGATGGTGATGATAGTGTTGACAGTGATGGAGATGATGATGGTAGTGGCAGCGATGGTAGTGGTGATACTAATTTGCTATATAATTATTTTTTGTTTCTATTGCTACCTGCCAGTTGGATGATGACACTGTATTAAAGATGTACCATGATATGACATTACTTAACACTATGGACCGAGTTCTCTATGATTCTCAAAGACAAGGCAGGATCTCATTCTACATGACTAACTATGGAGAAGAAGGTACTCACATTGGTTCAGCAGCAGCTCTTGATGCCGGTGATTTGGTATTTGCTCAGTATAGAGAAGCAGGTATGTCTCAAGATCATAAGTGTTTTACATAAATATTATTTTTCCTTTCCAGCATGAGTAAAATGAGTAGGATCTGTTGTTTTTACAGCTAAATGGATAATCTATATATTGTTAGCTACAGTCTATATATTGTTAGCTACAGTCTATATATTGATAGCTACAGTCTATATATTGTTACAGTCTATATATTGTTAGCTACAGTCTATATATTGTTACAGTCTATATATTGTTAGCTACAGTCTATATATTGTTACAGTCTATATATTGTTACAGTCTATATAATGTTACAGTCTATATATTGTTAGCTACAGTCTATATATTGTTACAGTCTATATATTGTTACAATCTATATAATGTTACAGTCTATATATTGTTACAGTCTATATATTGTTAGCTACAGTCTATATGTTGTTACAATCTATATATTGTTACAATCTATATATTGTTACAGTCTATATATTGTTACAATCTATATATTGTTACAATCTATATATTGTTACAGTCTATATATTGTTACAGTCTATATATTGTTACAGTCTATATATTGTTACAGTCTATATAATGTTACAATCTATATATTGTTAGCTACAGTCTATATATTGTTACAGTCTATATATTGTTACAATCTATATATTGTTACAGTCTATATATTGTTACAGTCTATATATTGTTAGCTACAGTCTATATATTGTTAGCTACAGTCTATATATTGTTACAGTCTATATAATGTTACAGTCTATATATTGTTACAATCTATATATTGTTAGCTACAGTCTATATATTGTTAGCTACAGTCTATATATTGTTACAGTCTATATAATGTTACAGTCTATATATTGTTACAATCTATATATTGTTACAGTCTATATATTGTTAGCTACAGTCTATATATTGTTAGCTACAGTCTATATATTGTTACAGTCTATATATTGTTACAGTCTATATAATGTTACAATCTATATATTGTTACAGTCTATATATTGTTAGCTACAGTCTATATATTGTTACAGTCTATATAATGTTACAGTCTATATATTGTTACAGTCTATATATTGTTACAGTCTATATAATGTTACAATCTATATATTCTTACAGTCTATATATTGTTACAGTCTATATATTGTTACAATCTATATATTGTTACAGTCTATATATTGTTACAGTCTATATATTGTTACAATCTATATATTGTTACAGTCTATATAATGTTACAATCTATATATTGTTACAGTCTATATATTATTACAGTTTTTATATTGATAGTTTATTCTTCATGCTATTATTTCCTATAACATTCCATGTTTTACTTCTTAAAACCAATTATTTTCTTATTTAATAGGTGTGTTGCTGTGGAGAGGGTTTCAGTTAGATGAATTTATGAACCAGTGTTATGGAAATAATCAAGACGTTGGAAGAGGAAGACAAATGCCAGTCCATTATGGCTCCAAAAACCTCAACTTTGTTACCATATCTTCAACTTTAGCCACACAAATGCCACAAGGTTTGTTGAAATTAACCAAAAAGAAATGGTCTATCTTTTAATTCAAATGTCTCTTGTGATAGCTGGCTCTTCATCCATCCACCTGTCACCTCTGTGATCAATAGCTACCTATCAGATTCAAACTAGTGCAGCTTGTGTTAATGTTGCTTTTTCTGCCCAACACTCGATCAACACTAAAGATGATGTCCCCATTAACGCTGTTGTTTATGGGGACATCATCTGTCACCACTTGCTTTTTTTAAAAAGTGTTAAATGAAGATGTTCATGACATACATATACACATATGTATGCAGTGAGCTTCAACACAGTTTCTGCCTATCAAATTCACTCACAAGGCATTGACCCTATGTTATTATATAAGAAACTTGTCCAAGGTGCCAAACAATAGCACTGAGCTCAACAACAAAACAAACTTCTTAATCACCTGCATCAATTATTATTCTTAGTTTCTGATGAAATGCCTTACTGTGTTTCTTCTGACATTTTACAATCTGAGTTCAAAACCTCACTGAGTTTAACTCTACCTTTCATCATTGCTGGGTCAATAAAATAAAGTACCTGTCAAATATTGGGTTCAGTCCTATTGACGTCCCCCCCCCCCTCTCCCATAAATTGCTGGCCTTGTGCCTAAATTGGAAGCTATTATTAATATGAGGGAGTGGAGTGGCAGACAACATATAGTATATAGTTACGGCCCTTTACATTCTGAGTTCAAATCCTGCCAAGGTTAGTTTTGCCTTTCATCCTTACGGGATTGATAAAATAAAGTACCAGTAATGCACTGGGATTATTTTTATCGACTTTCCTCCTTCCCTTCAAATTGGTTGCCTTGTGTCAAATGTAGAAACAATTATTATTATAAATGAAACCAAGTCTGGTGAAGTGCCTGGCAACATTCTTTGTAGCATGTAGTTATGGCCCTTTACATTCTCAGTTCAAATTCCACCAAAGTTAATTTTGCCTTTCCACCTTTTAGGGTTGATAAAATAAAGTACCAGTAACACACTGGAGTCGATTTAATCAACTTTCCCCTCCCCCCAAACATTGACCCCAGTTTTGTGCCTAAATCAGAAACCATTATAAATGAACTATTATTTTCCATTCCCATTCTGTTTACTTGCAGCCTCTGGTGCAGCCTATGCTTACAAACGTGCACATAATGGTAAATGTGTAATCTGCTATTTTGGTGAAGGCGCTGCTTCAGAAGGGGATGCACATGCTGCATTCAATTTTGCTGCAACATTGGATTGCCCTGTCATATTTTTCTGGTAAGTTGGGAGCAGGGTGCTCAGGCATGAGTAGAGTTTTAAGACGTGGAAGGGACATGGACTGAATAGGGTTGTTAGGGTGTGGAGGGAGGGAGGAAAGTAGTGCATACAAGATGTATGCTTCAGGCCGTGCACATGGGAAGGAGAGTCTTCCGTATTACTTCATAATGCCAGAGATCTCGATCTTGTATCTATAGTAACTAACTTCACAGCAAGTGAGGCTTTCCCGCCAATACTCCCAGCTTGTCACTAACCATTGTTGCTGGCTTGTGTGGGCATCACGGGAAACATTTTATGTTTAGAAAAATTGTTTGTGAACCCATTTGTTTGTGATAAGAGGCGTTCATGAACCAAGATTCCACTGTCATACAATATATGGCTGCTACCAGCCATTACAACTCACATAATACCAACAACATAGAAATATATTCTAGAACTCTACTGTAGCATCTAGCAAAGAACCACACGTGCTCCAACAGTGTGCTGGAGAAAGCCTAGCCGACCCATGGCAAAAATGGATGTAAAAATGATGACAAGGTTAAACATATGATGACATGGTTAAATGTGTTATGATGTCGAGGTTAAACATATTTTACGATGACAGATTAAATGTTATGATGACGAGGTTAAACATGTTATGATGGAGTTAAACATATGTTATGATGGAGTTAAACATGTTATAATTGAGTTAAACATATGTTATAATGGAGTTAAACATGTGTTATGATGTTAAACATGTTTTGTTTTTATAATGCTTCATGGAATAGAACAGATCTCGTTTCTCTTTTCAGTCGAAATAATGGGTATGCCATTTCGACACCAACCAGAGACCAGTATCGTGGAGATGGCATTGGTAAATGTTTCTTTTATCATTTTTCTTCTTTTAACACATTAAATTCAATTTCCATGGTTACCTAGAAGAGAGAATAACATGAACATCACTGATGGGTATTTGGTCTATATCAAGATCGCTGGCTTTGTATATTTGCCATGCAGTGGTGTTTATGCCCATTTTTCCCTAGTATATTGCAGGCAGGTTTGTTTTGCCTTGTTCCTTGTTTGATTAGCCATTGGATTTTCACCCTACTAATTACATTTCTCAAAAGTACTTTTTTGCATCCTTTGGACCCCTTCATGTTTTAATACCAGTTTTAATATCCAATCCCTTGTCTGTTCTAAATACATAAAAAGGCTTCTGGTAGCAGTCTTTAACCCATGGCCCACTTTTAGGTGATTCATAGGGTGCATTGCTAGAAGCTTTGGGATTTTGGCATAAATTTTGCTAATTTCTGATAGTTACCAATTAATAATGTTGAAGCAGTATGTAATTACTGGTATGGTTAGTGTATTAATGCCCTCTTTTTTTGTTTCTGGCATTTAATTCACTCTTCAATAATATTCAATTCTTATTTTTTCTTTCATCAATGAATGCTTAATTCTGTTTCCCTCATAGACACTTAGATATTTTTAACTGCCCTCTGGTTCAAATTCTTTTATTGTGATATTCTTATCTAATATAATATTGTTGGTGGTTAATAATTTCCCTTCTTCTTTGGTTCACCTTTTCCATCATAGTACCCTTTCTTCAAGACCTCCTTTAACAACTTTTCGTGATATTTTTTCCTATTCTTATTATTGTTGCTGTTTTTATTATCTGTTTAGCTTCTCGGGGTCCTGGCTATGGAATGGCAACTGTACGTGTAGATGGCAATGATGTATTTGCTGTATACAATGCAACCAAAGCTGCACGCAATGTGTGTCTAAATGAAATGAGACCAGTCTTAATTGAAGCTATGACTTATCGGTAAGTCTTAATGTGTATCTAAATGAAATGAAACCAGTCTAAATGAAATGAAGCTATGACTTATCATCTGTTAAGTAAATAGGGTTAATTAATTCTATATTCTGCCATTTTGATTTGCATTTCTTCTTCTTTCTGGCTGTAAATAATTTCTCATTTTGTTAACATCATTGTCATCTTTATCTTTAATTGTTAGTAATTGTCATATTCCAACGTAGCCATTATTATTGTCATTGTCTTCACTATCATCCCCATCATTTCATTATTGTCATCACTGACATATTAATCATTGCCATCATCATCATCATCATTTCTATGTTCATTTACAACATGGCTATTTTTTTTTTTGTTCCTACTATCATACTTTATATCCTGTAATGATTTAGTAGAAAATCAGCTTTGTTAATTTATATGTTTATAGTATTTTAGTAGTGGCCAGATCATTGTGAAAATTTGCAGTATTAGAGTAAACACTATAATATTTAATGTGATGTAGTCATAATGCTACTTTGTACTTTTCAAGAATGTCTTGTTAATGCTGTTTCGTGTGGTACAGGGTGTTAAGAGTTATTCATTTCTCTTGCCAGTATTGGTCACCATAGCACATCAGATGATAGCTCAGCATACCGGTCAGTTGATGAAGTAAACTATTGGGATAAAGAAGATCATCCTATTGCTAGACTGAGGGCCCACATTGTCGCCCGAGGGTTGTGGAATGACGAGAAAGAGAAATCATGGAAACGAATTACTAGGAAAAGAGTAAGCTATTGATTTCTGTTATTTTATATAGTTGAGTGGTTTATGTTAGACTTAAGACCATGAAGTTGTGGGTTTCATTCCCAGATCAGACGACGAATTGCATTCATCATCATCATTGTTTAATGTCCATTTTTCCACTCTAACATGGGGTAGATGAGTTATCCCGTTGTGAGACAAGTCAGATCAGATTACCATGTCCTGCTCATACAAAACTGTTTTGGGCTTGGTTTCAATGGCTAGATACCCTTCATAATGCCAACCATATTTACATTGTGGACTGGGTGCTTTTTGTCATGACCCCAACATGACCAATTTACAGTGTGTAACTGGGCGTTTTTTGTCACAACACTAAAATGACCACTTTACAATGTGTACTGGGCACTTTTGTCAAGAAGACTTGCTCTTTTGTCATGTTACCTTACAGGGAGGACTAGGTGCTCTTTTTGTCATGGCACTCACATGAGTACCTTATTTGGTGGACTAGGATGAATACCTTCATCCCTTACTCTCACCAATCACAGAGGCCCTGGAAAGGGTCATGAGCACTGACCTCTCCTCCCTGTAAACAGTAAAAAAACAAAAAAGGATTTCAAGTAAAAAAGAAAACATTTTATTCAATAATAAACTTTCAAATGAATTAAAATTATTTCCACTTTCACTTCACTATGTGTTTATATTTAATATGTATGGCTTGGCTATATGACAGCTACACATTTAAATTATGACATATACTGTATATATTGATCAAATCTATAGCACATTCAACCCTTTAGCATTCACATTACTCTATGTTTACTATTGTATTTTCACAGAAAAGGCTGTATCTCATATAATATTGAATCTATGAGATTTTGATATTGTTTATTTTGAGAACAATACCTTAACATAAGTATGAGCAGCTTGTTATAGCCAGTTTGAACAGAAAGAAGTGAGAAAATTCTGGCCAGATATGGCTGGTTTAAATGGTAAAGGGTTAAAAACTGTTATTTTATGAAATTATTAATTGAAGGGGCAGGGGCAGCAGATAATGGTTATTTGAGCAGTTTATCTAAAACTTCTAAAATCTGTTGCTATTTTCAGGTCCTCGAAGCTTTCTCTAAAGCAGAAGGACGTAAGAAGTGTAATCCAGAATCAATGTTTGACGACGTCTATGATGAAATTCCAATACATATTCAAAAACAGAAAATGGAAATGAAAACACATGTCAATCAATACAAAGACCATTATCCTCTGCAGTTATTTGACAAAATGTCTGCTTTGTAATCAGAAAATTTAAACACTCCTCCTTTTGTCTTTGTTATATATAGTTCTACAGGTACTGAACCATTTATCTGGCAAGTTTGGATCTGGAACTGGTCCAGATTTTTGGATTTGCAGAATTTCTGGATAGAAGCTAAATACATATTTAACTTTTTATCTTGTGAACCACATAAAAATACATTAGTAAGATATTCTTGAAAAATACAAATCAGCACTGTGACTGCAACACATTAAATATTAAAGTCTTTACTCAGATACTGCAAATTTTCACAACAATCTGTCCACTAGTAAAGATACAATAAACATTGGAATTGTAGCAGTGGCCTCCCTTGTTGTGACTCACAACCCCAATAGATTAACATCTAGACGGGAAGTAGAACCCTTTCTGTAACTTCCGGCAGAGCCCTATAAAACGAATAGCTCTCGGCTCTCTCCCTCTCATTTGCCCTTCCGGCGCCTGGCCTTCGCCAGGCGTCTCGCGTTTGCCTGCCACTGCTACAGAATTAAACCTATTTATAAATATTTTCTGCTAATTTATCACAGGGCTTTTAGATATAAGATATATACAATAATCAATGAAAAATAAAAAACAAAACTAATTAACAGATACAAATTAATATACTTCTAAAGCAGGATTTGTTTGATTGTTATTAATTCATTTAAAATTTACAAAATGATATCAACGTGCCAGTGCAATGTGTCTTCACTTCAATAGGGAAAGAAAGCCATTTTGAAAGCAGAGAAATGGATCAGTATATATTTATCTTTTGACATGTTTCCTACTTTTTGTATTTTAAAACTGTTTGAGGTTGTGAGAGGGGTCTTAACAATATTTCACATAGCAAAATGAAATAAAGTTAAAAATTGATTATCACTTTACAGACTGTTTGTTTGATTGATTGATTGGAAGGGTGATAATGGTTGTTGCAGTGGGGTGGCAGTGGTTGTGGTGGTGTATGTTGTGAAGAAAAATAGAATGAGATGGTTGGGTCATGTGTTAGGAAGGATGAGAGCAACTGGGTGAGAGGAATAGAACCAGTGATGGATGTTGTAAAGAGAAATGGAATGAGATGATTCAAGTATGTGTTGAGGAACAATGAAAGTAATAAGTGAGAGGAGTGATGGAAATAAATGTGGAAGGAAGTAGAAGGGGAAGACCAAGAAAGACATGGATAAAGATGATGGAGGAGGAAATGAAAGCCAGAGGGGAAAATGCTCTTAAAATACTGGTTGCTGTTCAGGAAGAAAAGATGTCAGCAAACGAGAATGAGCTACAATATATCAAAATATGGAAATACAAATTTTAAAAAATAGGAAGAAATGAAAATTTTTTTTAAAATTTTAATTATGTATAATTAAATCTTGTGAAATATTACTTGCCTGTTTATATAAAATATACCACTACATACACATGAATGTATGCATTGTTTTTCTTGTCCAGTCATTCAACTCTGTCCTCGAGTCAATTACATTGACCTCAGTATTTGAGCTTGGATTTTATCAATCAATATCTAACGAACTGTTAACTTTTTCAATACACACGCATACTTAGTTGGACACCAGTGAACTTAACACACACAAACATTTGGTTTTATACAAGCACATATGGTGAAGACCCCCTTTGATCACAAATGACTATGGGATTTTCACCTAAAAAGTTCCCCCTCCGAGGCACAAGTTCAGGTAAGATTGTTTGTGGAAGACCAACAGTCACCCATGCATACCAGTTTCCCCTCTACATGCCACTGGTGTTGTCCAAAGGAAAAGTAAACACTGATACAGCTTGCCACCAGTGATGTTGTAACTCATTTCTACAGTTGAGTGAACTGGAACAATGTGAAATAAAATGTCTTTCTCAAGGACACAACACACTGCCTGGTCTGGGAATTAAATTCACACCCTCACGATTGTGAGCCCAACACTTTAACCACTGTGCCATGTGCCTTCAAATAACAAGAACATATGTACATTTGGTTTCATCTAAATTCCAAAGATATTAGTGAACTTGAGGTTATAGCAGATAGCATTCAATGTACCATAGTGGGATTAAACATGGGATCACATGGTTGAGAAACAAACTTCTTAATCACCCAACTATGCTTGTATCTATAAAACTACTGTCATCACTGGCAATCAAGTATGATGTAGTTTGTACGATAGTTTTACTGATGGATTTAGGTGAGAGGGTTCTCCAGTTAAGTCAATACTCAACAACCTTGCTAGTGCTGGTGCCATGATAAATCATACCCTGTACACTCTATAATATGAGGTTTCTCAGTTGTTTTAATGATAGAAACATAATCCTTATTAGAAAACCCAAAAAAACCTAAGATATGCAACCTCGTAGGAAGCCAAATAAACTAACTTATACACCTGTTATTGTCTTCTTTGCTGGCTGATAAAGAGGTAAGGACCAAGTATGTGGATACTATTGCATCCAAATTTAAAGAACTACTTGAACAAACTGAGGATGTTGAAATGGAGTGGAGACTGTTCAGCTGTTAAATGCTGGGAGCGAAAGCGGCTTTGTGTAGTAGTGCTGGGTGGCATATGAACCCCTTGGTTCAATCAGGAGGTTAAAGATGCCATCTGAGCAAAGCTTGGCTTAGAAATAAATGCTCTCTCTTGCACTCGTGGTACAAGCAGGCGTGAAAAGTCGCAACAGAGACTGTATAGGTGTCCAAAGTTAAGACATAGGAGAACTTTGGTTCAGTTAGAATCCGATTTTAGACCAGAAAATCAAGTATTCTGACAGACCACCGACCGTAATAAGAAGTCTCCCTCCACGCCTGCTGTCAGGAATGCTTCTGGGGTCCTCCTCTCTTCAGAGAGGTGCATTCTCGCGAGCTGGAAAGAATACTTTTCTGGTCTCCTAAACCCGCTCACAACAGCATTTTCTAATGTATATGAGGTACATCTCTGAGCGATGACTAACCACCTAAAAAGCTGAGCCCACCAGGACAATTAAAAAGCTCAAAGGTGACAAGGCCTTTAAGGAGGATGAAATTCAGCCCAATATGAATTATGGAAGCTTCTGATAATAAAGGCAAATATATTTCAAACTTGCCTAATTTCTTAGTAAACTTATCAGTTTAATAATTTCTATATTTGAAGTTTTGGCAAAAATCCATTATTTAAAAATTTTAGATTTATTTCCCTTTATTTTATCCAAAACTTTGATATACCGGAAGCTTAAGAAAAACTATTACCCACAATCCATTACTTTTTCATCTTCCGTTAGCTTACACATGTTTATTTACAACGTTTTAGACTTGTATTGGAACTTTAAACTACTTTAACTATTAAAAATGACTCATATAACTAAACGGAAGTATGTGGCAAATGAGTTGCTCTACGAATTCGTTCTGCCAGAAAGCCACCAATATATTGTTAAGGTAAGATTTCATTGAAAAATACAATCTATCAATTTTCATTTTCTGTCATAGCATACTTCAGTGCCTTACCCACATCAAAGTGAAAGTTGATTGATTACTTTAAAATGAATTTGGGAACACACTACGTTTATTATTGTTTATAATTCCGTTCGTTAATGCTTTCATTTACCGAATACTTGAGATTTTTAAAATTAAAATTAGCTAAACATAAACGCAGACATTTGTTTGTTTGGCGCATCTTCCAATTCTGTGTTGATGATAATATCGATCAGGATAATGTCATAGATTTTATATTGAAATGTAATTTAGCATTTATAGTCCTTTCTTCTACACCCAGATCTGCCCTTCTTTACATACATCTAGTAGGCACCACTTGACCACTATACCTCCGCCTGTCCACTTTACCCTTACAGTCTGAAGAACGAAATATATCTAGTCCACACTGTAAAGTGGTCGTGTAGGAGTCACGAGAAAAATCACCCAGCACACACTGTAAATGTTGTTGGCATTTGGAAGTGCATCCAGCCGTAGAAACCTAACCAGAAACAGTTCTATATGAGTAAGACACGGTCAGCTGGCCCAACTTGCCTCAAATGAGACAACCCCTCTAACCCATGCTAGCGTGGGAAATGGACGTTAAACGGTGTTGATGAATTATTAAAATTCTTTTTCTACAATTATAAATTGCGAATTACGATTATGTTGATGACATTTTAAAAATATGTACATGTATATTATTTTATTTTTATTTAATTTTATCAGCATAATCGTACTCTACAACTTCGAAATCATTAAAAAAAAGGTATTGTTATAAAAAAAACACCTCAACCGATTTCGACAGGAAATAATTTATTTTTTCGGTTTTTCCGTGTGTTATCAATTAAATTTACCTCCCAATATAGTACTAAGGACTTATTTCTCGGAAAAGGAAAGGAGAGAGGGGAAGACCCTCGAATTTTTCACACACATGCCCCGTCCACGAGTTTTCTTTAACATTTCCCCCTCGGTGTTTTCGTGTTCTTCCAACTAGTTTTATCTCCGAACATGCGGCGAAGCCCTTGGAGTAGGGATTAGGGGATAAAAAAAAAATCCTAGAGGGGAGGTTCAGGTCTGAGGGTCCCCTGCCGTTTTCCGTGGAAAATAAAGTCCCTGGCGTCATAGGTTAATTATAACGTCCGCGAAAATGAAAGTGAATGTGTTTTTTTTGTTTTTTTTACAGTTTAAGTTACGATACACTATTTGTTTATTTACAACAGGTCTCTATAGTGATATGGTGTTAATTAGTATTGCGTGTGTGATTATTTTCTCATATATATATGTGTGGGTGTGTATATATATGTGTGTCTATGTATATATATATGTTTTTGTATATATATATGTGTTTGTCATCATCATCGTTTAGATGTTTTTACCCAAATCCCTTATCATTCTCTGTCCTTCTTAAGACCCGGCCTTAATTTGTTTATAGTTGGTGCCAACTTTGGCAAGATATTACAAAAAAATCTAAACGACGATGATGACACAAACACATATATATATACAAACACACATATATATATACATACAGACACACACATATATATATAAGAGAAAATAATCACACACGCAATACTAATTAACACCATATCACTATAGAGACCTGTTGTAAATAAACAAATAGTGTATCGTAACTTACATTGTAAAAAAAAAAAAAAAAACACATTCACTTGTCAGAAAATTCACTTTCATTTTCGCGAACGTTATAATTAAGCTATGCCAAAATACTACTATTACAACACTTACCAAGGTCACAACTATCACTACCACCCCCACTACTACTATTACCAAAGCCACAACTATCACCACCACTACTACTACTACTACTACTATTACCAAAGCCACAACTATCACCACCACTACCAACACTACTATTACCAAAGCCACAACTATCACCACCACCACTACTACTACTATTACCAAAGCCACAACTATCACCACCACCCCCACTACTACTATTACCAAAGCCACAACTATCACCACCACCCCCACTACTATTACCAAAGCCACAACTATCACCACCACCCCCACTACTACTATTACCAAAGCCACAACTATCACCACCACCCCCACTACTACTATTACCAAAGCCACAACTATCACCACTACCACTACTACTACTATTACCAAAGCCACAACTATCACCACTACTATTACTAAAGCTACAACTATCACCACCACTATTATCCATAAAGATGAAGGATAAAGCTAACCTCAGCAGGTTTTGAACTCAGGATGTATAGGGTCGTAACTCTATGCCACAAAGCATGTTGTCCAATGCTCTACCAATACTGTCAGTCAAGTGGATTGGCAGTATCGGTAGAGGGTTGGACACCATGCGTTGACGTATAGAGTTACGGCCCTTTCCATTCTGAGTTCAAATCCCCCCAAGCTTAACTTTGACTTTCATCCTCATGGGGTCGATAAAATAAAGTACCAGTAATGCACTGGGAAATTACTGGCCTTGTGCCAAAAGTAGAAACAATTATTTTTGGCACAAGGTAGAAGGTCGGACGCCATGCTATGCAGCATAGAGTTACGCCCCTTTGTAGTCTGAGTTCAAATCCCGCCGAGGTTAACTTTGCCTTTCATCCTTACTGGGGGGTCGATAAAATAAAGTACCAGTAATGTACTGGGATAATTGCTGGCCTTGTGCCAAAAGTAGAAACAATTATTTCATTAATATCAATTTTTCAGGTGAAACATTGCCGTGGTAACAACTTACATGAAGTTTGGAATGAGGAAGGAGAAGAATTTCTGGTTAGCATGCCACCAAAATTTCGAAACCATTTTTATATCTTAAAAGGTTTGATTATTTATGTAAATCATTATTGTTAAATTTATGTATTGTTACTTTTAACTCTTAACATCCTGTAATAATTTAGAAGATAATTTTTAAAAACAAGATATCGTATTTCCCAGTGCCGAAGACGTTTTGTTCTCGAAGGCGCACTCTAATTTTGACAACCAAAAATTTGGAAAAAAATAACAACCTTCGGCCTCCAGGACGCATGGTAGATTTTTGAGATTTATTTTAGGAAAAAAAGTAGCGTCTTAGACGCCAGGAAATACTGTAATTCAAACCTTTATAGTATGGTAATATGCTGTAATACAACTGACCAATCTACCAGTACAAGAATCATGACACTAAAAGTAAACTTGTTGAGAAACTGTGGAAGCTACAATGTCTGACAGCCTAGCATGTGACAACCTCTCTAGTGTTGGTGTCACAATATAACACATCCAGTAATCTGGCCTAGCATGTGACAACCTCTCTAGTGTTGGTGTCACAATATAACACATCCAGTAGTCTGGCCTAGCATGTGACAACCTCTCTAGTGTTGGTGTCACAATATAACACATCCAGTAGTCTGGCCTAGCATGTGACAACCTCTCTAGTGTTGGTGTCACAATATAACACATCCAGTAGTCTGGCCTAGCATGTGACAACCTCTCTAGTGTTGGTGTCACAATATAACACATCCAGTAGTCTGGCCTAGCATGTGACAACTTCTCTAGTGTTGGTGTCACAATATAACACATCCAGTAATCTGGCCTAGCATATGACAACTTCTCTAGCGTTGGTGTCACGATAAAACACATCCAGTAATCTGGCCTAGCATGTGACAACCTCTCTAGTGTTGGTGTCACAATAAAACACATCCAGTAATCTGGCCTAGCATGTGACAACTTCTCTAGTGTTGGTGTCACAATAAAACACATCCAGTAGTCTGGCCTAGCATGTGACAACCTCTCTAGTGTTGGTGTCACAATATAACACATCCAGTAGTCTGGCCTAGCATGTGACAACTTCTCTAGTGTTGGTGTCACAATATAACACATCCAGTAGTCTGGCCTAGCATGTGACAACCTCTCTAGTGTTGGTGTCACAATATAACACATCCAGTAGTATGGCCTAGCATGTGACAACTTCTCTAGTGTTGGTGTCACAATATAACACATCCAGTAGTCTGGCCTAGCATGTGACAACCTCTCTAGTGTTGGTGTCACAATATAACACATCCAGTAGTCTGGCCTAGCATGTGACAACTTCTCTAGTGTTGGTGTCACAATATAACACATCCAGTAGTCTGGCCTAGCATGTGACAACCTCTCTAGTGTTGGTGTCACAATATAACACATCCAGTAGTATGGCCTAGCATGTGACAACTTCTCTAGTGTTGGTGTCACAATATAACACATCCAGTAGTATGGCCTAGCATGTGACAACTTCTCTAGTGTTGGTGTCACAATATAACACATCCAGTAGTCTGGCCTAGCATGTGACAGCTTCTCTAGTGTTGGTGTCACAATATAACACATCCAGTAGTCTGGCCTAGCATGTGATAACCTCTCTAGTGTTGGTGTCACAATATAACACATCCAGTAATCTGGCCTAGCATGTGACAACTTCTCTAGTGTTGGTGTCACAATATAACACATCCAGTAGTCTGGCCTAGCATGTGACAACCTCTCTAGTGTTGGTGTCACAATATAACACATCCAGTAGTATGGCCTAGCATGTGAAAACCTCTCTAGTGTTGGTGTCACAATATAACACATCCAGTAGTATGGCCTAGCATGTGACAGCTTCTCTAGTGTTGGTGTCACAATATAACACATCCAGTAGTCTGGCCTAGCATGTGAAAACCTCTCTAGTGTTGGTGTCACAATATAACACATCCAGTAGTATGGCCTAGCATGTGACAGCTTCTCTAGTGTTGGTGTCACAATATAACACATCCAGTAGTCTGGCCTAGCATGTGACAGCTTCTCTAGTGTTGGTGTCACAATATAACACATCCAGTAGTCTGGCCTAGCATGTGACAACCTCTCTAGTGTTGGTGTCACAATAAAACACATCCAGTAGTCTGGCCTAGCATGTGACAACTTCTCTAGTGTTGGTGTCACAATAAAACACATCAAGTAGTCTGGCCAAGCATGTGACAACTTCTCTAGTGTTGGTGTCACAATATAACACATCCACTAGTCTGGCCTAGCATGTGACAACTTCTCTAGTGTTGGTGTCACAATATAACACATCCAGTAGTATGGCCTAGCATGTGACAACTTCTCTAGTGTTGGTGTCACAATATAACACATCCACTAGTCTGGCCTAGCATGTGACAACTTCTCTAGTGTTGGTGTCACAATATAACACATCCAGTAGTATGGCCTAGCATGTGACAACTTCTCTCGTGTTGGTGTCACAATATAACACATCAAGTAGTCTGGCCAAGCATGTGACAACCTCTTTAGTGTTGGTGTCACAATAAAACACATCCACTAGTCTGGCCTAGCATGTGACAACCTCTCTAGTGTTGGTGTCACAATATAACACATCCAGTAGTCTGGCCTAGCATGTGACACCCTCTCTAGTGTTGGTGTCACAATATAACACATCCAGTAGTCTGGCCTAGCATGTGACAACCTCTTTAGTGTTGGTGTCACAATATAACACATCCAGTAGTCTGGCCTAGCATGTGACAACCTCTCTAGTGTTGGTGTCACAATATAACACATCCAATAGTCTGGCCTAGCATGTGACAACTTCTCTAGTGTTGGTGTCACAATATAACACATCCAGTAGTCTGGCCTAGCATGTGACAACCTCTCTAGTGTTGGTGTCACAATAAAACACATCCAGTAGTCTGGCCTAGCATATGACAACCTCTCTAGTGTTGGTGTCACAATATAACACATCCAATAGTCTGGCCTAGCATGTGACAACTTCTCTAGTGTTGGTGTCACAATATAACACATCCAGTAGTCTGGCCTAGCATGTGACAACCTCTCTAGTGTTGGTGTCACAATATAACACATCCAGTAGTCTGGCCTAGCATGTGACAACTTCTCTAGTGTTGGTGTCACAATATAACACATCCAGTAGTCTGGCCTAGCATGTGACAACTTCTCTAGTGTTGGTGTCACAATATAACACATCCAGTAGTCTGGCCTAGCATGTGACAACCTCTCTAGTGTTGGTGTCACAATATAACACATCCAGTAGTCTGGCCTAGCATGTAACAACTTCTCTAGTGTTGGTGTCACAATATAACACATCCAGTAGTCTGGCCTAGCATGTGACAACCTCTCTAGTGTTGGTGTCACAATATAACACATCCAGTAGTCTGGCCTAGCATGTGACAACCTCTCTAGTGTTGGTGTCACAATATAACACATCCAGTAGTCTGGCCTAGCATGTGACAACCTCTCTAGTGTTGGTGTCACAATATAACACATCCAGTCGTCTGGCCTAGCATGTGACACCCTCTCTAGTGTTGGTGTCACAATATAACACATCCAGTAGTATGGCCTAGCATGTGACAACCTCTCTAGTGTTGGTGTCACAATATAACACATCCAGTAGTCTGGCCTAGCATGTGACAACCTCTTTAGTGTTGGTGTCACAATATAACACATCCAGTAGTCTGGCCTAGCATGTGACAACCTCTCTAGTGTTGGTGTCACAATATAATACATCCAGTAGTCTGGCCTAGCATGTGACAACCTCTCTAGTGTTGGTGTCACAATATAATACATCCAGTAGTCTGGCCTAGCATGTGACAACCTCTTTAGTGTTGGTGTCACAATATAACACATCCAGTAGTCTGGCCTAGCCTGTGACAACCTCTTTAGTGTTGGTGTCACAATATAACACATCCAGTAGTCTGGCCTAGCATGTGACAACCTCTCTAGTGTTGGTGTCACAATATAACACATCCAGTAGTCTGGCCTAGCATGTGACAACTTCTCTAGTGTTGGTGTCATAATATAACACATCCAGTAGTCTGGCCTAGCATGTGACACCCTCTTTAGTGTTGGTGTCACAATAAAACACATCCAGTAGTCTGGCCTAGCATGTGACAACCTCTTTAGTGTTGGTGTCACAATAAAACACATCCAGTAGTCTGGCCTAGCATGTGACAACCTCTTTAGTGTTGGTGTCACAATAAAACACATCCAGTAGTCTGGCCTAGCATGTGACAACCTCTTTAGTGTTGGTGTCACAATAAAACACATCCAGTAGTCTGGCCTAGCATGTGACAACCTCTTTAGTGTTGGTGTCACAATAAAACACATCCAGTAGTCTGGCCTAGCATGTGACAACCTCTTTAGTGTTGGTGTCACAATAAAACACATCCAGTAGTCTGGCCTAGCATGTGACAACCTCTTTAGTGTTGGTGTCACAATAAAACACATCCAGTAGTCTGGCCTAGCATGTGACAACCTCTTTAGTGTTGGTGTCACAATAAAACACATCCAGTAGTCTGGCCTAGCATGTGACAACCTCTTTAGTGTTGGTGTCACAATAAAACACATCCAGTAGTCTGGCCTAGCATGTGACAACCTCTTTAGTGTTGGTGTCACAATAAAACACATCCAGTAGTCTGGCCTAGCATGTGACAACCTCTTTAGTGTTGGTGTCACAATAAAACACATCCAGTAGTCTAGCCTAGCATGTGACAACCTCTCTAGTGTTGGTGTCACAATATAACACATCCAGTAGTCTGGCCTAGCATGTGACAACTTCTCTAGTGTTGGTGTCACAATATAACACATCCAGTAGTCTGGCCTAGCCTGTGACAACCTCTTTAGTGTTGGTGTCACAATATAACACATCCAGTAGTCTGGCCTAGCATGTGACAACCTCTTTAGTGTTGGTGTCACAATATAACACATCCAGTAATCTGGCCTAGCATGTGACAACTTCTCTAGTGTTGGTGTCACAATATAACACATCCAGTAGTCTGGCCTAGCATGTGACAACTTCTCTAGTGTTGGTGTCACAATATAACACATCCAGTAATCTGGCCTAGCATGTGACAACTTCTCTAGTGTTGGTGTCACAATATAACACATCCAGTAGTCTGGCCTAGCATGTGACAACCTCTTTAGTGTTGGTGTCACAATATAACACATCCAGTAGTCTGGCCTAGCATGTGACAACCTCTTTAGTGTTGGTGTCACAATAAAACACATCCAGTTGTCTGGCCTAGCATGTAACAACTTCTCTAGTGTTGGTGTCACAATATAACACATCCAGTAGTCTGGCCTAGCATGTAACAACTTCTCTAGTGTTAGTGTCACAATATAATACACCCTGTAAAGTGGTATAAAACTGGGGCTATGATAAAACACACCCAGTCCACTCTGTAAAGTGGTATTGAGTTTCAACAATGCTATAGAAAAGAAAATTCAACAATTTAGCTTGGAGAATGAAGATTACAGTTAATTTTAATCTTTCAATTTTGATTTTTTTTTTAGGGATGTTTCTCATTGTTGAGCCGATAGCTGAAGGCGTAAAGGTGAAAGCTGAAATTGTTAGAATTCTGTATAAGGAGCAAATAAATTATATTATAAGTAAAGGAGCATGGTGAGTAAATGTAATATATTTACAATTTCTTATTCAACAAATAATTTTTATGATGGTAATAAGTAACAACCACAAATATTCTTAACGTAATGATCTAAAAGAAAACCTGACAGTTTTCTTTGAACATCCATATTTTTTTTTTACCATGAACTATTCCTGGCTAGGCAGTTACTATCTGTAAAAAGATGTCATTTTTGTTTTTAAATATTTTAACCCTTTAGCATTTATAAATACTCTATATTTTATTATATTATATTATTCTATATTTTATGTCAGGTCACTCTTGAGTGCTACTGGTAGCATGTAACCCAGTACAACCTGTCGCATAGTGAGGTCGTCGGCGACTAAACCGGCAACCCCACCAAGTTTACTTGGTGAGGAGGGTGATTTTGGACACCCTGCAGGACAAAAAACAAAACCTGACAAAGAGCTGAAGAACTCATAAGAGTCAACGGCCATCTAAAAATCCTGCCAAATCAATGGGTGGCAGTAATTCCAGCTGCACGCATCGAAAGACTGGTGTAGTGGTTCTGAGAACAATGCAGCTTGCAGATGACAATGGAAAGGCACTTCCGCTCGAGTTAGAAGAGAACTATTGACCTTCAGGAGAAGCAGCGACTCCTGATTGTATTCAGCAACCAAAACAAATATGAAGTACACCAAATCCAATGCTCCTAGGGGTGGCCCTGGTTCTTATTTGTGAGTGTAAACTTGGCCAGATTAGATTAGATTAGATATATTTACTATTGTGTTTTCACAGCAAAGCCTGAATCTCAAATAATATTAAATTTATGAGATTTTGATATTTATATTTAGAACAATACCTTAACATCAGTATGAGTGGCCAGTTTGAACTGAAAGAGGTGAGAGAATTCTGGTTGGATACAGCCTGTTTAAATGCTAAAGGGTTAAACCTTTTTATGTGAATTAGCATTCTGATAAAAAAGTATTTAAAGTATAGTTTTTTGGAGGTAGTGTATGTCTCTTGTTTTGTATTTTTTTGTAGGCCTGAAGCTTTTGCTGCTGATGTTGCCAACAAAAAAGATGAAGGCCAGATTCCCGATGACATGTTGCCACCATCTGGCTCTGATGAAGAAGACCTCGGTACTTTGGTAAACAACTACAACAGACACGTGTGCCCTGCTCATATCCCTGACATAGACTCTAGTGATAGTGATGAACACTCTGATGACAGTGAAGCTGTCTGCAGTGATCATTACAGCTCTGGGGACAACAAAACTTTTTCTAATAGCAAAGCCATCTCTAATAATGAGGGTAAAGGCAGTTCTGAGGATTTACAGAAAGATAATAATGACCAAATCAATCGGGTTTCTTCAAATATATTAGATTTAAATATAAATAAATCCGACAATTAACTTTTAATTATTTGTTTCTTAAGTATTTTTTTCAACTTTGTTTTAGTTATATTGCATACATTAATATATATATATATATATATATATATATAATTATAATATAAGGCTAACTAACCAGGGATGTGCAGACCACATTTTAGTCGGTCAGCTATGATGCAGAAAAAATGAACCACTCAATGACCTGTATAAATAGTACAAGCTGGAGCATTATGTAGCATTAAAACGATTGGAGGCCATATGTAGTTGATTTAGGTTTATTTATATCTCCATGATAAATATTTCACCGAGGAACACAGCTAGATAGTGTTCATTCTACCAAATCCAATAGCCAGGGATTGTCAGACAGTATAAAAAAACTTTAAAATATTAAAAACCTCCTTCAATTTTTTTAAAGAAGTTTTTTAAAGGATTTTATACCGTCTGACGAGCCCAGGGTATCAGATTTAAGTTATGGTTCTCCTTCAATCACGAAATGGCCATAAGGAAATAAAAACTTTTTTCGGCTGAAGTACGTATTCTTCCTGGATATATGTGCTTTTTGTGTATGTACAAAATACTGTTTGTTCTCAAAAGATATACAGCAGTTCTCTCTCTCTATATATATATATACATATATCTATGAATTTGAATTATATATGTTTTAGGAAGGACATCCAGCTGTAAAATACCTAGCCAAATTTACAGTCCTCGTCGGAGCAGGATGTGGCATGGTCAACTCTGACCAGACTTGCCTCCCAGCATGGACAACTCGTCTAAACCATGCAAGCATGGAAAAAGGGACTCTAAATGGTGATAATGATATATGTGTGTGTATATATATATGTGTGTGTGTATATATATATATGTGTATATATATATATATATATGTGTGTGTGTATATATATATAAGTTGCAGTATGAAAATAAAGACTTCTATTTTTAATGTGAAGCAGTCACACTGTTGTTTTGTACATTTCAAGAAAGTCTTACTAATGTGGTTTTATATGGTAGAGGACATTAAGAGTTAATATTTGGTTATTGCTATAGTTTGTCAGTATAGTATTTAGACTGATTAGTAGTTTAAGTGTAAGCATTTCTTTTAATACAAAAATACAATAACAAAATCATTGATCTTCCCAGTTGGTAAGTTTTAATGTAGACTGACTGGAAATGTCATGTTTATAACAACATTGAAATGACTAATGTAAACAAGAGAGATAATTATAGCAAAGAGGATTGCATAGATGAGTTGAGCAAGACAGCAGCTCTGTTGAGTCCAGTAAAGAAGCTGTCGATATAAAAATAAAGCTTGAACCACTTACATATACAAACTAAACATAAATAACATTGGGATCAATTACAATGAGTAGTTCAAAGAAAGCTAATCATACACCTTAATTAAACTTAGAGAGATCATATTTTCCTGCAATAGCTATCTTATCAGATATTTTAATGCTTTATTGAAACTCAGTCCCCAGTTTTTTTAATACTTCTACTAGAGGGTGTGAGTTTAATTCAAGATGGGTGTAAGATGTCTTTAAAGGAAATAATTAATATCAGGTGTCAATGTAATTTTAGTTATTTTCTAATATTTCTAGTCAACTCTGTTTTAACAAACAATATGGAAAGGATCAATGGTTGCTGCTTAAAGAATAACTTAACACTATTAATGTGATCAGAGGCTCTGTTATTCATAAGGCTAACCAGGCTGGTACCCAGGGCCTAGGCAGTGCAGTAAACACCCAGGATGATGATATTCATAAGGCTGACAAAAAAAAAAACGTTTGATGTCTGAATTGAGCTCAAGGCTCATCAGGCCGGTGCTTCTGGTTTCCATTGTGTGAAGCAACTGAGAGTACAAGACTTCCCTTGGTCAGAAGTGTTTTGCTCAAGAATACAATACACAACCCAGTCCAGGAATCAAACCCATGACTTTATGATCATAAGTCCAACACTCTTACCACTGTACAATGGCAATTTTTTTTTTTGCTATTGGGAGGTGAAAGATTAAAGTGCCAGACAGTCCAAATTCCTGTAAAAGCCTAGAGGCCTCACTGTAGGTTAATATGGCCCTGAATATCCTGCTTCAGTCTGATATTGAATCATGTCTTAGTTAGAGAATTGGATTCACAATCGTGAGGCTACAAGTTCAATTCCTGGACCGGGCGATGCAAAATACTTGAGCGAGATACTTTATTTTACATTGCTCTTTCTGCCAAGAGTTGCAACTGGTAGATTCTATCAGCAATGGAAAGACCAATAGAAACATTGTTTCCTTGGTCCAATTTGGTAAGTGAATGAGGTCTGGAATCTTGTCGATCGATCTGTGTGTTCCACCAAGAAGTGTTTGGCTTTGTAGGGAGCAGTATCAAAATCAGGAAGTTCTTCCTACATAGAGGAGAATACCTAAGAAAGAGTATTTCTACATTTCATCAGCGATTTCATAGCCTCAGGTTTCAAGGGCGGTATAACCACTTGATGATGTCTCAATCTTGAGGTAAAAGAATGCAATTTTCTTGCAGTTCTGAAATTTATATAAAAATATAAAAATTGAAATAAACAAATCATATAAAAAAAATATTTTTGTTTTGATATTTTTATATATATATCTATCTTATATGATATAATTCTGCTTGTGTTTCATACATTTGTTTGTACATTTGCTATGCATTACTAATTTGATGTGTTGTTTCCTTGAGCAAGACACTTTATTTCACATTGCTCCAGTTTACTCAGCTGTAGAAATGAGATGATAGGGACTGGGGTCCCTATCATTCCACTGCAAAGTGGTCGTGGAAGTGCCACGGCAAAAAAGCACCCAGCCCACACTGTAAAGTGGACGTGTAGGCACCACGGAAAAAAAGCACCCAGCACTCACTGTAAATGAGGTTGGTGTTAGGAAGGGCATCCAGCTGTAGAAATCAAGCCAGAATCAGTTCCCGTCCCACCCTTGCAAGCAGGGAAAAAGCGGACGTAAAATGATGATGACACAACTACACATAAATACATAAAGAGATACACACACAACAGAAGTACATGTACACACATCTACATATACATAAATAATTATTCCATACAGTTATGTAATGACTGAGGTAGGAAGGGGTCGTGAAACGCTATGTATGTTCGTGTTACTATATATATGTGTGAGAGTTTGTGAGTTTGTGCATTTATATTTATATACTCATACATATAAATGTATGCATATGGATGGATATACACATACATAATCCTAGAACGCAACGCTGTGTATGTATCTGTGATGACTGAGGAAGGAAATGGCTGGTGAAACAGTACTAATATAACTAGCTTACTCTTTATTATGTTGGTGTTTGGAACATAAGTTAACAGAAATTCTTACATAAAATTTTGATGGAAGGTTTTTTAGATAAATAAAACAGTGTTGTATTGTAGAATCAGAAGTAGTTTCAAGCAGTTTGGTTTGAAATGTGTTAAAAGAAAGAAATCAGGGCTTAATGATATCAAGCTGACATACTTACTTGGAAACATCTTCTAAAGCTTGTATGAAAGTTTCTTTGTTCATTCTATCAACAGCATCTGAGTCATTGGCTAGTTTCTCTGGAATCAATTTATTACAACTGGAAGTCAGCATTGCTTTATTTGGATAAGTATCTGAGACACATGAAGCATAAATAAATGGCAAATAATTATCTGCATTATATCAAAAATGGGGAAAAAAATGAATAAATTTACAGCTCACACCTATGCAGGTTTAACTGGTCTCTTACAGGATTGCATCTCGTTGATTTTTTTATGTGTTTGTGTGTTGATATGGGCCCCAGACTTGTGTCTTGCTGGTTCAGGAAATGAACCCATGAGCTTATGATTGAGAGTTGGTGACAGGAAATGAATCCAGTTAAGTTATATGTATGTATATATCTATCTAGGGTGGGTAAAATTCCTGAGATCCGTGGACGAGTTCTCTCCAGTGCTTTCCGTCCTTCATCATCGCCACCATGTCCTGTATCTCCCAGGGACCAGTCTGTCATTAGGGCTTCAATATATGTCAACCTCAGTCTCCCTCTTCTAGTGTGTCCATGTAGGGGCTCCCACAGTAGCACTGAGTGCAGTGTCAACTCCAAATGTCAGTGAGCATGTCTAGTTAACCTCAGTCTCCTCTGTGTCACTTTCGAGCTGACTTTTGAGATGCTCCCATACAGCTGAGTTCTTCATCCTCAGTGTATACCGATTAATGTTCAGAGCCATCCTCAGCATTCTCGTGAAGCACCCATCCACCATCTGAGTGAGTTTCTTGGTCAGTGTCTAAGTCTCAGACCCGTACAGCAGCACAGACTCCACTGTAGCAACGAAGAGACGAGTCTTCAGGTCTTTACAAAGGTCCAACTTCCACACCGATCTCAAACTGTGGCACACCGCCCAAGCTTTGCTCTTCCACATATATATATATTGTCTAACCCATGCTAGCATGGAAAATGGACATTAGATGATGATGATGATATATATAGTTTATTGGTGTGCAACAGTTAGTTACTATTGGTTCACTAATTTGAGCATTCAATGCTAATATAGGTCCGGTTGCCGATATAGTACAATTGGTATTACACTGTAGTCTGATAAGTTATTGATTCCTGAGTAATCCCTTGAGCTAATCGATCACAAAACGCACATCTCATGTGAATAAACATGATGATGCTATATTGATAACTCATTCCTACTCCTTATATATATATATAATATATGTTAAGACCCTCTTCCTGCTATATCAAGTGTTAACCTAATATATTCCTTCCATATACTGTACCGATTGTGTTGTTATTTCTGTTTACCTTTTACATATATATATATATATCATTTCATCATCATTTCATTTTACGTCCGCTTTTTCCCTGCTTGCAAGGGTGAGACGGGAATTGGTTCTGGCTTGATTTCTACAGCTGGATGCCCTTCCTAACACCAACCTCATTTACAGTGAGTGCTGGGTGCTTTTTTGCCGTGGCACCTCCACGACCACTTTGCAGTGGAGTGATAGGGAACCCAGTCCCTATCATCTCATTTCTACAGCTGAGTAAACTGGAGCAATGTGAAATAAAGTGTCTTGGTCAAGGAAACAACACATCACCCGGTCTGAGAATTGAACTCACAACCTTTTGATTGCAAAGCCAATGCTCTAACCACTAAGCCATGTGCCTCCATATATATATATATCTCAACTAGAAATTGATTGACATATATATATATCTCTAAAATAAACATATGAAACAATCACAGGGAATAATTTGTAAAAGTGTGTACTTTTACAAATTATTTCCTGTGATTGTTTCATATGTTTATTTTAGATATATATATATATGTCATTCAATTTCCAGTTGATATAAAATGCTCGGATCTATTTATTGGAATCTTGGAGCATATTCTACAGTGGATATGGCGCATGTCTCTCTGACATGACACCCTTAATTTAATTTAATTTAATTTAATTTAATTTTGGATATATATATATATATATATATATATATAGAACACTGGATTAACCCCTTTACTTCCCTCCGAAGAAGTGATATTATCTCAAAAATTAAGGATATTTAAATAAATATAAGGTAAAAGACTAATTGTCAACAATATCTTTTGCATTTGCATTTATATTCTATATCCATACCTGCATTGTCTTGGCCTTACAACTCCAAACGTTTATACCTCATTACATAATGCTTCAAGTGAACTACAACTTCCTCCATATATATATATATATATACACACACACACTGTGTGTATCCAGTTTAGAATAAGTATACTGTATCCCCATGATTAAAAGAGTTGGTTTCAGGAAAGTCATCCGGCTTTAAAACAACAAAGTATCATCCAACCTACACCAGCATGGGAGCATCAACATAATGATGATGAGGATAATATCCATCCATCTACCACGGTATTTAGATAAATACATTTTAAAATAAACAGCTTAGTATCATATAATCAGGCATGTGTCCTGGTGGTTAAGCTGTTGGATTTCCAATCATAATGTCGTGGGTTTGACTCCTTGACTGGGTTGTGTGTTGAGTTCTTGAGTAAAAAAAAAATATATATATTTCACATTACTCTAGTATATTCAGCTAAAAACAAATACCAGCAGTAGCTGGGGATTTAACCCTGTGATGGACTGGCATCCTTACCTAGAGGGTCTTTTGTAATATCAGTCGCTTAACACCACAGAAGCTGGCATAAGCACCAGGTTGATGAGCCTCTGGGCTTGAAACAGACTTCAGATTTTATTATTGAATCAAGGGCAGTTTCAGGAAATTTAGTATTGAAAGGGTTAAAGGCCATATTTAAGTTAGAATACAGGTGAATCACTTATATCTACCTGCTTCTGATGTGTAAGTCATTCTTTGCTTCTCCTTGGAGTCACATTCAGTTATTGTGATACATATTGAACCGAGTTTGTTATCTCTATGTATCAGACTTTCTTTTTCTGTTTCTACAGCTGGACATGTCTGCTTCATCTGGTTACTCTGATAAGTCCCACTGCTTCCTTTGCGCACATTCTTTACTGTTAAACCAACACTGACCTGATAGTGTCTCATCCAGTTATTTACAATATTTCTGCAATAAATAAATGATTAATTTACATTTGAAGCATCAGCTAAATATTCCTACAAAACAAAAAGAAAATGCACCTCATGCACTCTGTAAAGTGGTTGATGTCAAATATGGAATGTATGAGGAAGATGAGGTCTCCAACCTATCTACTCATGGATTGGAATAACCTGCCCAACCCATGTAGAAAACGAATGTAAAATGAAGATATAGTTCATTGCATCTGAGCTGAATATCACTTCATTTGTAACTTTACTCTTCTTAGTTAAAGAAGTGCTAATTTTCAAATGAGTCTCACTGTAAGTAAATAATAACATTAAGTCTAATATTTTACCAGTAAGATGTCATTCCAAGTGCATAACTCAGAGATCAGAGAGTCACTCTAGGTAGAGCAATGGCCTTGTTCCAGGGGAGTACCAGGGGACAAGTCCTCCTAACTTTTTCAAATGTCTATGTTTTATTTTTTGTTTATTTGATATAATAAATTCTTTTTAAGCTATTTTTTTATATCTGAACTTCATTTGAATATATAAAATTTAATTAGCGTAAAACTTTACTTATGTGATAGGGTCCAGGAAAGGCACCATAAGCAATTTATGCTCCTTTAAGAATCAACAAATGTTGGTTTGTCCCCCTCACATTTTTAAGGCAAACGAGACCCCTGAGGTAGAGTCATAACTTTTCTGAATTGAGAGATCACAGCTTCCAAAATTACAACATTTCAAAATTCATTTATACATGGTTTTTAAATATAATTTTAGACATCAAATATAATATCAAAATTCATTACCTGGCTTTCTTTTGTAAACATTGTAGTTCAGATTCATTTGGCATCCTAAAACATATTTTCTCTGATATGTCCATCGACTTTCTATTTTGCTGTAAAAAAGTGGAGGTAACTGACAGTTGGTCAATGGGGAAGGAGTGTTAATATATATAGATTGGCAGAATTGGTAGAGCGTCAGACAAAATGCTTTGCAATATTTACTTATGGCTCATTACAGTTCAAATCCCACTGAGGTTAGTTTTGCCTTTCATCCTTAAGGGGTTGTAAAATAAAGTTCCAGTAATACACTGGGGCTGATTTAATCGACTTTCTCCACCCCCCACCCCCACCCCACCCTCAAAAAAAGAAAATTCTTGGCCATGTGCTTAAATCAGAAACCATTATTTATTGTCCTGTTATATATATTTACAAACAGGAAAAGATAGAGGTTGGGGAGAAAAAGTATTTTTTTAAATAGTGGGAGAATTGGGGGACAGGAAAAACTCTACACCTTTGGCAGGGTGGTATGCCTCAGCTGCACTCTGTGAACAAGGGGGAAGAGGAAGTGTTTGATTTTAAATGAAAGGTAAAAGATAACACATAGCTATAGGCAAACCAAATTTAATATTATGATAGTTATTATTGAGGGATTGGTTTCACTTCCATCATAAAGTTTTACATGTCTCAACCAGTAAAATTACAGATATTTGTTTTACTGACCCAGAAATGTAGACAGGCTGGGTTGACTTAGTTGATTTATGGACATAAAACAAATGTAACACTAAAAAAAGATATTGCAAAGTATCTATCTGGTTCACTTCTTACTTAACCCTTTAACATTTACATTACTCTATATTTACTATTGTATTTTCTTGGTAAAAGCTTCGAAATTTTGATGTTATGTATTTTAAAAACAATACCTTAACATATGTATGAACAGCTGGCTATGGCTGGTTTGAACAGAAAGCAGTGAGAGAATTCTGGCCAAATATGGCCGATTTAACTGCTAAAGGATTAATCTACAATTTTCAATCCTTTCAACCTATTTCATTAACACTGAGTTATTTAGTCATTCATTATTTATTTTGACTTGAAAGGGCGGTGGATTGGCAGTATCGGTAGAGAGTCGGACGCCATGCTTTCCAGCATAGTTACGTCCCTTTACGGTCTGAGTTCAAATCCCGTCGAGGTTGACTTTGCCTTTCATCCTTATGGGGTCGATAAAATAAAGTACCAGTAATGCACTGGGTAATTGCTGGCCTTGTGCCTAAAGTAAAAACAATTATTTATTTTGACTTCAGAGGGCAGCAAATTGCCAAAATTTTTAGTGTTGGGCAAATCCCTTACAGTATTTTTTTTTTTATTCTTTACATTCTGAGTTCAAATTCTGCCAAAATCAACTTTGCCTTTTATCCTTATAGAGTAAAAAAATAAAGTATCAGTTATGTACTCAGGCTTATTTAATTGACTTTCCCCTCTTACCAAATTGCTGGCCTTGTGCTTAAATTAGAAATCATCATTTATTTCTACAGCTTTTGTTTGTGCTTTGGTTTTTTTTTCCCCAGTTTTTGATCACTTTTAAATCTGTAAATGTGGCAAGGGATCGGGAGACTGCATGGAGTAGAAAGGTTAGCCTGTTGTGGATGAAACTGGTAGACAAATGAATCATGTCAACAGAGTAGAGAGGACCATTTAGTCTTGTCAAGGACTTGACAAACTCTCATGTGCTGGTGCCACAATACAATGTACCCAGTACATTTTATAAAGTGGTTGATGATGATGGTGCTGGTGGTGGTGTTTGGTGGCGGCGGTGGTGGTGGTGATGATGATGTAATAAAGTAAACCTACCTTTTGGATTATCTCAGGCTGCTTCTGTTGATTGGGGGGATATCCTCTAAGGAGATCTTTGGCAAAAGATGACAAAAATGGGCCAGATGTCATCAAAAATAATTCTTTCTAGAAAACAAAAACTAAATTGTAGAAAAATGTGTGGCTGATATATAATATATGATTGTGAACTCAACGTGCAAATCCCTAGGCCATGCAGCTTCACCGCCCAATATAATATTCCTGTAATTTCAGTAATGTAATGAATAAAAACAAAAGTGTTTACCGTTTCTTGCTGAGATGATTGAAGGAAAGATCTGTTGGTGGGACCTGGTTTTAGTCGAGTCACGCCATGTGATATTGAAGAAGTGAGGTTGAATTTGAAATGTTTTGTAGGATCTAGTTTCAAATGAAGAATAAAGTTTGCTTGGCTGGTACAGTGGAAATAAATCTGTTTTGTTACCTATAGAAAAACAACAACAATCAAAACAAACAAAAAGGAAAAAAAAACCAAAAACATACAGATATGAGTTCATTTAACCCTTTTGATACCAAAATGCCTGAAACCACCATTGGTTCAAAAATACAGAACTGTATATTTTAAAGTATTTATGTTTATTTTAAATCTCTCCAAATTCTTATTTTCAAAATTGCGCAAAAATCATAGGAAGTGACTATCATTAGAAATATAGTAATATTTCTAATGATAGCCACTTCTTATGATTTAAAGGGTTAAATATCTTTACAAAGGTTGTTTCTAACTTACCTGAAACAGCCTCTGATTGTGTCACACAAAACTGTCAGTTTTAAACCGTTTATATTTATATTTATACCTTCATTACTACAAGGTAAAATAAAAAAGGAAGGGAGCTGATCGTCAGATCAGACCAAGGAAACAATATTTCTTCTATTGGTCTTTCCACTGATGATACTATTGGCAGAATAAGCAACATAAATCAAAGAATTTTGCACAAGAACATTAGCCTTCACCTAGTACAGGAATCAAAACTATGACATTATGACTGTGCATCCATCACTCTAACCACTAGGCCATGTGCCTCCATAACTAGTAAAAACAAGAGTAAAGGCACACTTTGATTGCAAAGGACCTTTGGATTTGCATCTAGACAGTTCCCCTCCAAAGCACAAGTCTGAGCAAGGTTGTTGTTTGTAGAAAACCAGCAGTCGCCCATTAATCCAGTTTCCTTTCTCCATACCACCGATGTTATCCAAGGGAAAAGTAAAGGCTGATACAGTTTGGCACCAGTAATGTCACAACTCATTTCTACAGTTGAGTGAACTGGAGCAACGTGAAATAAAGTGTCTTGCTCAAGGACACAACACACCACCTAGTCCGAGAATCAAATTCACAACCTCATAATTGTAAACTCAACTCTCTAATAACTAAACCACATGTCTTCACTGTCTAATGACAGATAGCAGTAAAAGAATAGAAAATATATGCCTAATTGCTGTCTTACCTTGTAGCTAGTCTTTGGGAACATCTTATCTCTGCCTCTAGTGAAATGTTTAACTTCTGTACAGTTTTCATTGAAGAAATAACATTCAACAGGGCTCACAAACATTCTAAAATAACAATAACAGCAACAATTATTATTATTTCTTAACATCCTATAATAATTTAGCAGAAAATATCTAAAAATGGATTTGTTAATTCAAATGTTTATAGTATCATTACTAGTAGACAGATCATTGTGAGCATTTGCAGTACTAACATAAAGAATAATTTTTAATGTGATGCAGCTATAGTGTTGTTTTGTACTTTTGTACGATAATTTCTTGCAAATGGGGTTTTATGTGGTATAAGGATATAAAGAATTTAAGTGTACTGTCTTACAAAAAAAAATGTTTTGACTGTACTGCCTCTACTACTACTACTTGACAGTAAGGTAGTGGATTGGTTGAATTGTTGGAATGTCAGACTAAATACCTTATGGCATTTGCTCTGGCTCTTTACATTTTGAGTTAAAATTCTGCTGGGGTCGTTGGGGCACCAGATTAATTAACAATGTTTCTAGGGCATTTAAAACCTAGTGGAGCCCATTTCCTCTCCAGGTCAGAATACAGCAGATTTCTTCAAGAAAAGGATGGAGAGTGAGAAAATGGAAGTGATAAAGAGATATAGAAGAAGAATCGACCCCAGTACTTGACTGGTACTTTTTTTATTGACCTTGAAAGGATGAAAGGCAAAGTTGACTTCTGAACAATTTGAACTTAGAGAGCAGAGAGCTGAAACGAATACTGCAAAGTATTCTATCTGATGTTCTAACAACTCTACCAATTCACCACCTTACTCTGAGATATAAGAATTGACTAATACAAGGTGAAGTGGAATTGAATGAATAACAACTGAAATTTGAAATAAGACATTAATGGGTAGACCATGTCATACCTGAGGCTTCCATTTTTGTGAAGACACCAACCACAGCCATTGGGAAGAAAATTCAACAAAGGTTTACGATTAGGCAGATCATCAAAAACCACAGTAGAAAAGCCTTGAGCATCATCTTTCTGTCTAAAGCGAACAACAGCAATATTGCCTGATCTGTAACTAAGAGTTAGGGTCAAGGTATAATCTATAAAAAGAATTCTTTATATAGCCATAATACAATTGTTATTTGTATTCAATCAAACATAATCCCAATGAAACTATAAGCTGATTCTAAAATATAACTCAAACATAATCTTTTTTAAACAGCTGGCTTCGTCCAGAGGGTGTCTTCAGCAAATTGTTGACTTTGTTCAATGTTTCACTTTATTCTGTTGTTAGTTTTATGTATAACTATACATAGTTTTATACATAACAATCTAACAGTCAGTAAAACTATAAATTTAAAGGAAATCTTCATTTCTAAAATTATGTGTGTAATCATCAATCTTTTAAAGAATGGGTCCAGTTTAGACTAGGTACATCGTATATCTGCATGTTGTAAAGGGTAACTAACTGTACTGAAAGACCATCCAGTTGTAAAACATTGTCTCAAAAGTGACCCCATGCTGAGTATATCCCTGTCATGGCATCTGCAAGTTAACTGTTTCAGCAAGGAAAATAGCCTGAAAATGTTTGTTGTTCTTATCTAAAATACATCTACTATAAATCTGATGTATTCAGTCATCCACTTATGACTGCAGCATTCAGCCAGTCAAAAGTTGTCAGATTATATCCAAATTTTCATGGCTGTTTCCACCCTAAATTACAATGCCCTGCAGTTGGGGTGTCTGTAGGGATGGCCAATCACTGCCCTTTTTCTCCAAGCTTTCTGCTGGGCTCCTCATGCCTCTACCAAAGTTAACAAGATCCTTTTGCTTTGCTACAAAGCAAGTGCCTTCCCCTCTAATCTTAGATTGACAAAAAGAAAAAACTTAGTAAGTGTAATTTAGTAGATAAAAACACTGTGGAAGATTATGTATATATGAAGGCACATGGCTTAGTGGTTAGAGCATTGGGCTTGCAATCGAAAGGTTGTGAGTTCAATTCTCAGACCGGGTGATGTGTTGTTTCCTTGAGCAAGACACTTTATTTCACGTTGCTCCAGTTTACTCAGCTGTAGAAATGAGATGATAGGGACTGGGGTCTATATCATTCCACTGCAAAGTGGTCGTGGAGGTGCCACGGCAAAAAAAGCACCCAGCACTCACTGTAAATGAGGTTGGTGTTAGGAAGGGCATCCAGCTGTAGAAATCAAGCCAGAATAAGTTCCCGTCCCACCCTTGCAAGCAGGGAAAAGCGGACGTAAAGTGATGATGATGATGATGATGATGATGATACACACACGTATGGACATGTGATATGCATGGATGATGATTGCTGAGTGAAGAAACGCCAGGAAATCTCAGTGGAAGAAAGCTGCAATAGAAGAAGACCTGGGCAGAGGTGGTGAGAGCTAATCTCAAATTGCTGAGACTCACAGAGGAGATGACAAAGGACCGCAATGAGTGGAAGGATGCTGGAGAGGATATATCCAAGCATGAGAAAGCAGATATAATGATAATGATAATGATGATGATGATATATATATATCCTTATATATACACACACACACACATATATATATATATATATATATATGTGTGTGTGTGTGTGTGTGTGTGTGTGTGTATATACACACATACGTATATTTATTTTCTATAGTGCACTAGCTATAGATTTTAGCTGTCACTGCATGTGTAAACAAATGAAGATTATATAGATATGTTAGACAGTTGTAAAGTCTGTCTTTTGTTTATATAACCTCACTGTAAACAGGAAAAAAGGCATATACATGTGTGTGTGTGTGTGTGTGTGTGTGTGTGTGTGTGTGTGTGTGTGTGTGTGTGTGTACGTGTGTGTGTGTGTGTGTGTGTATGTATGTATGTATATATATATATATACGTGTGTGTGTGTGTGTGTATATATATTATATTAGCTTCAGAAACAGGGGTCCTATTAAGTTGTACTATACACATATCATACTTTTCGTTTTCTTAACGATCAACAAAATCCCAGACATCATTTGCTTACTAGTTGAGGTGGAACTTGTCAAATCAGACCATGGAAACAATGTTTCCATGGCTGATACTATTTACCAGTTGCAACTCCTAGCAGGAAGAGTAACATGAAATAAAGTGTCTTGCTCAAGGACATAACACATTGCCTGGTTCAGGAATCAAATTCTTAATCATGAGATTGTGAATCCAATTCTCTAACCACTAAGTTGTACTATACACAAAGAAATATTGTATTACTAAACAAAACAATGTTACATAAAGGATACTATATTACAGATGTGTCGTCATCTGTTTCAGTTTTAAACAATGTTTTGCCATTATCTTCATTGTAAAATTCCATAGATGGAATATTTGGCATTGGTACATTGTAAAGACTTAATGGTTTTGATAATTTCTGCAGAGCTGGCCTGCGAGGATTCTTTAAAAAAGATTTTTTCTGAAAATTATTTCTCTGTTTTGCTGGCAGATTATCATCTTCATAATAAATCCTTGTTGGTGTCAAGTTTGGATGACTTCTGAAGGATAAATAATACATGAAAATTAAATATCACAAACTTAAAAGAACAATTGTCTTTATTGTCATCATTCTTCAACACAAATAAAATCAGTCTACATACATTGTCTCTTTTGCTCTCTGAAGAATTCTAAGACATGTCGTAAGGATTTCTCTCCGCTCCATAGCACTTTTTTCATCTTGTACAACAGCATACCCTATAACGTGGAAATAGAAACAATAGAAATATCAAAATAGATTTTAAAAAACACCCAGTACACACTGTAAATGTGGTAGGCATTAGAAGGGTATCCAGCCATAGAAACTTAGCCAGAAACAGTTCTATATGAGCAAAACACAGTCACCTGACCCAACTTTCCTCTAATGGGACAACCTGTCTAACCCATGCTAGCATGAAATATGGACATTAAACAATGTTGATGGCGATGATGATGATGATGATAAACTCTCACAACATTATTCTACATCTCAACATTCAATAGTGGATTTTGACCAAATATCGCAATAAGGTAGCAAATTGTAAGAGTTGTTAGCACATTGGATAGAATGCTTTCTGGTGTTCGTCCAGCTTTCATGTCTCTGAGTTCAAATCCCACACAAGTCAACTTTGCCTTTCATCCATTTGAGGTTGATAAAAAAAGTAACAGTCCAATATTGAGGTTGATTTTTCCTCTATATCTCTTTCTCACTTCTTTTCTCTCACTCTATCCTTCTCTGGAAGAAATCTGATAAATTCAGACCTGGGAAAGAGATGGGTTCCACCAGGTTTTAAAATTTATATACACATTTATGCAGTCTTGGTTACTTCTGTTATGTATATATATATATACAGATATAACTTTATCATATACTTCAGTTGTTTAGTTAAGACACACACACACACTCACATATACATATATATATATATAACGAAGGAAATGTGGTAAGGAACCAGGTGGACCATAACGCACCAAAGTACTCAATACTTAGGGTAGTAGAGTGGGTAATAGGAACGAGTGGGACCCCGACGGCTGAGCTCAAGCCGTTTCGACGGCTAATTCTGGACCAAATTAGCCGTCGAAACGGCTTGAGCTCAGCCGTCGGGGTCCCACTCATTCCTATATATATATATATATATATAGTTAAAAGAATAGAGGTGTAACACACAAGTTATTATATATTGGTAAACGGAATAGAAAATGCTGACAAATTGTTCACAGTTGAAAAATGGTTTAATTAGGAATAAAAGAGTATTAGTGATTGTATGGGTTAGTATTCAGTTGTGGTTTTAAGTTTTTAAGTTTTTACCGGTTGCGCATTTCTAAATGCTTTTCAAAAATAATTTTGAGATAGAGTGTCCGTGCTGTTTGCTCTGATCAGAGCAAACAGCACGGAGTATTAGTGATTGTATGGGTTAGTATTCAGTTGTGGTTTTAAGTTTTTACCGGTTGCGCATTTCTAAATGCTTTTCAAAAATAATTTTGAGATAGAGTGTCCGTGCTGTTTGCTCAGATCAGAGCAAACAACACGGACACTCTATCTCAAAATTATTTTTGAAAAGCATTTAGAAATGCGCAACCGGTAAAAACTTAAAAACTTAAAACCACAACTGAATACTAACCCATACAATCACTAATACTCTTTTATTCCTAATTAAACCATTTTTCAACTGTGAACAATTTGTCAGCATTTTCTATTCCGTTTACCAATATATATATATATATATATATATACATCTCTCTCTTCACCACCAAATCCTGTTACCCGGAGAATTACCCATCTGCATTGTTGATGCTTCCAAAACGACCAAAAGAAAATATATCCTATATATATATATATATATATATATAATAAATATTTGTATTTGATGAATCTCAACCAAGAATTTATTAGTAAAACAACTATTGAAACAAAACTCACCTTTTCTCCAGCAACTTGCAGATGTGAGGCTAAAATGGATGTTTGGGCTTTTTTCAGCAGCTAAATATGCTAGAATTTTAAAAATAAATTGTAAAAGAATCACCAAACATGAATAATCTGAATACGTATCATCATCATCATCATCATTCTCATCATTTCACATCTGGGTTTTTTTCTATGTTTGCATTGGTTGGATATGATGATGATGTTGATGACAAAGATGATGATAACGATGATGGTGATGATGAGGTTGACGATGATGATGATGATGATGATGATGACAATGATGACATTTACTTTTTTATTCAATAAATGAGAGAATTTCTGATTATTTTAAAACTGTAATAATATTATTTTTATAATAATAATGAAATTATTGTGTAGTGCCCAGGTAAAGCACCTAGCTACATCCTTTGGCACTCCAGTGTGTCATGATACACAGCTTAAACACCACTGCCCTACCACCTTAACCCTTTTGATACCAACTCTGGTTCTATGAAACAAAACCACTCATTTTAAAGGGTTCCAATCTAAATTAAAATTTTCCAACATAATTTTATATAAGAACCAAATTAACTAATTAATTGAAATACAGTGTATTTCATTAAAAGTAAGGCAATGAAAGAGTTAAATGTAGTTACATTGCATAACAAGCTGACCTGTGACTAAAAAACAACAACTATTGACTTCTGATGTAAATTATTTCCATACCCAACATAATTAATCAAAAGTTGGTGACAGAGTTAAGAGGTTAAAGAGTTTATATCACAGTGTGAGAGGTTAATGTGAAAAATCACTGGAAAAAACACTGAAGCTATCTCAAGTGTCATTCTTAATTAGTGGAAAGGCTATCAACAGTTACATTAATGAAGCTGGCAGTTGATTTAATGAGGATAGTTTGTTTTCA
>OZ024754.1:34321076-34401076 GCA_964016885.1 Eledone cirrhosa
CAATTATTCTGAAAATAAATAATGGAAATATAGTCACTCTTTTTATGAAGACAAGAGTGACAACGGAAGTAAAAAAAATGTGCATAAAATTAACAGTTGAAAATTGTGGACAAATATCGTCCGCACCCTGTATATATATATATATTTATATATATACATATATATATACATATATATATTTATATATATACATATATATATTTATATATATACATATATATATTTATATATATACATATGTATATTTATATAACAAAAAGGGTGTGGTAAGACACCAAGTGGACCATAACGCACCAGAGTACTCGATACTTGGGGAGATAGAGTGGGTAATATGAAGAGATTCAGGTCCCCGACAGCTGAGCTCCGGCCGTTTTGACAGCTAGATCCGATCTAGCTGTCGAAACAGCCGAAGCTCAGCTGTCGGGGTCCTGAATCTTTTCATATATATATATATATATTTATATATATATATATCATCATCATTCTACGTCCACCTTTCCTTGCTTGCAAGGGTGCGATGGGACCTATTCAGCACAGCACCTCTTCATTCATCACGTTCCTTCGTCATTTCCTCTGTGAGCTTCAGCGATCTGATGTCAGCTCTCACCACCTCCGCCCATGATTTTCATGGTTTTCCTCTACTGCATCTTCCTTCCACATGGTTTTCCTCTACTGCATCTTCCTTCCACATGGTTTTCTTCTACTGCATCTTCCTTCCACATGGTTTTCTTCTACTGCATCTTCCTTCCACATGGTTTTCTTCTACTGCATCTTCCTTCCACATGCGCATCACATGTCCATACCAACATAGTTTTCTTTCCCGCACACTACAGTTTATCCCTTTTCGACAGTTTCTCTCTCAATTCGTCTATGCTTGGTCATTCACACACATTGACATTACACATCCATTGGAGCATGCTTGCTTCATTTCTCTCTACCCATTGCATATCTTCTGCAGTTGCTGCCCATGTCTCACTAACATGCAGTGTCGCGCATCTCACACAGGCATCATATAACCAACCTTTCGTTTGTAGGGAGAAACTCTTCTTTGTCAACAGAGGAAGCAGCTCCCTAAACTTCTTCCAACCTGTCCTTATTCTAGATATTATGTCCTCGGAGCACATTTCCCCCTTGCTAATCTGATCACCTAGGTATCGGAAGTTATCAACCACCTCTATAGATCCTACCTGTATTTGAAAAATGAGTCTATCACTGCCACTTCTACTATCAAATTTCCCTGAACATCTACTGCATATGTAGTTTTCCCTACCTGTTAATCCCACTACACTTCTTGTGTACCCATGATCTTCATTGTGTACATTTTATAGAATTTATGCCAACTCCTTTTCTGCATATCGAACATGGCCATTACCCTGATGGAATCAGAGTTTTCTCCTCTTTTCTACTTATCAACACTTTAGTCTTAGCTATGTTCACTCTCAGTCCTCTTGATTCCAACTGCTGTTTCCATAGCCAGAATTTATTCTCTAGCTCCGCTGCTGATTCTGCTATAAGAACCAGATCGTCAGCATAGAGAAGTTCCCTTGGGCAGCCAATATTAAACTCCTCTGTTATGGCTTGGAGGACTTTAATGAATAAGAATGGGCTGAGGACCGAACCCTGATGCACTCCTACTTGTATCTGGAATTCCTCACTAAACCTCCATTTCTACTCTCACTTTACTGACAGCACCTCCGTACATAGATTGCACTGTCCTCACAAGCCATTCCTCTACACCTAGTTTCCTTAGGGACCACTAGATGACAGATCAGGGGGTACTGATATATGTATATATCTGTCTGTGTGTGTGTGTGTGTGTGTGTGTGTGTGTGTGTGTGTGTGTGTGTGTGTGTGTGTGCGCGTGCGCGTGCGTGTGTGCGTGTGTGTGTGTGTGTGTGTGCGTGCGTGTGTGTGTGTGTGTAAGAGTGTATATAGATGTATGTATAGATGGGTGCATGTGGTTTTATGTGTATGTGTGTATGTATATATATATATATACATTTTTTCCATTATAAGATGTTATTTTTAGTACATATCTTTTTCAAAATTTATATCCAAAACTGTTTTGTCTAACAACTGAGCTATACGTGTCTGTAAGAATCATCTAGTTTCTTGAAACCTTCAGTAATGGTTTCTAATATAGGCACAAGGCCAGTAATTTGGGGGGAGGGGAAAGTCGATTAAATCGACCCCAGTATGTTACTGGTACTTTATTTTATCGACCTCGCAAAGTTAACCTCGGTGGGATTTGAACTCAGACCGTAACTCTATACTGCAAAGCATGGTGTCCGACTCAACCAATACTGCCAATCCCGCTTCAGTAATGGAATAATTATATTCTGTTGTTTATTATATAATGAAATAGCTCTGTACTATACATAGAGCACTCTTATTTCCTTTACCTTTTCTATGGAAATACGTAACACACACACACACACACACACACACATATAAATATATATATGGAGGCACTTGGCTTAGTGGCATTGGGCTTGCAATCGAAAGGTTGTGAGTTCAATTCTCAGACCGGGTGATGTGTTGTTTCCTTGAGCAAGACACTTTATTTCACATTGCTCCAGTTTACTCAGCTGTAGAAATGAGATGATAGGGACTGGGGTCCCTATCACTCCACTGCAAAGTGGTCGTGGAGGTGCCACGGCAAAAAAGCACCCAGCCCACACTGTAAAGTGGACGTGTAGGCGCTACGGAAAAAAAGCACCCAGCACTCACTGTAAATGAGGTTGGTGTTAGGAAGGGCATCCAGCTGTAGAAATCAAGCCAGAATCAGTTCCCGTCCCACCCTTGCAAGCAGGGAAAAGTGGACGTATGATGATGATGATGATGATATATATATAGGAACAGGGTAGGATGTATTCTCAAGGAGTTCACTCCAGAACCACATGATTTGGGGTCCAGTACAACTGTGTGATACTTTGTGCAAGTGTCTTCTATAGCCCCATGCTAACAAAATGCCTTGTAAGTGAATTTGGTAGACAAAAACTTTGTATATATGTGTATGTGTACATGCAAAAATGTGTGTGTGTGTTTATGTTACAAAACATCAAATCAACACCATATATAGATGCCAGCATTGATATTCTGTATTTCTGTCATAAATAATACATCCTGCAGTGATGAATATTAGCAATGTATATACTATATGTTAAATAAAGTATGGGTTGGCTTCAGAAAAAGTATCCAAATATAGAAAACCTAAATCAGACAGTTTCCTTTCAACATATACAAGAAAATATGTTCAATTATAAAAACAGCAAACTTGAAAGAAACTCCTACAATATCAGTTGTTCCAAATTATTTTTAAAGTTTAGACAATGGCTGTTAAGAGTAGATGCTATCTTTATACCTAATTAGTGAAACCAGTTGATATGTATTGACCTTGTTATATCTCCTTATCCCATCACATTCACCAGTAACTGGTCTACCATTCTCAAGTTGGGACTTGTAGGATTAAATCCCAAGATGTTGGCTCAGATTGGATATCTCAGAGAAATTAGATTGTCAGATAGAACACTTTATTGCATTAATTTTGGTTCTCTGCTCTCTGAGTTCAAATCCTACCAAAGTCAATGTTTCAAAGTTGATAAGAAATACCAGCCTAATACTGGGGTTGATTCTTCTACATATCTTTCTTAATTCCATTCTTTCATTCTCTCTAACCTTCACTGGAAGAAATCTGTTGTATTCAGACCTGGAGAGGAAATGAGCTCCACCAGGTTTTAAGACAAAAAAACTAAAACAACAAATGTCCTAGAAATGCCACATGTCAGTAGTGCACCCCAACAACTTCCTTGGGAGTTACAAGACTTTAAAAAAAACTTTGTGCACATAATGGAATATTTTACCTGAGCCCAAGAAGCCAAGAAGGGGGCCCAAGTATATATCCCACCTCAAAAACACTTTAACCCACTTGAATTCTAAGAGCAAATCATCCTCCCAAAAGCAGCCTTGCCTGCACTAAGGTGTTTTCGTTCATCTCAGAGAAATCATAAAATCCTAACAATAAGAGCAACCAAGTGCCAAATGTTTAAGAAAATATAAAAGTGTGAATACCTCCAGTTTTTGAAAAAGCTCTTTCTCTAGTTGTTCGAGTATTGGCTGAAGAGACTTTCGATTCCACATCTCCATAGTCCGATAACGAAGATGATGTATGACGTTTCTTGTATCTAAATAAAGAATCTGATACACTTAGGTCACAGTTAATCTTATATGTCTCGGCATTGCTTGGTGTAACCACTGAAGACAAAGTTGCATTGATTTGAGCAGCTTCAGCCTTCTTTGCCAATAGGTTGTGTCTAGCTTGTTCTTTCATGGCAGCTGTTTGCCATTGTCGAGGAACCACGACAACATTCTCAGTAAATTCTTTAAAGCCACACATCAGGTGATATTCTAGACTTTTTGGTATCAGTTCTGTTAAGTTTGGTAAATTATCGAGATAAACTGCCAATTTGTCAAGTATTTTTTCGGAAGAAGCTTTAGTCTGTTCATATAGCTGTCTCTGTGACTCTTCATTGTTGGTTAAAGAAGAATCAAGGCGGTTTCTCAGGGAAATGTATGTCTGAGTGATTTCTGGAAGAAGATTACTTCTTACAGGGCCATCTGAGAAGTTAGGTTTCTGATCAAGACATACTATAGTCGGTGAAGTAGGAGAGCTCTTAGAACCAGACAAAACAGGAGCTTGCACACTGTTATACTTGCGATACCTCTTTGGAGTAGGTCTGTTTGGAATTTGGTCATAGAAGAATAACTTAGTTTGCATTTTTTGCAGATGTAAGACGAAGTCATTATTATCAATCAGGTTATCGGGTCAAACCATTCTAGAAAAAAGAAAATACAGAAAAAAAGATGTATAGATTTCAGTTAGCAACTGGCCACCAAAAACTTGACCTTGTGTAGTCTCATAGATAAGTTTGTACTGTAATCATTCTTTAGGCATCATGGTGTCTACAATTTTGACGTTAAAATCAGCATCTGTCTATTTTCAAGTTCTGGAGACAGAATGAGTGATTCTGATAAAAAGCAGCTATCAGAGTCAACAAAGTAGTAGCAGAGAGTATTTCAAACAGTTAAGATGTAGTCCACTGTCTCACACAGACCCTGCTGGTCTCTTTCTAGTAGTTTTGGCTTGTATTTGGCATCATGGTCAAGTTTTTATCTTCCTTTATACCCACTCTGCTTCTTCCCACACATAGAATTCTACTTTATTTTGCAGTCTCCCCAGTCTCGACACCGCAGACTTATATATGTGGTGTGTGTGTGTGTGTGTGTGTGTGTGTGTGTGTGTGTGTGTGTGTGTGTGTGTGTGTGTGTGTGTGTACTGTTCTAGCAAAGGCTGGATGCGGAGTCACATATCAGGTCAGAACTTAATCTGAACCACTAATTTCTCAGATGGATTGGGACCCTATTTCACTTATATACGTTCCCATAATCTACACACTGCTCTGTACATATAGTACCAGCATTAGAAAGATTGATATATCTATGACACACCCGAAGAGTCCATGCCACTCTCTGTTTGGCAAGGTTTCTACACCTGGATGCCCATTCACCAGCCACTTATACAATATCCATGCATGTATTCATGTATGCCTGTATGTCTGTGTTTATATTGTATCCCTTAACGTCAAGTAACATAGCGGTTCGACAAATAGAGATTGATAAAACATGCATCATATAGAAAGCAAGAACATAGGATTGATTCAATCGATTAACACCCACCCCATGGAAAACAATAAAAGAATAAAAAGGCGGTGCCCCAGCATGGCCTCAGCCGGATGGCTGGAACAGGTAAAAGAGTAATACGCATACAAGGGTCAGCTGAAAAGTTCGTAGGCTAACCAAGATACTCTCATGGAATGACAAAATAAGGTTTATTTTTCAACATAGTCTCTAGAAAGAAACAATGCTGTTATTAAATTAATAAAAAGAGTTTCACAGCCCTAGCATCACTCCTTCATTGTCAGCCTATGAAGTTTTCAACCGAACCTTGTATATATCGCCATTAATAAATAGTGAGATATAATAATTTCAAAGTAAAGTGAGTTTACCTGAATGAAATAAGCTTTAGACGAGTAATTCATATCAATAGAATTGTCAAACTAAGTTGTTGTCAGGTCGTTTTTCTTTACTAAACAGATGTGTCAAGTCCAGCCTGTGTTGTTTTCTTCTCTCTCTCTCGCTCTCTCTGTTTTTCTCTATATATCTGTCCGTCCTTCTTTCTCTCTCTCTGTTTTTCTCTATATATCTGTCCGTCCTTCTTTCTCTCTCTCTGTTTTTCTCTATATATCTGTCCGTCTTTCTCTTTCTGTGTTTTCTCTATTTTCCCTGTCTGTCTTCTTGTTGCACGCATGTGTGAATATGTCTTACTCTCTCTCCCTCTCTTTGTCTGTTTTATTCTCTGTCTCTCTTCCTCCCTGTTTATCTTTCTCTCTTACACAAACAAACATAATTTTCTTAATTTCTCTCTCTATTTCTTGTTAGTTTCTCTTTGCCCATTCTTACACATACACACACGCACACTTTCGCTTCTATTTCTTGCAACGTATATATACTAAGTAATTTATTTAGGTAATGTAGCTTTAAGAACTCTCAGCAGACTCATCAATTCACTAATTTTTGAATTTTATGAATATAAGCTATGACATTACACCTTGCAAGGGCCAACCCCTTTCTTCTAACTGAGGAAGGGAAAAAATGAAGTGGTATTGTTGTTCTTTAACTTTCCTATGGTTCAACTGTTGCCGACATAAACCACCATCAATTTTCTCGGTTTACAGATTTTACCATAAGTATTTTGAGTTGCCACACTTTTTTACATTTAACAATTTCCTTATGTATAGCAAGGGGCATAACTTTAGCCCGGATTATCGATATTGGATTTATTGACTTTATTCTATCATAGTTAGCATCTAAAAGAAAGGTATTCATGAGAGTTTCGGCTACTATATAATGAGCCGTTGTTCTATTGCCACGAATACATTACTGGTAATATACTGAAAAATATCAACAGCTCAACATTATAAATAACGGTAGAAGTTTTATTATTTTCGTCCCCCAAATAAGTTTTGTAGAGGGGAGACAACGCAAAAAACTTCCGGTGTCATTGAGATTGACGACCAGCATTGAACTTGAACTAACACGAGGTATTTTATGTTTACTGTTTTCTTTTATGCCAGGAATTTCTTTGATTGATGTTGTCTTTAACCCATTTCTTTTTCAAAGTATAGTGCTTTCGGTATACTTTATCACTACATACCGACTAAGACAGACCGTTTTCTTTTTTTGCTGCCAGTCGCCATCTAGATCTCCGGTGTTCTCGCTTCCCGACTGCCACTTATTTTCGCAAAATCGGGAGGAGACCATCTAGCCTTTCGGAAATATCTTGATATCGGCGGCTGTTACAACTCCGGTGTATAGGATAACTTCTTATCCTATTTTACTTCCATCCCTAACACTTGCAAGTGTCAGAATATTTACACCTTCATATTATTAGTTTAGGACTAAGGAAAGTGTTTCGGCCTTCATATTACAACTAAAGTGTAAATAGAGTGTTTACACCTTCCTCAAGTTAAGTTGAAGTCTGTTCTAAGCCTTAGGCTCATCAGGCCGGTGCTTATCCCTGGTTTCCTTGGTGTTAAACATCAGTGAGTACAAGATTCCTTGGATAGGATGCCGGTCTATTGCAGGATTAACTCCCCAGCTACTGCTGGTACTCATTCTCAGCTGAGTGTACTGGAGAAACGTAAAATAAAGTATTTTGCTTAAGAACACAACGCTGCAGCCTATCCGGGAATCAAACCGACAACATTACCATCATGTCAAGCACCCTAACCGTTAGGCCATGTGACTTCATAATGTTATTCAGTTAAGGTGTAAAAAGAGTGTTTACACCTTCATAATGTTATATCATTATAGTTAAGGTGAGAGAGAGTGTTTACACCTTCGTAATGTTATATTATTATAGTTAAGGTGTAGAGGTAGTGTTTACATCCCTAAAAATGTATTGTGGAGGTTTGGTAAAAAAAAAGATATAAAAAATATGGTGGCACTCTCCTCAGAATTTTCCCTGAATTATGATGTGATCTTCGTTAGTCAGGTAAAACATCATTCAGTACAGATCTGGAACCAAAGACGCTGGAAAATTGGTGTTGTACTTGGTAAATCTGCTGAAATGTTAAATAACTGATTGAACCAACTTCATATATATCCTCCTCTTTTCATTGTCGATTAACGTCTATCTTCCACGCTAGCATGGGTTAGACGGGTTTATCCTATTTAGAGGCAAGTTGGGTTGGGTGACCGTGTCTTGCTCATGTAGGAGAGTTTCTGGCTGGTTTTCTACAGCTGGATGCCCTTCCTAACGCCAACCACATTGACAGTGGGGGCTGGATGCGCTTCCTAACGCCAACCATATTTACAGTGTGTGCTCGGTACCTTTTGTCGTGACACCTTTACCTATAGGTTGTCTTATGATAGAATGAAAAATCAACATCATCATTGTTTAACATCAGCTTTCCCTGATAGCAAGTGTTGGACAGGTCTACATAGACCGAGGTGTCTGCATCTAACTTATGTACAGTTATACATTCTATATCAAATGCACAGGAGAAATTATCTTGTCTTATCTTTTCACACAAACTGAAGGTTCCTCTCAACCCTTTGTTTCGCAAGCTTTCTACTGCTGGATGTCCTTCCTACCACCAACCACTTTACAGCATATACTGTGTGTGTTTATTGTGTAGATCACCAACGCTAGGGAGATTGTCATGTCTTTGATACAACTGAAGGGTCCTCCCTTATAACTATGCACTATTGTATATGTGGATCATCTCATAAATTAATATCACTTAAAATATAGCTGCAGTATGTTACAATACACATTTTGTGTCCAAGCTGCAACTACAAACATCTACATTTAAAAACATCCCATTATAATTTTATGTAATAGGACAGTAGATTGGCAGTATCAGTAGAGCAGCAGACAACATGCTTTATGGTATGTAGTTAGGCCCTTTACATTCTGAGTTCAAATCCTGCAGAGGTTAGCTTTGCCATTCATCCCTACAGGGTCAATAAAACAAAGTACCAGTATCACACTGGAGTTAATTTAATCGACCCCCCCCCCCCTCCAAATTATTATCCTTATGTCTAAACTGGAAACTATTACAATTTTATGTAAGAACCTTTAAGTTATGTTCCAAACACCAGCTTAATAGTGAGAAAGTTATATTATTAAATCCCTTCAAATACTCGATTATTTTCAAAATTATTTGAAAATCCTACTTAGTGTCTTTAATTAGAAATATTATTAAATATAAATTAAAAATTATATTTGTTCATTTTTTTCTTTACAGTTGTGATTGTTACAATCAAAATGCTAGGAAGTATTCTGCAGGCTGGTGTTGTTCCACGTATTTTACATCTCCCTTCTACTGGCTTTTCTCGAGCATTTGGGTAAATATCTCAAGTTTTTTTTAACTGGGCAGTGAAGTGACAGAAAAAATGTTATTACCATCATCATCATTTACTTTCACTACTAGCAAGAGTTGGTCTACCTGTCACTACTAACAAGGGCTGGTCTACCTTTCATTACTAGTAAGGGTTGGTCTACCATTCACTACTAGCAATGGTTGGTCTAACTTTCACTACTAGCAAGAATTAGTCTACCTGTCACTTCTAGCAAGGCTTGGTCTAACTTTCACTGCTAGCAAGGCTTGGTCTAATTTTCACTACTAGCAAGGCTTGGTCTAACTTTCACTGCTAGCAAGGCTTGGTCTAACTTTCACTGCTAGCAAGGCTTGGTCTACCTTTCACTGTTAGCAAGGGTTGGTCTAACTTTCACTGCTAGCAAGGCTTGGTCTACCTTTCACTGCGAGCAAGGCTTGGTCTAACTTTCACTACTAGCAAGGCTTGGTCTAACTTTCACTACTAGCAAGGCTTGGTCTACCTTTGACTGCGAGCAAGGCTTGGTCTAACTTTCACTGTTAGCAAGGGTTGGTCTACCTTTCACTGCGAGCAAGGCTTGGTCTAACTTTCACTGCTAGCAAGGCTTGGTCTACCTTTCACTGTTAGCAAGGGTTGGTCTACCTTTCACTACTAGCAAGGCTTGGTCTAACTTTCACTACTAGCAAGGCTTGGTCTACCTTTGACTGCGAGCAAGGCTTGGTCTAACTTTCACTACTAGCAAGGCTTGGTCTACCTTTGACTGCGAGCAAGGCTTGGTCTAACTTTCACTGTTAGCAAGGGTTGGTCTACCTTTCACTGCGAGCAAGGCTTGGTCTAACTTTCACTGTTAGCAAGGGTTGGTCTACCTTTCACTGTTAGCAAGGGTTGGTCTACCTTTCACTGTTAGCAAGGGTTGGTCTACCTTTCACTGTTAGCAAGGCTTGGTCTAACTTTCACTGTTAGCAAGGGTTGGTCTACCTTTCACTGTTAGCAAGGGTTGGTCTACCTTTCACTGTTAGCAAGGGTTGGTCTAACTTTCACTGTTAGCAAGGGTTGGTCTACCTTTCACTGCGAGCAAGGCTTGGTCTACCTTTCACTGCGAGCAAGGCTTGGTCTAACTTTCACTGTTAGCAAGGGTTGGTCTACCTTTCACTGCGAGCAAGGCTTGGTCTACCTTTCACTGTTAGCAAGGGTTGGTCTACCTTTCACTGTTAGCAAGGGTTGGTCTACCTTTCACTGTTAGCAAGGGTTGGTCTAACTTTCACTGTTAGCAAGGGTTGGTCTACCTTTGACTGCGAGCAAGGCTTGGTCTAACTTTCACTGTTAGCAAGGGTTGGTCTACCTTTCACTGCGAGCAAGGCTTGGTCTACCTTTCACTACTAGCAAGGCTTGGTCTACCTTTCACTGTTAGCAAGGCTTGGTCTACCTTTCACTGCTAGCAAGGCTTGGTCTACCTTTCACTGTTAGCAAGGGTTGGTCTACCTTTCACTGTTAGCAAGGGTTGGTCTACCTTTCACTGTTAGCAAGGGTTGGTCTACCTTTCACTGTTAGCAAGGCTTGGTCTACCTTTCACTGTTAGCAAGGGTTGGTCTACCTTTCACTGTTAGCAAGGGTTGGTCTACCTTTCACTGTTAGCAAGGGTTGGTCTACCTTTCACTGCTAGCAAGGCTTGGTCTAACTTTCACTGCGAGCAAGGGTTGGTCTACCTTTCACTGTTAGCAAGGGTTGGTCTACCTTTCACTGTTAGCAAGGGTTGGTCCAATACCTTTCACTAATTAGTACCAACTTCCTATGTTCTGAGTTCAAATCCTACTCAGGTGACTTTGCCTTTCATTTGTCCAGTGTCAATAAGCTAACTTGGTCATGCACTGGGATCACTTCAATATATTCCTCATAAAAGGTGACTAGAAGGACATCTAGCCATAAAATATTGCCTCATAAAGAACTCCATGATCAGTATGAAGCCTGTCATAGGCTTATAAAACTGACCCCTACTTTAGGTTCGCAGGTAAATTGACTTAAAATGTTTTGTTGTTGTTGTGTGCTTATGTGCAAAAAACATTGTTAATATCATTAGGGTTGGAAGAGGGTTGTTGTGGGTATCAGATAAAATTCTTAGTAGTATTTAATGCTCCTTTACACTATTACTTCATCTCACACTGAAGTCAGCTTTGCTTTTCATCCTTTCAAAATCAATAAAATAAATACCAATCAATCTCTCCACATTCCTTTGTCGTCTCCTCTATGAGATTCAGGAATTTGAGATCGATCAGCTCTCACTATCTCTGCTCAGGGCTTCCTGGCACTTCTTCACCTAGTGATCATCATCCATGCACATGTCCATACTAATGCAGTCTTCTCTCTTGCACATCACTTCGGATTCCTCTTAAACCCAGCTCCTTTAGCTCATCCAAGCTCTTTCTTTCCCTTACATTTACATTGCAGTAAAAAGAAAAAGAAACAAATGTTAATTAAAATTTTATTAAAAAAGGATTTTTTTCAAATGAATTTGTTTATATTAATCTCTTTTTCAGCACAACTCAAAGCCTTTGTGAAATCCGCAAGCTAGCGAGAATGCGTGTTGTTGACAACAGTGTAATTGGTAGAGCAGCTGCTGCTGCAGGGAGGCCTGCATATGTGATCCATGTCTACAACAAAAAGGAAGTTGGAAAGATAGGTGACAAAATAATGGTTGCTATAAAGGGACAGAAAAAGAAGGCATATATTGTTGGACTGAAGCAAACACAAAAGCCTTTGATGCCTAGGTTTGACACAAACAATATAGTCCTTATTGAGGAAAACCAAAGCCCTACAGGCACTCGCATCCGTGTACCAATTCCATCACAGCTGAGAAGCAAAGGCAAGGAGTTTACCAAAATTCTTGCAATAGCATCAAAATTTGTGTAGCAATACATCTTAGAGAATACTTTTTGTACATAAAATATTAAAAATTATCTTAATTAGATGAATGTTATGTTGTTATTTTTTTATAAATTCCAAATTTATCGTAAATATAAATTTTGATAACACTCCAGGTTTGTAATTTTGATGCGTAACATTTATAAATTTAAAATGGATCTACAATTGCTATTTAAATGTAAAATTTTGGTTACATCATTGCAACTATGTATTCTTAAATGTTCCTGATATATCAGAATTCTGAAAATTATGGTAACTTTTTGAAACTAAGGTTAGGTGGTTAAGAAGTTTGCTTCTGAAACCTTTAGCATTTACATTACTCTATATTTACTATTGTATTTTCACAGTAAACACTTTATCTCACATAATATTGAATCTATGAGATTTTGATAGTATTTATTTTGAGAACAATACCCTAACGTCAGTATGAGGGGCCAGTTTGAACAGAGAGAGGTGAGAGCATTTTGGCTGGATATATGGCTGATTTAAATGCTAATGGGTTAATGAATTGTGGTTTTAGGTTTAGACCTACTTGGGCATATGCCTACTATAGCCTTAAACCAACCAGTGGCTTATGAGTGGAATTTGGTAAACAGAAACACTAAAAAAAACCTGTTGTATATATATAAATATATTAGGGAGTTTGGGCTCGATGGTTGAGCTCTTGCCATTTCAACAGCAAGAGCTCAGCTGTCAGGCTCTGACTCTAATATATTTATACTCTATTTTAAATATCAAGTACTCTACTGTCTTACTAGTTTAAAACTGATAAAATCCTGATTGATCTCTCTCTCTCTTCATATATATATATGCATACACACATGTGCATCTGTGTGTAAATATTTGTCTTTTCACAATCAACATTGCAGGCAGTAATATTTATTTACGAGATTCGGTGTGAAGATCAGTACCTCATTTAAAAATCAAGGGTTGGTGTCAAGAAAAGCATCCGGCCATCGAATCCTGCCTTAATAGGTTTCATCCAACCCATGCCAGCATGATGATAATGTATACATATCAAAAGTGGAGGTGAGATATTTGATTTCAGAAACAACAACCAAAAGAATGTCTTTGATTAATTTTATTTTATTTTTGTAAACTTGGAGGTGAAACAAAAATGCAATATTTCAGAGAGACACCATTTTTGTGGTATAACACTTCCAGAAAATATAAATTAAAAATACACCTGAAGGAAGATGTTAAATTATAGAAAATCATTATTGGTGGAAGGCTTTTTCTGCTTCGATTAAATGACAGAATATCTATTACAATCTTTGTGTCTACCCAATGTTAATGGTATCAAGTATTTCTCACAAACACTTACTAGTTTGAGAGGGACACTGAGCTAGGTAAGAGTTTCAATTTGTGTTTTCTTTACACACAAATTTCAGGATGCTTAATGACTAGTAAACGGGTGTAATCAGCTTGTGTGTACTAACAATCATATCAACTCCATGCCACTAGTTTCTTACTATTCAACATATTCTGATCACTGTAATTTAACTATTGTAAGAGGTGGTTAAAAGAATTGGCACCAGAAAGGGTATCAGGTTCCCATGTCATGAGGTCTGTAAGTCAAACCCCCTGCTTTAGTAAGGGAAATGATTTTAAAATGCATCTTGTAATTTGATTAGCCTTTCGCTTAGACAACAGCAGCAGTGTGGAGAGGGGAGACCGATATGCATGGGTAACTCCTTGCCTTCCACAAACTACTCTGCCTAGGAGGGAGAACTTTCTAGATGTAAATCTCATGGTCATTTGTGATCGAAGGGCGTCCTCTACTCTATAGTTTGTGAAAGCATGGTACTACTGCTCCCATCTATTCCTCAAAGTACTACCAAACTATTCAACCCTCTCCCAACTACTTCCTTCTAATTCGAAACCAAACTGCTATTCAGTGTATGTAAATCATGTGAAGCCTTACTGAGGCCATAAGTGCATGCTATTGTGCTTATTCATTCATACATCTATGTTGGTTGCAGTGACAACAATATCAAAGTAAATACATGCAAATACGTATGTGTGTGTGTGTGTGTATATATATGTGGCTTAGCAGTCAATATGGGCTTACAATTGTAAGGTTGTGAGTTTGATTCCTGCACTGGATGTTGCATTGTGCCCTTGAGCAAGACACTTTATCACATTGTTCAAGTCAACTCAGCTGGAAAAAAATGAATTGTATCTGTAATTCAAGGAGCCAGCCGTGTCAGGCTGAATCCCTGTGAATTATATTAAGGATACATGTGTCTGTAGAATGCTCAGCCACTTGCCCATTCATTTCATGTTGATCAAACAATTGGAACAGTTGTCATTGAAACTAACAGAGGTCCAGCATATAATTACTTGAATAATTGTACATATGAACATTAACTCAACAAGCACTCAATACATAGAAGTAGAGTATAGATATAGAGTTTATTTTACAAAGAAAAATATTGGCAGCGACAGAAGTTTCAATTGTAATAAACCTTGTCTGATTGCAATTGTAGTTATGATAGGAAGTATATGCTTGGGCCTGGTTAGTTGCTATGGGGTTAGCTCAAATCAAGCATATAAACAGTTCCTATCAAGACAACAGCAGCAGTTTAATGAAGTCCATTACAGCTTTTAAGTCAGTGTCAACCTTTTTCTTTTTAAATGATTGGCTGAATATACACATTTTTTTTCTCAGTTTGTTCCTCTTCTCACTCTCTATCTTTCTATTTCATCTTTTATTTCTCATTTTATCTTCTGATGAAGGACTAGTGCCTGAAACGTTAAGACTCTTGTGTGTGTGTGTGTATATATATAATCAATTTCAGTTCACTTTACATGCTGGCATGGCCTGAACAGGTTGTCAACCCAAGACCAGATAGGTCAGAGTGATCAATCTTGCTCATTACATTCCGTATCTGGCATATTTTCTATTATTGAATGTCCTTCCTTACACCAAACACCTTACAATATGTACTGTATTTTTTGTGACACTAGTGCTACCACTTTACAGAGTGAGCTGAGTGCACTAGAGAAGTTGCCACATGTTAGGCCAGACTGACGCGTCCCCTTAGATCCTATATTTTCTGTTCAATTGCCAACCATTAGCCTCTGGTCTCTCCTCACCACATTTACATTTAGTGTTGTGGTGCTTGTTCTGGTGGATGTGTTTTTTGTATTATAGCATATCACATGCCAACTTAGCCCTCTGTCATCTCCTATATAATATACACACACACAGCTTTAATGTATATGTTTATATTTGTTCTGCATATATTTCTCGTTGTGAATGTGGCTGGCTTGATTAACAATATAAAACTATTGTTCTTAAAGCTGGATGAAAGTTTATATTTAATACTAGCCACCAATACTTATGTGGGAGAAAACTGAAACAAACAAAGTCAAATACTTTGTTTGGGAGACACAGCATATTGGCTGAAATGTGTTTTCAACTAAATAAGGATAAAAAGGATTAGAAATTTAAAAAGAAAATTCTGGAAGCTTTTAAGTTCTACATATGTTTCATTTTCAATTCAGTTGTCGTTATTCCAATATTTAACAAAAAAAAAACAACAATTATTAGCAATTTGTTATGAAAACTAAACCAAATACTAAAAGCTGAATTATAAGAAATTACCTGAGTATAATAAATCTAATCTAAGTTAATAAATGTAATAATTATACATGGTTGTTTAGTTATTTTGATTGATATAAATTGACTATACAATTTCAAAAGCAGATTGCTTTAAAGATTCCTGGATAATGTAACTTCTAAATCCATTTGTCTAAGTTGTTCAAGTTACAGTTACCAAAGTTATCACAGACTTTTTTGAGAATATTAGAGAAACTAGATTGATCCTGTTTAAAATATATCAATAAATACAGAGCCATCAGTATGTCTCCAATGAAAAACACTGTCCTTGTAAATAAATGACAAATAGTCAGATTAAGTTTAACTCTTTCAACACTATCTCATCCTAAAATTGCCTCTATTAAAATATTCAAATTTTAAATTCAAATCTTGGATTGAAATTTCATTATTACATGACATATAATATTAGATTTGATTGGGTAAACATTTGTCTTTGATTACCATGTTGAAAGTTAATTATTTCACCAAACCTCCCTTAATTAATTCTCGATTATTTTAAAAATTAAAACACAAAGGCAGAATATATTCTTGTTAGAAATATGGTCAGAAAATGGTTAATCAGAGGAACATTTTATCAAAGAAATCACTACAACAACTTCAAAATGTGTTGAGGGATAATTTGACTTGTGCTCAGTTAGGTTTGCTAGTGACGGAAGGGGAAAAAATAATAGGATATTATATTTAATGGTGATCAACAAAGAGATACAAGTAATAAATTGCATGGCTTAAATTCAATTAAGAACCATCTTTCACATTGAAAAGATTTAAAAATAAAAATGATCATGTAACATTTTAAGTGAAAACAATTTGTATATATTTTGTAAAGAATATATTTTCTTGCAGAGGCATTAAAGCAGTTGGCTTTTAAATGGAAGGAAAATACCAATCGTGATGGTCTTATTTCATCCAAAATGGAAATAATATGCGACCTGGGAAACAAAATTTGGTAGCATATAGAGTGTTTGTGTATGTACACACACAGATATATATATATATATATGGTGATTCAGTAGATTTGTGGTTTGCTGAGGAAAGTACCAATATCAGCACTCTATGCTATAGCAGAGTGTGTACATTAAGAAGAACCAAAACAAGGTTTCACATTAAGGTTCTTATTGATTAAGCTCAGTTATGAATGTGTCATAGATGGGGACTAAAGATTCATTTTGTGTTATAGACCCAACTACAGCCCCAATCTACTCATCAGACTTGTTAATCTCATCTGAGCATAATCAATAATCCTTGTTTGTTCTTTCTCTCTCTCTATATATATACCAAGCATGTTAAAAATATTTGTAAAATACATCAAAATATTTGAATAGATTTTGAATAAAATCTGCTTCACAAGATAAGTGTTATCTGCAATAAAGCACAGGATAGAATTTACAATTGCTCATTAACTTTCATAGAGGGTGGTAAAATATATATATATATATATATATATATATATATATATATATATATATATATATATATATATATATATATATATATATACATGTACAATGAAATCTGAGTGAAGTCAAACTGATTATATAATATTTAAATTTAAATAAAAAGAAGCAGAGTTAATTCGTAAAATAAAATTGAAAATTTATAAAGAATTTAAACTTGAATTAGGAAAAAAAAATATGTACATATGTGCAAACTAGGTCAGTTAATTATATATACATATGCATATATACATATATACACATGCATATATATATATATATACATATATACATGCATATAAATAAATATATATATTCATATATATATATATATATACATATATACATGCATATAAATAAATATATATCTTCATATACATACATATACATATACACATGCATATATATATATATGCGTACATACATATACATATACACATGCATATATATATATATGTATGCATATCATCATCATCATTATCGTTTAACGTCCATCTTCCACGCATGCATATATATATATATAAATATGCATAAATATATAAATATATGCAATATATATATATATATATATTGTTAAATTCACAATTTCATTTCAAAAACCTTGCAAAACAAATACATACATATACATGTATATAAAATTATAAACACACACATACACTTATGTGTGTGTATATATATATATATATATATATATATAGGATATATATATACACATGCATATATTCTATAAAGAATGTTATAACGTTTGATAATAATTCATCTGTATTTTAATAAATATGTGCATCCTTCAGTTACAAACTTGAAGCACACACTCATATATATATCAAGAAAGCAGGTAAATTCATTTGAATGATATAATATAATAATTATTCCTCTGAACATAAACAAGAAGATCAGTATCCAGGAATAAAAATTAAGTTAGAAATATCTTACAATCTTGTTTATTTAGCTACTGCCATATATACTCAAATATAAGCTGACTCCCATTATTTTATGTCTGAGAAATGGACAAAAATCCAAACCCCATTTATCAGCCAATGCAGCTAATCAACACATAGTGTAGATGGCGTATATAAGCCGACATCCCTCCGCCATTTTACTATTGGTTATTTGGTCACATGTTCCATTGGCTTATATTCGAGTATATACAGTAAGTAATGTGAAGAAGTGATAAAAAAAAAAAAAAAATTAAATAAATATAAAAATATTTGAAAGCTTTACAGCACCAAGTTAAATAAATATTCTGAGGAGTAGAGTTTATTCCTACCATGGTAGAACATGACTAGAACCAAGAAATTGAAAAAATAAAATAAAAATATAATCAAACCAAATCAAAAACTTTATCCATACATATTGTCCCTAAATTATATTATTATTGTGTTTTGGATTTAACAACATCTGGAACTAAAAAGTCTTTTCTTAGAGAAAGCCATTTCCTATGTGGAGTTTAAACTTTTAGCCTCCTGTCATGATTTAGCTGAAAATATCTAAAAAAATAAAACAGGTTTGTTAAGTTAAATGTTTATAGTATTTTGAAATTTCCAATCTTTAATGTGATGCAGTCCTACTACTGTTTTGTACTTTTCAATAATGTCTTGCTAATATTGTTTCATGTGATTTGTTAATTCAAACGTTTTTACTATCTTTACTGATGGACAGATTGTTGTAAAAATTAACAGTATTAAAGGAAAGACTTTCATTTTTTTTATGTGATGCAGTCATAATACTTTTTTGTACTTTTTCAAGAATGTCTTCTTAATGTTGTTTTATTTTATTGAGTATAGATTGTCAGTATTGGTAAAAGAAAGAAACAAATAAAACTCAGTTTCTTTGTTAGATTTGAAGTCTGAGAGTTATGTGTAATGGGAAATGAGAAGCTGAGGTGATCATCTCATTCCGAGGATTAATTTTAACAGAATTGAAACTGAAGGTGGATGACAGATATCTTCATCATTGTTTTAACATCCGCTTTCCCTGCTAGCAAGGGTTGAATAGGTCTACATAGACAAAGTCAGTACTGAAGGAGAGGCACTCCCAGACAGGCCAGGGATCTGTGTCTCACTTATGTATGATCTCGTAGAAAAAAACTCATGCTGCACTGCCAACTAACAATAATTATTCTAATTTAGGCAGAAGGCCAGTAAATTTGGGGAAGAGTAAAGCTGATTAAATCAACCCAAGTACATAACTGGTACATTATTTTGTCAACCCCAGAAGGATGAAAGGCAAAGTTGACATCAGTTGGATTTGAACTTGGAATATAAAGAACCAGAACAAATTTCACAAAACATTTTATCAACGCTCTAACAATTCTGCCAATTCACCACTCTGAACTGACAAGTAATAATGGTTTCTGATTTAGGTAGAAGGCCAACAATTTGGGGGGAAGGGAAAGTTGATTAAACCCCAGTGTGTTACTGGTATTTCAAGGATGGAAAGGCAAAGCTAACCATGGCAGGATTTGAACTCAGTAACTGACAGACTTAATAATATCTCAGAGTTATAACAAATGAATAAAGGAGAAGCAGATTATGATGATGATGATAATGATTATCATCTTCATCGAAGTCATTAGCAACAAGTGAAATAATTCTAATTTAGAATCAAAACTGAATTGCAGACTTGGTTTTTCAAAAGATGTACTGACATATCAGTACTACCACTGTCAAATGACTATAAATATTTCTTAATTTAAATAGATATGAAATATTAAGAAGTAGTGGTTATCATTCATTTACTACAGCAGGGGTAGGGAACCTATGAACTGGAGGCTGTATGTGGCTGTCTGAAAGACTAAGTGTGGCCTTCTGAAAGAAGCAGACTCTTCATATTGAAATATATTTTAAGTGATTTCATTTTAATTAACCTTCAGCATGCTGAATTTTTTTATGAATTGCTTCCCTTGACACTGCATTATGTATTAAGGGGAGATTATTCTGTTGGCTACACATGGCGCCTAGAGTGCACAGAAGGTTAATATTTGTCTTTCCAACTGATTTTGATTCATAGAAAAAAAAAAAGCAAAAAAAAAAAACAACATATTTCTTTATTTACATTTGTAATTATATTTTTAAAAGTAAGTGAAGTTTAATGAGACATTATTATTTCAAAATGTGGCCTCACTGAAAGTCAGTTAATTTTTATGCAGACTTCCGACATAAAAAGGTCCCCTATCCATGGTCAATAGTAACATAAGAAAAAAAAAACTATTAACATCAGAAAATAAAATATTAATGGCAGAAACAAAGCTTTTTTCCTCTTAAAAAAACAAAACAAACAAAACAAAAAGGAACAAATAAGGTAGCTGAAAGTAAAACCCCACTTCAAATAACCCTTACTCAAAAACTCCACTTCAAATGATCCTTACTCAAAAATTTCACTTCAAATGACCTTTACTCAAAAACTTCACTTCAAATGATCTTCACTCCAATTTCAAATTAATAACAAATTACAGGGAAAATAACAAAAACAACCCCACCTCCCCGAAGCTGTTGAGACTTGAATTGTAGTAGGGAAAAAAATTATTTTTTAAGTGAGAAACCTTAGAATTCTATTCAATTCCATTGGTTTCAGGATGTCTTTAAAGAGCCAACAAGTTCAACTAAAGCAATGGCACGGTTATAATCGTCAGAGTCTTCTTCTAAACATTTTATAACTTGGTTTAGCAGCTGGGAAATGGCTGGCACAGAACAGTCTGGAGTATGGAGAGAAGTGATATCCTGGATAATGAACAAAAAAATATATAAATAAATAATAATAATAATGGTTTCTTATATAGGCACACACAAGGCCATCAATTTTGGGGGAAGGGAAAGTCCCTTAAGTCGATCCCATGTGTGTGATTGGTACTTTATTTTATCAACCCCGTAAGGATGAAAGGCAAAGTTAACTTCGGTGGGATTTGAAGTCAGATCATAAAGGGATGTAACACTATGTTGCAAAGCGCATGGAGTCCAACCCTCAACCGATACTGCCAATCCACCGCCCTTAATAATAATAATTGTTTCTACGTTAGGCACAAGGCCAGCAATTACCCAGTGTATTACTGGTACTTTATTTTATCAACCCCGTAAGGATGAAAGGCAAAGTTAACCTCGGCGGGATTTGAACTCAGAATGGCAAGGGCCGTAACTCTATACGTCAAAGCATGGCGTCCGACCCTCTACCAATACTGCCAATCCACCGCCTTATAATAATAATAATAGTTTCTGATTTAGGCACAAGGCCACCCACCCCCTTTTTTGGTGGTGGTGAGGGGGGTCGATTAAATGACCCCAGTGCTAAACTGATACTTTATTTTACGACTTGATGAATAGAAAAACCAAAGCAAAACTACAGAGATGTAGGTGCAAACATGGTTGTGTCGCTAAGGAGTCTATTTAGCATCCATATAGTTTAGGGTTCAGTCCCACTTCCTGACATCTTGAGCAAGTGTCTTCAACTATAGCACCATTTAACGTCTTCTCTCAGTTAGCAAGGATTGGACAGGTTGTCGCTACTCCTCCCTTAGATGACCAATGATTGTGAAGGAGGAAATGTGTCAGTGCCTATGTTTACATCTGTGTCTGAATTTATGTCCTGTAACTTAGCGATTTGACGAAAAGTACTGGGATTGATATGATGGAATGAAGGCAGTGCTTAAGTATTGCCAGAGTTTAATAACTGAAACCAGTAAAAGAATAATAGGGATCGAATCCAATAAAACTTGATGATTAAAGCTCATCTCTATTGAAAGCCTACGTCCTGTCCCCAAATTTTTCTTTTTCAACTAGTGATGGATTAAGGCATTGCTTGGACTATAACCAGGGATCCCTAAGGTCCCCAAATTATGTTTTTGCTCCCATAAATATTGTGCAAGAGCCCCAATGAAATTTTAAGTCAGGGGCTTCATACAAGTTTTATCTGACCCTACTTTTATCCCTGCACCAAATATCACACACAGGCATCAAATCATCATAAGTGTTGTTATTTTTACACCCTTCTTTTCCATGCTGGCATAGACTGGAACAAACTTTTTGAGGCAATATTCAATGACCTTCAAATCTCTGAAGCCCAAAATAGATAAAGATCATCTAATTTGAGCATGTAAACATTTCAGACTTTGTATTGAAGCAGTTATCAATGCTAATGGCGGATTTATTAATTAGATGTGTCATGAAGAGTCTCAAGATTATTCATGTCAATTTTTGTGTCAAATAAAGCACTTCTTTCGTGACTTAATGTTTCTTTTATTAAATTCATGCAAATGTATTTTGCTACACACTATGCTATATACCAGAAACATGCGGCCCGCAGGCTGCATGTGGCCTTTTACAAGAACATGTGGCCTGCGCAAAGATTTTTACAGCGCGAGCATGTTTTATCTTCGTAATATAAGATTTAAAACATTAGTTGTAATGTGTGCAATTATTTGACGTGTGTGGCCCTCAGACAACACATATCTGACTCATGTGGCCCTCAGACAACACATATCTGACCCATGTGGCCCTCAGACAACACATATCTGACCCATGTGGCCCTCAGAGGATCCTTAGTTTGACATGCCTGCTATATACTACACTGTACACCATGTTATATACAACACTATCTACTATGCTTTATAATATGTATTCCATGCTATATACCATACTATACACCAGGGTTTCCCAAACGTTCTCAAACATGGAACCCTTTTTGGTTCAGAAACTTTTGTTACATTGTCGTAATATAAATATACTCCTCTACCTTTTTTTCATTGAACCCCAGACATTCCTTTGCAGAAACCACTGCCATACACCATACTATACACCAGCTTTGTCTGATCATCGTGAGATACTAATTGTTACTTGGAAAATAAAAGTGGGGAATGAGACAAATACTAGAAAAGGTTGAAAAACACTGCTATAGATGCTTACCTGTTTTTTTAACCACTGTGAAAGTGAGGTGGTCATTGAAGCATATAAATCAAGAGATTTGGACGGATTCTGCTGTTCAATATAATAAACTATTCTCTGACCTAACAATTCCAACAAGTTAGCACCAAGTTCTGGATCTAGGTTCATGGTTAACAACACCTACAACAAGACAACAAATACAAGTCATTGTAAAGAAAATATCATGTCATATCACAAAGTTATCATCGTCATTATCATCATCACTTTATGAGGATCGGCTGAAAAGGTCATCGGCTAACCAAGATACTCTCATGGAATGACCAAATGAGGTTTATTTTTCAACATAGTCTCTAGAAAGACTTATTAATCACTGCATTGTTTCTTTCCAGGGACTATGTTGAAAAATAAACCTCATTTGGTCATTCAGTGAGAGTATGTTGGTCAGCCTATGAACTTTTCAGTTGATCCTCGGAGATCGCATTTGTACTTCTACTTACTGACACACTATTAAAGATTGTAGGGTAAATTTCAGCCCCTTTAAAATAGCATCCATGTAAGTGTCAACCCCATAAATTTACCCCCCCCCCCAAAAAAAAAAAGTATATATACAGTAGCTATTCTAAACTTTTATATGAGTATATATACAGTAGTTATTCTAAACTTGTATATGAGTAAATATACAGTAGCTATTCTAAACTTTTATACTCTATATATAGAGTAGCTATTCGGTAGCTACTCTAAACTAGATACAAACAGGATAAAGTAATTCACTGACTGAACAAAATAACTGTGTGATCAATACTTACTTCTTCAGCAGTTTTGTCTAAACCTCTACAATAAAGCTCTCGTACATGATATATACGCAACTGGTCAACATCTTCCTCATATACTCTAGCAATCTCAATGATGAGGGACGGCCACTCTGCATTGCTTTCGTTCCAAGGCACAAATGTCATCTGTGTCGATTCTGGCACTGTTGCTGTCATAGAAGAAGACAAGTTTTCTTGCGACTGTTTGTCCTTCTTGGAGAAATCTTCCACTGACTGAGTGATCACTTTTTTGTAGAACTGAAATATAAATGGAGAGAGAGAGAGAGAGAGTTAAAATCAGTGTTGCAGCATATGCACAAACTTTATTTGCATATTACAATTGTTTTAGTATTGATCAGCTGAGGGTAAAATAAAAAGAAAATCTCACAGAGTTGAGTTTTTAACAATATATCTCTAAAATAAATAATAGTAAAGTCACTAAAATTACTTTTCCTTTTTATGAATTTAATTTTCTTTAAAATATTTTCTGAATATTGATTATAAAAAATGTTATATATATATACACACACACACACACACACACATTTCTATATTAAATAATTGTTTCCACTTTTGGCACAGGGCCAGCAATTACCCAGTGCATTACTGGTACTTTATTTTATCGACCCCATAAGGATGAAAGGCAAAGTTAACCTCAGCAGGATTTGAACTCAGACCGTAAAGGGCCGTAACTCTATGCTGCAAAGCATGGCGTCCAACCCTCTACCGATACTGTCAATCCACCGCATATATACACACACACACATATATATATATATACAGAGAGAGAGAGAGAGAGAAATTTACTTGTATCTCTACCAAAACACAGCCAATGTATTTGCTATTAACTAAATGTGTGCACTCTGAACAGCTGCAGCTGCATTACTGCAATTCAGCAGATTCATTGAGTGAGCTAGACGCTGGCTGGATGACTTTGAATTAATACCAGCGATCTTCATTACTTTTATTTTATATATATAGAGAGAGAGAGAGAGAGAGAGAGAGAGAGAGAGAGAGAGAGAGAGAGAGAGAGAGAGAGAGAGAGAGAGAGAGAGAGAGAGAGAATTTAACCTACCTTATTTCTCTCTGCAAGGAGGTTAGTGTCTTTGATTTTAGTGGGTAGAGCAGGGTGGGTGTGTAGGTCTTTGAAGAAAGAGTTCTGTCCCTTGAAGTTGGAAACAACAAAAACGAAACAAATATATTCTTCATGAAATAGAAATAGCTTAATTTTCTTTTTAAATAAATCTTTAACAGACTTGAAAGCCCAACAAAAAAAAAAACAACCAATGTTTTTATCAAATGGGATTTCAAGTCTGATTTTCTAAAAAAAAAAAATCCTAATGCTTCTATAATCCCTTTAAAAATATTTAGCTGTGAATGTATATTTGAGATGTGACAACTCCGTGTTCATTTAGACAGGTGACATCATCATCATTTAACATGTTTTCCATGCTAGCATGGGTTAGACGACGTGTTTCGTTATGAGACAAGCCACATCAGGTGACTGTCTTGCTCATACAGAACTGACTTTTGTTTGGTTTCTATGGTTGGATGTCCTTCCTAATGCCAACCATATTTACAGTGTGGACTGGGTGCTTTTTATCATGGCATCAAAATGTCTACCGTAGAGTGCTTTTTCATCGTGTCACCAATATGACCACTTTCCAGAGTGGACCAGGTGCTTTTTGTCATGTCACCAACATGACCACTTTACAGGGCGGGCTGGGAGTTTTTTTTATGTCACCAATATGACCACTTTACAAGATGGACTGGGTGCTTTTTTGTCGTGTCACCAATATGACCTCTTTACAGGATGCATTGGGTACTCTTTTATCACGCCACCAACATGACCACTGGCAATGGAGTTTATTTATTAATTTATTTCATGTTGCTGACAAAACTTTACTGATGTGTTAAGAAAAATATTTTAAAAAAGTGTTGTGAATGTGAAAATTTTGGAAAGCTCTGGTTTAATTTTCAACATCTTGTATCACATGAAACCACATTAGAAAAACATTCTTGAAAAATACTAAACATCATGAAAAATTGAAATATTTACTGTAATACTGCAATCTGTTCACTTGTAAAGATACTATAAACATTTGAATTAACACTCCTGTTTTTAAATATTTTTGACTAAATCTATAGGATGTTAAGAGCTGAGATGAGGTACTGACCTTGCAATCAAAAAGAGAAAGAACTTTGATAGATTTCAAGCCAAACTTCAAGATGGCATACATAAACTGACAAAGCAGGTAATGGTGGAGCAACAAGCCATAATTTGTAGCTTTCTGGTCAACTGCCAGCTCTACCAGAGAAGCTGGTCCACGGATAGTTTGCCAGAGGGGTTCAATATTAAACACTGGGACTTCGTCTGCTTCGCAGTTCGCCTGAAATTGAAAGAGAAGTTACAAAACATAAAATATCACAAATATGTTAAAAGCAAATTACAGATGCAACATTTCTTCATAACTCTTACCAGTCCTCCTGGGACTGCTGCTGGTTCTATGGTGAAGAACAGTTTTTTTTTTAACCCTTTCATGACAGCATTTCTAATGAAATACACCCTGTTTTAAATAATTAATGAAGAATTTGGAGGGATTTACTAGAATTATTAATTATTTCATTACTAAGATAGTAACTTAATGTAAGGTTCTTATATAAAATTAGGTTGGAAGATTTTAATTGAAACTGGTGGTTTTATTTTGTAGAACCAGTGCTGGTTTTGGTCGGGTTGGTAACTAAAGGGTTAAGATGTTTATATTTATATTTAAACCTTTCATTATAAATTTATGTTGGAACTTTTGATTAAACCTTTCATGGCCATAGTTCTTATGAAAGATGATGTATTTCAATTAATTCTAAAAAATTTGGAAGGATTTACCAAACATAGTAATAACCTGATTAAGACCATATTTGTTAACAGAATAAAAGGTTCTTATATTAAATTATGTTGGAAGGTTTTAAGTAAAATAGGAACCCTTTAAAATAGGTAGCATTGTTTTGAAGAAACCTTTGGTAGGTTGGTATTAAAAGAGTTATGTTTCAAATACCAACTTAATAATAAGAGTGTTATATAACAAAATTCTTCCAAAATTCTTCAATTAAAAGAATTAATTGAAAATCCTAGGCAGTGTCTTGCATTAGAAATATGGTAATGACATGGTTAAAGATACATAGCAATAGTTCATTTTTTACTTAATTTTGTTGTTCTTGCCAATTATATTTCTCATTTAATTTAATGTTTTAATCATACATACAAACCAATAGTTAGGAATTCATTTTTGGTGGTAAAACATTTTTTTTTTACTATTATTGCCAAGTGACTGACTCAACTCAGCTGAACTGTATCCCTTAATTCCTAATACTAACTACAAAATCATTAACCCTTATTTACATTACTCTATATTTACTATTATATTTTCACGAAAGGCTTTAGTTCACACAATTATCTCAAATAATATCGAATCTATGAGGTTTTGATATTATTTATTTTGAAAACAACACCTTAACATAAGTATGAGTGGCCAGTTACAGCTGGTTTGAACAGAAAGAGGTGAGAGAATTCTGGCCAGATATGGCCAGTTTAAATGCTAAAGGGTTAAATGGTTTATAACACTAACTGCAATATCATTAAGTGGTTCATTTGGAAGAGTTCTGTATATTTGTTTTGGGTTCCTACATTCTAAATTCACATACCAGCTTGGTCCACTGTCTTTCATACTACAACAGTTGATACAGCAAGGTGAAGTCTTCTCCTCTCTTTGTCTAGCAATCACACCCTTGATGTTTGGCTGAATCAAGAGAAGGAGGGTCGAGAGAGAGAGAGAGAGAGAGTCTGTGTTTGTTCAAAGCTGCATGGAAGTCTAAAACCCTTAGTGAAAGTATGTTGTTGTTGTGTCTCTGCAGACATCATAGGTTTAGCTAGCACGTGGTTGCATCACATAGGAGAGTGTGTTGTTGTTGTTTTTTTGCATGTATGTGTATTTTAATTAGTTTTATTATGCCTCAGAGTAAGTAATGAGTTGAAATAAACCGAGTGTTGAGATAAAAACATTTTAAAACATCTACAAGAAACTATGTGGTGATGGAAAAACAACTGACATTGCTTTTCACCTCTCTAAGATCAATAATTTACCAGTAATACACTGAAGTTAAGTCAATCAACTATGTGGCACCTAGATATTTACCACCCTAGGCTAGCTCTATAATGTACAACCATTTCTCTCAGTTGTGCACTCCATTCTCCCAAATAAAACAATTTGCTAAGTTTTTAACACTTCTTGCTCTTACCAGACTAGAAAAATTACTAAGACTGCAATTTCTACTACATAGTCCACACCAAACCATGTGACAGGTCATAACCTTCTATATATGTATATGACCTTTTCCAATACTTTGGATATTCCACAACAATGCCAAGCAGCATAGATATTTAGTGATTTATTGTAGGAAATTGTTATATATTTAATTTAATTATACAAATTTGTATAAAAATGTGATCCTATAACTCTTAACATCCTGTACCACATAAAACCACATTAACAAGACATTCTTCAAAATTACAAAACATTATCACATTAAAAATTATAATCTTTACTTCAATTAACTGCAACTTTTTGACAACAATCTGTCCACTAGCAAAATATACTACAAACATTTGAATCAACAAACTTTTTTTTTTGTATATTTTCAGCTAAATCCTGACAGGATGTTAAGAGTTAAGGTTCAGTAATGCATTTCTCTTAAGTCTACACCCTAGGTAGCCTTAAGGGTAGTGTATATCTAAACACCAGCAAACTGTTCTTACAAAACTTCCCTGAAGTCTACACCCTAAGTGGCCTTAACCCTTTAGCATTTACACTATTCTATATTTACTATTGTATTTTTGTGGTAAAGGCTTTATCTTATATAATTATGTCACACAATATCGAATCTATGAGATTTTGATATTATTTACTTTGAGAACAATACCTTAACATCAGTATGAGTGGTCGGTTACAGCCAGTTTGAACAGAAAGAGGTGAGAGAATTCTGGCTGGATATGACTGGTTTAAATGCTAAAGGGTTAGGGTAGTGCTGGCCATGTGTGTATATCTAAACACCAGTAAACTGTTATTACAAAACTTCCCTGAAGTCTACACCCTAGGTAGCCATAAGGGTAGTGCTAGCCATGTGTGTATATCTAAACACCAGTAAACTATTAAAAAAAAAAAAGGAAAAAAAAAAGAAGCATGTGCTTAAGAAGAAATTAATAGAGAGAAAAAAAAAAAAAATCATTTGAAAACCGAGAAAATGAAAAACCCACATTATAAATATCCACCACCAATATATGATGAAATAATGTTAGAAGAGAGAAGACAGAAGATAGATGATAGAAAATATAGGGTTAAAATTAGAGAAAGGCATTTAATAAAGCAGAGTTGTTTTGATGTTTAACAATAATATATAGATGTAGAGTTAATGTATACATGTAGAGTAGTCATTTAACACAAATATATTTGTGTACATATAAATATATGTGTGTGTGTGTGTATATCATCATCATCACTGTTTTCCTAGGTCTTCCTCTTCCAAACATTCTTTTGACACTCAGCATTTCATTACGCAGCTGTCATCCTTATATGTCCATATCAGTATCCTCTCCTGCACACTGCACCGTGTGTGTGTGTGTATAATTATGATGACGATGAATGCAAGAGTTGTGTGACAACCACTTTGTGCTAGATTTGTTTTCGAAATATAATTTGAAATCTTCCTCCCTCTCCCTCTCTCTGTCTCTTGTGTTGACAAGATGGTCAACAGTGGGAACAACAGCTATCTATAGCTAACTACCTATATATCTATCTTCGGACAATAAAAATAACATCTATCTAAGTGCCTGTTGTGTTTGTCAATCTATCTTTGTATTTAATCTATCAATCTACTTATTTACCTGTCTATCTAATTATCAATCTATTCATGTACCTACCTATAACTCTATGTCTGTCAGTCTGACTGTCAATCTATATTTACATTTATGTATCAATATTTGCATAAGAAGAAGAACAACAACAACTACAAAGCACAAATTTCCAAAGCAGCAAGCTGAAGACAGACATAGATAAAATCAAATCATTATAATTTAATGGATATATGTTTGATAATGATTAAAGAAAATATGGAAGAAAATTACTGTAATTGATTTAAATGGATGTTAAATGAAATATGGTGATGACCAAAGTGACAAGAGGGAGAAGGTCAAGGAAAATTGAAGATTTAAGCATATTTAGATAGAATGTTGTAATCAAGGAATTATTACATTAAATATTTTCACTATGAACTGTCATTTATTATGGGTACAATGCTAATATATATATATATATATATATATATATATATATATATATATATATATATATATACTAGCTAAACTACCCGTCCTTTGGACGGTTCATGTAGCTTTCGATGTAGCTCATTAAACTAAACAAAGTAAATTTGAATACATAGAAGAAAAACGTACTTTATGTAAACATGAAAACCTTAGGCAGTATTCCAGAGAAATGATATTGTTATTATCTTTGTTTCGAGTAGTATAAATTGCTGGTTGTGAAGTTATTATCTTTGTTTCAAGTAGAAGGTTATAGATTGCTGGTTGTGAAATATACGAAATGATATTGTTATTATCTTTGTTTCAAGTAGAAGAGTAAATTAAAACCCGAGTGAGGCTAATTACGAAAGATAACTCTTGTGTTACTTAATCACGAAAATCCACACAAATAACCGAAACTTTTTTAATGTCTCCAAAGGCCCCAATATCGATTTTTAAAAACCTTTGTAGATCATGTACAGATGTTGTGCAAGGAGAAGCTCTGTAAAAAAATTTCAAAGAAATCGCATGAATGGTTTAGAATATATATATGAGCCCTCATTAAAAAAGCTTGACACACATATACACATACACACATACACACATACATACAGAAATTTTCAGATTTATATATATACAGATATATATATATATACACACATATATATATATATATATAAACCCCAAAAGAATGCAAACCTTTGATACCAGTAATTAGTATCAATCACCAACTACCAATTTTGGTAATAAGCATCCGGATACCTTGATTTCTTTCATTAGTGGTATGGTTCGGTCTGGGCTAAATATATCTCACACTGCTCAAAAATACTAGTCATCTGCTCTCGGAAGAATTTTTGAAAAGGTTCTCCACGTGGGTGTTAAAATAACGTTTAACACACAAACAGAAAAAGTGAGTCGTATTCCTCTGGAGTTTCAACTGTTTATCACAGGGCCATCAGACAAGAACTAACATTTCAATGGCAAACACGGTATATATAAGGAATATATATATGAGAGAGAGAGAGAGAGAGAGAGAGAGTAGATCAAAATGACTTGTAGAATTCACTCTGATCTGACTATCTGCACACTGAGGTTGAATCTCTTGCTGAGGTCAACTATGACAATCATCCTTTGAGACATCGTATAATAACGTACCAGTCAAGGACGGGAAGATGGTGAAATTGTTAGAGTTTTGGGCTTACTACAGTCTGAGTTCAAATCACACTGGATTTAATCTGTCACCCAGTTTAAGACAACCACTGGGCTCTTGGGTGGTATATTTAATATGTCCCCCAATTTAACACCATCAGCTGGCCCCTGGGTGGTCAATTTAATATGTCAATTTAATACAACAACATAGCTCTTAGGTAGCTTTAGCAGGGTTCCTTCTGTTGCCAACATTCAGGCCAGATCTCCAGTTTAAATATACCTTCCTCTCCTTATCCCACCTGTCTAGATATCCATGGACACTACCTATCCCACTGTCCTTGTCTAAAAAGAGTGATTCCAAATCAATGTAATGACTTAGATTAGGCTGGCTGAAATAAAAAAAAAAAAAATGAAATACACAGCTCAAACCTAAGCAGGTTTAGCTGGCCTCCTATGAGGTATCTCATAGGAGGTTTCTCAGGTCTTTTAATGGCAAAGGCTCTAGTCCTATCATGTTGCTACAGTTCCAACTAACCAAGTTTAGCCAGCCTCCTACGAGGTTGTTACAGCTCAAACCTAAGCAGGTTTAGCTGGCTTCTTATGAGGTAGTATCTCATAAAAAGTTTCTTGAATATTTTAACGACACTACATAGAATTTTCAAATAACTTTGAAAATAATCAAGAATTTGGAGAATTTAGTAAAATAACTGATTTTCTAATTAAGCTTGGCAGATGGCGCAAGAGAGAGAGAGAGAGAGTTGAATCACTAGCCTGGTAGTGAATAAGGTAGATAAGTGGATAGAAAGGTGGAGAAAAAAGACAGATAGATGGGTAGAGCGGTAGATAGCTAGCTATATATACAGACAGATAGATAGACAGGTGGATAGATAGATAGATAGATAGATAGATAGATAGATAGATAGATAGAAAGATAAATAGAAACCAATGCGTTGTATGTATGCTTGTATCTATCTATTTGTATACACACACATGTGGGTTCTGTAAGCATGTGTAGAAAATACAAAGAATTTAGAAATAAACTTAAGATAAAATAATATATAGCAAAAAGACAGACAATACGACATAGAATGAGGAGGGGGGTACTTGATATAACATTTAGCTACATTCTCTCTAAATTTTAATCCATGCAAATATGAAAGAATAGATAATAAATATATTTCGAGGTGGGGTGTATGCATGAGTGTGTAAGTGTGGCTGTATGTATGTGTATATGTGTGTATGTATGTATGTAAATATCTATGTATATGTGTGTCTATGTATATGTATTTATATATGTGTGTATGTGTATATTTATGTGTATATATGTATATAAGTATTTATGTATCATCATTATCATCGTCAACGTTTAACGTCCATTTGTCCATGCTTGCATGGGTCAGAGGATTGGCCCGCGTTGAAAGATAGGACTGCCAAATAAGGGCCGTGTCGTACCTTGCTCGAAGTGACTGCAAATTTGGCTGGGTATTTTACAGCTGGATGCCCTTCCTAATACCAACCACATCTACAGTGTCAGACTTGATGGCACCATTATTGGGAGGGACAGACCAGTTTGTCACATCGAACCATTCTCACAGCGGAACCATAGTTTGGGACCTACACCCACAATTACAGTGTGCAACTGGCTGTCACTGCTATAAGGAGGGGCAGGCCAGTTGGCCGCGCCAAACTCCTCACACAGCGAATCCACATTTACAGCGTGGAACTGGGTGGCACTGTTACGAGGAGCGACAGGCCAGTTGGCTGCGCTGGACCATTCCCATAGCAGAACCACAGCTTGGGAGCTTGGAACTGGATGGTGCTGATATGAAGAGGGACAGGCCATGAGGCCACACCAAACCCTTCTCACAGTGGTATCACAGTTTGGAAGCTGCAACCACATTTACAGCGTGAAACTGGATGGGACCGCAATGTGGAGGGAGAGGACAGTTGGCTGTGCTGAACCCTTCTCACAGAGGAACCACAACCACGTTTACAGTGTGGAACTGGATGGATGGATATATATATATATATGCATCTCTCTCTCTCTCTCTCTCTCTCTCTCTCTCTCTCTCTCTCTATATATATATATATATATATATATATATAAATGAAAGGTATAGAAAACATTGTAGCGAAAAGCCAACAGTATTCCATAATATATATATATAGAGAGAGAGAGAGAGAGATGCATATATATCTATCCATCCATCCACACACACACACATATCATCATCATCATCATTTTACATCCGCTCTTCCCTGCTTGCAAGGGTGGGACGGGTCTTATTCAGCACAGCATCTCTCCACTTGTCACGGTCCTTCGTCATCTCCACCGTGAGCTTCAGCGATCTGAGGTCTGTTCTCACCACCTCCGCCCATGTTTTTCGTGGTCTACCTCTACCATATATATATATATATATATATATACGTGTGTGTGTACATTCAAATACATATATTAGTAGACAGGTTGTAAAAAAATTGTAGCGTTAGAGGTAAATACAATCTTAGTATGAAGAAGACCTTGGAATGCAACAGCTCGTCTAACCCATGCAAGAATGGAAAATAGACGTAAAATAATTGTATATATATATATATATATATATATACAAACATATTTATATATATTTACATATACACACACATATATATATATATATATATATATACAAACACACATATATATATATATATATATATATATATATATATATATATATATATATGTGTATGTGGAAGTATATATGTGCCTGTGTGTATGTATGTATGTGTTTATGCATGTGTGTATGTCAAAAGCTTCCAACATAATCTTATATGAGGACTATATGTTAAGTAATGCTCCAAATGCCAACTTGACATTTTTTATGCCAGCCAGCTCCAAAATACCTCTAGTTCTATGAAATATAACCACCTAAAGGGTTTCTATTTAAATTGAAATCGTCCAACATAATTTGATATAGGAACCTGTTGTTAAGTTATGCCACACATACCATTTTGATAATGAAATAACAAATTTAGTAAATCCTTCATTAATTAATTCAAATGCAAAGTATTTCATTTCAAAAATATGATAACGAAAGGACTAATAATGAGAAAGTTAGTTATATTATTAAATTGATCCAAATTGTTAGTTATTTTCAAAATTATTTGAAAAATATTGGCAGTCTTTCATCAGAAATCAACATCACCACTTAGCATCTACTTTTCCACACTTGCATGGGTTAGACGAGTAGTCAACATCAGGACTGTGAATTTGGCTGGGGATTTTACAACTGGATGCCCTTCCTAACACCAACTACATTTACAGTGATGCTAGTAAAATGTTTAACATTGAAGAACAGATAAATAGTTGTTTACAGCTTGAAGGCTGTTGTAACTATGTTGAATAATGCCTTACAAATCACTCACTTCCAGAGTAGTAAAGGTACTACACCCTGACAAAGCACATCTCTTTCTCTTTCCAAACTAATGATACAAATGAGCCAATGAGGGAACCACTATGTGCTTACACAACCTAATAGAAATAGTGAAATCCCCCTCAAAAGGACATGTTAGATAGTGTAGTCCTAGATGGGATCAGAGACATTGGATATATATGTATTTTTATGCAGGTGTGTGTATGTGTGTGTGTATAAATTCATATTTGTACAATGTGTTTATATGTGATTGTGTGTGGAGGCACATGGCTTAGTGGTTAGAGCATTGGCCTTGCAATCGCAAGGTTGTGAGTTCAATTCTCAGCCTGGGTGATGTGTTGTTTCCTTGAGCAAGACACTTTATTTCACATTGCTCCAGTTTACTCAGCTGTAGAAATGAGGTGATAGGGACTGGGGTCCATATCATATCCACTGCAAAGTGGTCGTGGAGGTGCCACGGCATAAAAGCACCCAGCACTCACTGTAAATGAGGTTGGTGTTAGGAAGGGCATCCAGCTGTAGAAATCAAGCCAAAATCAGTTCCCGTCCCACCCTTGCAAGCAGGGAAAAGCGGACGTAAAATGATGATGATGAAATGATGATGTGTGTCTCTGTGAGGTGTGTGTGTGCATGAGTCATAGAGACTGCAACTGTATATTTGTTAATTGATATGTAGGTAAAGAACTTCATAAAAATTATCGAGAATTGAAGTCATTTAAGTTTATCAAATACAAATAAATAAAATCCTTTCTATATTTTCAACATCTGAGCAATGCTGGTTTCCAATGATAGTATATAATATAATATATAGTGTTATGAATATAATTTATACAGAATATATGAAACAATTATATATATATATATATTCAAAAAATCAATGAGGAAAAACAACATAGGAGAATGATGCAGTACAATGATGATATATATTAGTTTAACACTTGATATACTAAGAAAATAGTCTTAACGTTTCGGACGTTAGTCCTTCATCAGTGACATACACAGACAATATCAAGGAAAGAAATGATGTAAATAAAGAAAGGTGCAGAGAGAAAAATTGGGATGAAAATATTAATTAGAATACTTTGTCATTATACAAGCAATATGTACAGCTAGACATGTACTCACATGAGAATTGGTGGACTGAAAAATTCAAAGAAAACAAAAAGAAATGGAAAAGAAAAAAAAAAGAAGCACAGAAAGGAATTAGAAATAAAACAATGGTAAGATGATGACAGCCAAATAAATAATAGACTTAGGAGCTGAAGATGATGTTATTTCCTGTCAAGTTCAATTATTTTCATACCAAACTACATGAAACTGCCCCTGCTTCCTTGATACAAAACTGCTTACTTTAAAGTGTTTATATTTATCTAAAAACCTTCCATCATAATTTGAATCTTGGCTTTGTTTCAATGCTTGGGTCATAAGTTATTGCTTTTATTTTAGTATAAAATTACTGACAGGCTAAAAATTCATATATAGTTCTGGAGCTGTAGGTTCCCAACCCTTGATCTTCCCTCTCTTGAGCCAACTGAACATCCAGGGTGTGACAGCCAAAAGGAGAGGGGGCTGCTTGATCCTCTCTCTCTTGAGCCAACAGAACATCCAGGGTGTGACAGCCAAAAAGAGAGGGGGCTGCTTGATCCTCCCTCCCTTGAGCCAACAGAACATCCAGGGTGTGACAGCCAAAAGGAGAGGGGGCTGCTTGATCCTCTCTCTCTTGAGCCAACAGAACATCCAGGGTATGACAGCCAAAAGGAGAGGGGACTGCTTGATCCTCTCTCTCTTGAGCCAACAGCCAAAAAGAGAGGGGGCTGCTTGATCCTCTCTCTCTTAAGCCAACAGAACATCCAGGGTGTGACAGCCAAAAAGAGAGGGTGCTGCTTGATCCTCTCTCTCTCTTGAGCCAACAGAACATCCAGGGTGTAACAGCCAAAAGGAGAGGGGGCTGCTTGATCCTCTCTCTCTTAAGCCAACAGAACATCCAGGGTGTGACAGCCAAAAAGAGAGGGGGTTGCTTGATCCTCTCTCGAGCCAACAGAATATCCAGGATGTGACAGCCAAAAGGAGAGGGGGCTGCTTGATCCTCTCTCTCTTGAGCCAACAGAATATTCAGGATGTGACAGCCAAAAGGAGAGGGGGCTGCTTGATCCTCTTTCTCTTAAGTCAACAGAACATCCAGGGTGTGACAGCCAAAAAGAGAGGGGGCTGCTTGATCCTCTCTCTCTTGAGCCAACAGAATATTCAGGATGTGACAGCCAAAAGGAGAGGGGGGCTGCTTGATCCTCTCTCTCTTAAGTCAACAGAACATTCAGGATGTGACAGCCAAAAGGAGAGGGGGCTGCTTGATCCTCTCTCTCTTGAGCCAACAGAATATTCAGGATGTGACAGCCAAAAGGAGAGAGGGCTGCTTGATCCTCTCTCTCTTAAGTCAACAGAACATCCAGGGTGTGACAGCCAAAAAGAGAGGGGGCTGCTTGATCCTCTCTCTCTTAAGTCAACAGAACATCCAGGGTGTGATAGCCAAAAAGAGAGGGGGTTGCACTAGCAACAGAGCTGCAACATTATTGACCTCAAAAAGATGAAAGCAAAGTGGACCTCAGCAGCAGTAGAACCCTGATAACAGAGAGCCAGAACAAGTATCATATACTATCTCAGCTCTGCTAAATGGATAACTTTACAACAAATGTATAAAATTGATTAAAGAAAAAAAAAAAGAATGTCATTGTTGTACATGATGTTGATAGTGATGATTATTGTAGAAATACTTACCTTCATGAGTATAGCAAGTAAATGACTGATGAGACCAACAAAGTGAATTAGAATTGTATCAGATATTCCAATCTCCTGTAAAAGAGAGATTACAATAAATATTAATCTGGTCTATCTTCTTGAATGTGAAATAAAACATGTTATAAAAAGAAAAGAAAGGAACTAATTATTAGAATGGGATCACAGCAACGGTGTTCCCACTGGTCTTTCTATAGCTGATACTCTCTGTCAGTCACAACACCTGGCAGAAGAAAGAAGCCGATTACCAGATCATAGCAAAGAAATAATAATGCTTCCTGATTTAGGCACAAGACCAACAACTTTTTTGGGGAGGAGACAGTCGATTAAATCGACCCCAGTACATTACTGGTAGTTTATTTTATCAACCTAGTAGGGATGAAAGGCAATACTAAGCTCAACGGGATTTGAACCCAGAACGTAAAGGGCCATAACTATATGCCACAAAGCAGGTTGTCTGACGCTTTACTAATTACTGCCAATCCACCACCATGACCAAAAAAATAATAATAATAATTAAAAAAAACTATCACTTACTTTACGACAAAGTCTTTCCTTGGGATGTTTTCCAACCTGCAATAAATAAAAGGAAAAATTAAGACACCATCATCATCATCATTATCAGCATCATTTTCAATCCACTTTTCCATTTTTGCATGTGTTAGACGGGTTTTTTCCACAACAGATTGGGGTGTCGGGTAGGAATGAAATGAAAACAACTTGACTTTACCTTTTCCATGAGATTAGCAGCAGCAGAGAGACGTTTTACAGCAAACATATTCCATAACATGGTTCCCAGACCTAGAAATGGTCAACAAAAATTTCAAATACTTATTGGGACAACCCATAAATAATGCAGGTTTTTTAATACTTCTTTTACTTTTAAAAATTAAGATAAACTGTACTTTACAAAGCTTGCGGACAACGTGAATTTAATACCTGCTTTTATATCAAGTTTACGTAGGTGTTTGTCCTCAACCCCTCCGACTTTTATTGAATGTAATTGAAAAAAACCCAATAATTATGGGATGACCCAATATATTAGTACAGCTTAGAACTTGTTAATGTGGCAAGACCAAACAGGTGCCAGAGTAGTGGATTTTTCAAACCAGTGAAGCCTAGGATTTTTTTTAAATGGCAAAATAATGAATATACTGTACTGTATTACTAAAACCTATACAACTTCTGGCTCTCACTAATGTACCACTCTCCAGCATTTTTTCAGTATCGACACACATTTATAATAGGGTTAATGTCATAGGTTTATATTTTTCTCCATTACCACCAATTGCCCTACATGCTGATTTTGACCAGGGTGGTTTCAAAAGGGTTAAGAAAAGAAAAGCTTTTTGTTTGATGTTATATATTCAAAGACTAACCTTGCCGAAGGACAGCATTCTGTATGGCATTCAGGTAATTTAGAGAAGTCTGGAGATAATGGTATTGCTAGGAAAGAGAGCAAAATGAATAAATCCACAAATAATAATAATTTGCAATATGTTTTTTTTTGCTGTCACACAAACAAGATATAATGGAGGTAGGAAGCTGTGAAAAAACAGGAAACGAGAGAGGAGAATAAAAATAATAGTGAGTGTGAGAGAATATAATTGAGTGTAAGCTGCAGTGAGTGATTGGTCAAAGTGCAAGGTATCACATGAATAAATGGGAAGAGCAGACAACACAATATCAAATGTTATACCAGATAATAACTTCAAAGAAAAGAATTTAATATATATTAATGTTTATATTATTTGGTATAAAACCGTTGTATCACTGGTTCCACGATCGGTGTTTCGATAATTTGCCTAGTGTCTGCAACATTCTGTATTTAAAATCGAATTTCATAATAATCAATCAACTATTCACGATAGCGATTTCAAGACAATCAATTGCATACTAAGCAATGAAACATATGTTAATACTTGGAATAAAACCGTATTATATCTATATATACACCTAAACACAGCTACTGCACTTGCTATATAACTATTATGCGTGCATTCTGAATATCAAGATACAGTTTCACAACTGCAAGCTTATTGTCTCATTGAGTGAGTGAGTCATGGCCAGAGATTGCTGAAATAACAGCAGTGACTTTCGTAAACTGCGCACGTGCGTGTGTGTGTGTGTATATATATATATATATATATATATATATAAAAGGATCGATCGACTTTCGTCAAATCGGACCGAGGAAACAATGTTTCCGTTGGTCTTTCCAGTTGCTAGTACTATCTATCGGTCGCAACTCCAGGTAGAAGGAGCAACGTGAAATAAAGTGTCTTGCTCAAGGACATAACGCATCGCCCGGTCCAGGAATCGAACTCACAACCTCAAGATTGTGAATCCAATTCTCTAACCATTCAGCCACGCGCCTTCACTATCTTCACATATATATATATATATATATATATATATATATATATATATATATATATATATATATATATATATATATATATATATATATATATATATATATATATATATATATATATATATATATATATATATATATGAAGATACATATATGTATTGTGGATGGTCGTTTTGGTGCCACAATAAAAAGCCTCCAGTCCACACTGTAACGTGGTTGGCATTAGCAAGGCCACCCAGAGGCCCTGGTGATGACAATGAGTTCCAAAGTTGAGATAGAAACTGTTAGTGTAAGTGAATAAATAATGACTTACCTCTAAATCTTTGTTCCACAAAACAATGTATTCCCAAGAACAATTAGCAAGAAGAACATCAGAATCTAAACTGTGTGGGAATCTCTCCTGCAACATGTCCAACTGACCTGGAAAATACACAATTGGGATTATTATTAATAGTAATAATAATTGTTTCTACTTTTGGCACAAGGCCAGCAATTATCAGTGTATTACTGGTACTTTATTTTATCGACCCTTGTAAGGATGAAAGGCAATACTAGCTGACCCTGTGGAAATTCCTGTTTAATTAAAACCAACCACTAAATATTAAAAAAACAATGACATTTTACATTTTAAATGTTTTATTTATGCATACTCTCAGGTCCCAAATCAAATAATTGTTTCTACTTTAGGCACAAGGCCAGCAATTATCCAGTGCATTACTGGTACTTTATTTTATCTAGAAAAACCGAAAGACACTGGTTTTGTAAAATTGATAAACGCCATGATGAAATGTGCAGTAAATCAAACTACAAGCATGTTTGATTAAATCTTTTGCAGTTTACATACAATGAGAGGGGTTTGGAAAAAATCAGTAATTATTTTAGATTGTTTCGCTTGATTCTTTTCTTAAAACCAGAATTAGTTGTTTAGTTTACATATTGAAACTTCAGTATTGGATTTCCTGTAATGTTCTTTTTTTGTCAGTATAATGTTTTTTTGTCTAAATGAAATTAATTATCACAGGAATGCTACCACTTAAAATAAAATTTTGCCAGAGATAGATTAGCAAAATTTAATAAGTGGGGACGGACGATTATTCGAGACCCGAGAGTAAGTTAAATATATATGTATATATATACAAATACACATATATATATACTGTTTATACTTGAATATAAGCCAATGGTAAAATGGGAGGTTGGCTTATATACGCCAACTAAACAATGTATTGGCTTATAAATGGGGTTTGAATTTTGCCCATTTCTCAGACATAATATAGCTTATATTTGGATCGATTTATATTTGGGTATATATATGTGTGTGTGTGTGTGTGTGTGTGTGCGCGCGCGCGCGCGCGCGTGTGTGTGTGTGTGTGTGTCAATAAAAAAAAGGAATGGATAAGACAAAGCATAGACAGCTCCTTTTCTTCAGTCAACTCCTGGAAATCCTTATATTTTCAATATATATGATGATGATGATGATGATGATGATACACACACAATATAATGCTCTGGGATTAAAACAAAAAATGTTTAATGTTGCAGCTACTGCCACTACTCCCACACCTACCATCCCCTTTCCATATTTCCTCTCTCTGCCCCTCTCACCCACACCATTCTCTATTCTCATCTTCTTCTTCGCCCACTTATTTCTGAGAGGGTTGTAGGGGGCAGAGTCCTCAAACACTCCTTCCAGCAGGTCCTGTCAGAAGCTACCGTCTCCAATTGATTCAGCTGGGTCCCCAAGCGAGACTAGTCAAGATCATGGATGTTATCCAACCATCTTGCTTGAGGTCTACCCCTGGGTCTCTTTTCAGTTGGTTTTGCCTGTAAAATCTGTCAAGCAATTCTTTCCTGAGACATTCTAACCACATGCCCATAGTATCAGAGCTGTGATCTCTCAATTCAGAGAAGTAGCAGCTCAACCTGGAGTGACTCTCTGATCTCTGAGCTACGCACTCTATTCAGTAACATTATTCCAAAGACTATCTATTCCCATCATCCTCGGCAATTCATTGTCTGCCAAAAACATCCAAACAAAATCTATATTAACTTGTTGTTATGTTTCAAAAGTGCGGAAAATGTAAAGAAATCTTTTCAAATGCCTTACCTAAGAATTGTTCTTCAAACCTGACATGTATATTTTCTAAAGGTTCCTCTGCCACCTCCACAGAATCTAATAAGGGTAATCCTCTGGGTCGGTTTAATACTTCATGAGAAAAGTTAGCCCTACTGATAAACTTGGCTATAATCTCAGGAATTGAACCTGTAGAAGAAAAAATAACAAATAAAGTAACATATTTCTTTTTAACAAACTTTATTTTAACTAACTTCAATATTAACCTTTTTTATACCAAATTTCACCTCAATAATGAGAAAGTTATATTACTAAGTCCCTCCAAATTCTTATTTTCAAAACTATTTAAAATTATACGTTGTATCTTTCATTAGAAATATTGTAAAGAAAAGGTTAATATTATTAATTTTTTTTTTTTCTGTTTAGTGAGAGAGAGAAAGGCAGTGCCCATGATATTTTTCAGGGACTCTGAGAATGGTAGACACATTTAACCTTTTAGCACTTAAACCGGCTGTATCTGGCCAGAATTCTCTCACCTCTTTCTGTTCAAACCAGCTGTAACTGGCCGCTCATACTTTTGTTACAGTATTGTTCTCAAAAAAAAAAAAAAAATGACATTAAAATCTCATTCATTCAATATTATGTGAAATAACCAGGTGTGATAATTATGTTAGATAAAGTGTTTACCACAAAAATACAATAGTAAATGTAGATTTATGTAAATACTAAAGGGTTAAGTCGAGTGACATGAAATTTGGGGACTGCTTCTATATAAAATCTGCACACAAAATCAAATGAATAAAGTGTTAACATACCTCTTCCTCCATCAAGTAAGTGACAAACAGAGACCAACAATTGTTCTGGGTTAGCACTAGAAACAAGAACCTTTGGAGGAGGGATCTTTATTTTCAGCAAACTATTCAGTGCCAGAGTATCTTCAAGTTGTCGAATGAGAACATTCCATTTTTCTTGATCAACACTCACATCTTCCCATTCTGATATACTAGTGTCCACCTTATCTGTTTGGCTAGTGTCAGCTGTATCAGCATCTGGATCCTGGGTCAAAGTAATTAATGAAACACAACTTAGTTAAATTAACTATTTAACACATTAGTCATCAACTTAACTTTTTTTGATACCAAGCTACTTGAAAGCTCCTCTGATTTTATGATAAAATAAAAAACTGTTTGTCTTAAAGTGTTCATATTTAAATTAAATCCTTCCATCATAATATTATGTAAGTCATTTTTGTTCAGTAATGTTCCAAACATCACTTTAACCCTTTCATTACTATATTTCTACTAAAATACACTGTGCATGATTTTTTTTAATAAATCAAGAATTTGAAGTGGTTCGGTAATAACATTTTCTCCTTATTAAACTGATATTTGGAACATAACAAATGTATTTACATTAAAATATCATAGAAGATTTTTAGATAAATATAAAGACTTTAAAACAAACAGTTTTGCATAGTAGAATCAGATGCAGTTTCAGGCAGTTTGCTATCAAAAGAATTTCTAATGACAATGTTAAACTGTATTATTGAATTTCCTCAAACTTTTATTTTCAAAATAAATTGAACTTCATTGGTTATGCATCTCATTAGAAATCATCATCATCATCAGTTCATTTTACGTCCGCTTTTCCCTGCTTGCAAGGGTGGGGCGGTAACTGATTCTGGCTTGATTTCTACAGCTGGGTGCCCTTCCTAACACCAACCTCATTCACAGTGAGTGCTGGGTGCTTTTTTTCCATGGTGCCTACACGTCCACTTTGCAGTGGAATGATAAGGACCCCAGTCCCTATCATCTCATTTCTACAGCTGAGTAAACTGGAGCAATGTGAAATAAAGTGTCTTGCTCAAGGAAACAACACATCACCCGGTCTGAGAATTGAACTCACAACCTTTCGATTGCAAGGCCAATGCTCTAACCACTAAGCCATGTGCATCAAATATGCTAACAAAAGTGTAAAAATTGGATATGAAATCAGCCAAGCATATAATGTTCATAGTACATCTCAACAACCTCTAGCTGTTGCTGTTATAAAATCTTACCTTACATGTTAGTAATTTCATTGTACTAGATACTAGCATCAACCAGCCACTAATATATCTTCATGGTACTACATCTACCTTACATATTAACACACACATATCAGCTGTAATACCTTTATAATATTATAACTATCATATATTATTATAAATATCATATCTTATATTTTTGTACATTGGGAGTGGGCAAAGAGGAGTCGAGGGTTCTATGAAACCAAACAACAAAACATAAAATATGTTACCTTGGCTTTAGTTTTACTAATCATCATATCCATGGCAACCCCTCGGCCAGTCAATGCCAGAATATAAGCAGCTTTGGAATTGGTCGACTGTGTACAGGCTTGCCGAATTTTTTCCCACCATGGAGAAACTGAATCCACATTGGTCATAACATCACCGGTATCTTAGATAAAAACAGAACATATATATATATAATCACAGCCTTCTCCCCTCACCACCGCTCTCCCAACACCTTCCTTTCTTTCCCCCCTCACAAACCACTCTATCACCCAACTTGTGTGGCGACATATCCTCCTTTTCATGACAGCCTGTAAAAGGAGCACTTTATGGAAAGTCATTTTTTATTATATTTACAAATTTTGAAATATATATATATATTAATTGTTTCTACTTTTGGCACAAGGCCAGCAATTACCCAGTGCATTACTGGTACTTAATTTTATCGACCCCGTAAGGATGAAAGGCAAAGTTAACCTCGGCGGGATTTGAACTCAGAATGTAAAGAGCCATAACTCTATGCTGCAAAGCAAGGTGTCTGATGCTCTACCAACACTACCAATCCAATGTTACTAAAAAAGGTAGGTTTTTTTTCCACAAACAGGGAGTTAATTCTGCGATAGACTGATGTACTGTCCAATGAGACAAGGATAATCTCCCCCATAATGAGGCTCTGGGTTTTCGGAAAAAAAAAAAAAAATCATCATTTTATGTCCACTTTCCATACTGGTATGGGTTAGGCGGGTTGTTATGGTCCCAAACCAGATGGATTGGAGTGACCTCATCTTGCTATGTTCCATATCAGCTATGGTTTTTATAGCTGGTTGCCCTTCCTAGCATCAGCCACCTTAACGGGTAAACTGGGTATGTTTTTTCATGGCACCAGCACTACCATTTTACAGAGTGGACTAGGTGCATTTTATTGTGGTAGCCAGCACTAGAGAAGTTGTCATAGCCTCAGCCAGACTGAAGAGTCTCTTCAAAACCTACATTTTATCTGTTTGGTTGCCAAACACTGTAGCCTCTCATCTCACATAAAGTGGTTACTTATAGTGTCACTGTGCTTCTAATGGTGTACGAATGTTTTGTATTATGGCAATAAATAAGAGAGGAAACTTACCAGACATCCTTGTCAGAGTAATAATGACATGGTATAAATGATAAACTTGGGTCTCAATATTTCTGTTGTCACTTGATAGCCAGTAGTGTTGTAAGAGGTCCTGCAGACAAAGAAATAGAAGAGCAAAATTAATTTCTGATGATATTTTAACTTGCTAATCACCACCAAAATCCCAATAATTTATTCCATTTGTAACTACATTTCTAATAAAATACATTGTATTTCAATTCATTCTTAATATCCTGCAATGATTTAGCTGAAAATATCTAAAACTGAGTTTGTTAATTAAAATGTTTATATCTTTACTCTAATCCTTCAAATTTTCACAACAATCTGTCTGTAATGGTTTAACTTTTCATGTGATGCAGTCATAATGTTTTGTATTTTTCAAGAATATCTTGCTGATATGGTTTCATATTAAGAGTTACTTAAGACGGTGAATTGGTAAAGTTATGCTAGCAGGGAAAAATAGACGTTAAACAGTGATGATCACACACACACACACACACACACATGAGCGAGACACGGTCACCCGATCAATCTTGCCTCAAGTAGGACAATTCCCGTCTAATGCATGCAAACGTAGACGTTAAACGATGATGATGATATATATATATATATATACATCATCATCATCATTCATCATCATCATCATTTTATGTCCGCTTTTCCCTGCTTGCAAGGGTGGGACGGGTCTTATTCAGCACAGCATCTCTCCACTCGTCACGGTCCTTCGTCATCTCCACCGTGAGCTTCAATGATCTGAGGTCTGTTCTCACCACCTCCGCCCATGTTTTTCGTGGTCTACCTCTACCACGTCTTCCTTCAACTGGCATTTCCTGGCACTTCTTCACCCATCGGTTATCCTCCATGCGCATCACATGTCCATACCACCTCAGTCTCCTCTCTCGCACACTACATTCTATCCCTCTCAGACACAGTTTCTCTCTCAACACATTTATGCTGGGTCGTTCACGCACATTTACACTGCACATCCAACGGAGCATGCTTGCCTCATTTCTCTCCAAAACAATATGTAGCTAATAAAGAGTTGAGGAAATATTCTGGCAATGATATTTGTACTCACCATGAGATGATCAGGAGGTATAGCACAGTCTTGTAGGATTCTGCTTAAATCTCCAGCTTCAACTTTATTTGATAAACAACCATCATAAAATAATTCGCCTGAAAGAGAAAACAAAAATATCATTCTAGTATTTATTTCTATCCATCTAGATTCTGTGGAGGCATGTGGCCTAGTGGTAAAGTTGTTGAACTTATGATCATAATGTCATGGGTTCGATTCAGAGATTGAGTTGTGTGTTGTGTTCTTGAGCAAAACACTTCATTTCATGTTGCTCCAGTGTATTCATCTGAAAATGAGTACCAGCAATAGCTGAGGGTTTAACCCTGCGATGGACAGGCATCCTATCCAAGGGTGAGTTATGTATGCTATAAAAACTAAGATAAGCATGGGATTGATGAGCCTCAGGGCTTAAGACACACTCTAGACATCTAGATTCTGCATTCAACTCCTGTTGGCTTTGATTTTCATGCCTCCAGTGTTGATAAGAAAACATACTGGCCATGCACTGAGGTTGTGTAGACTTGTACTAATGTCAGGAATCGATACATATTTTCGTTTTACAACTGTCATTCAGCAGTGGTTACCCAAACTAATTTTGCCAAGGAATCGCAAACTACACAACCAATATTTTACAGACAATCTCCACCTGGTTAATATATTAAATGAATAAAAAGTTGTTTTAGAGAGGGAATGTATCTATATATATAGAGATATGAGATTCTGGTTTTGCTTGATTAACAAGCCTGATGAGCAGATTGGGGCTAGAGTTGGGTCTATAACAAAAATATGGATCTTGAGTCATCCAGCTGTGAAACATTTGTAATTGAGCCTCTCTAACAGAGAGAATAACAGAGTAGTGTACACTTACATAGAGCATTTTTCTTATCTTCTGGAATTTTCTTGATTTTGGAGACAATGAGAGAAGTTGCACCTGATGTTCCTATTGCAATTGTCGAGGGAGAAGGTGAGGAGAGTGAAGTATCTGCCTGGGATTCGTGGAGATGCAGGGGGTATTCAAAGCAACTTAGGAAATTGGTCACTGACATTGGTTGTTCCTCAAATGTAACAGTGCACTGGACAGCAGAAGTGTTGAAGTCGTTTGGTGCATCGTAAGCTACTAGTTGCCTCAGCAAATGTTCTATTTCAGATTTATTTGCAGACAGAATCTTCATTAAGTGCTACAAATAAATAAATAGATAAATAACGGTTTCTGATTTAAATAATAATAATAATAATAATTGTTTCTACTTTAGGCACAAGGCCAGAAATTACCCAGTACATTACTGGTACTTTATTTTATCGACCCCCGTAAGGATGAAAGGCAAAGTTAACCTTGGCGGGATTTGAACTCAGACTGTAAAGGGACATAACTATGCTAAAAAGCATGGCGTCCAACCCTCTACCGATACTGCCAATTCACCGAATAATAATAATAATAATAATGAAATATTGTGTACAGTGCTCAGGTGCACTACAACTCATCAAAAAGTGTATGTATAGTACATCGGGTAATGTACAAACGTCAGGAAAATGAACAGTGCATGAGTCATGATATACACGCGTGCATGTGTATGGAAGGGGTACATCAGGTGTAGTTTTGGCGTATTTCGGACACAAAAGCTTAACTGGACTCTAAATAACAGTTCCTACTACCAAAACACATAAATAAGGTTGCACAGCTTTTATAAAATATTTCAACTTGTAAACATCAGAATATTATAATGTAGGGAAATGTGGACGTGTAGGCGCCACGAAAAAGCACCCAGCACTCACTGTAAATGAGGTTGGTGTTAGGAAGGGCATCCAGCTGTAGAAATCAAGCCAAATCAGTTCCTGTATGAGCAAGGCATGGTCAGCCAACCAGACACTGCCCACAACAGGACAACCCGTCTAACCCATGCTAGCGTGGAAGAACGGACGTAAAACGATGATGATGATGATGATTGTAACGTTTATGTTCAGGATAATACCTTAATTCACATCTGTTGTCTGTGAAGAACTAGGGTTGACTTTTACATGCAAGACATGGAGAAATCTAAATTTTGGGGTAACAAATAGAGTTGACTTTTATACAAGTATCAGCATCATCGTTTTTACGCCTGTTTTTCCATACTTGCATGGATTGGACAGGTCTTTTTCAGCACAGCATCTATCTTCATGTTGTGATCTTCATCATCTCCACAGTGAATTCCAGTGATTTGAGATCAGCTCTTACTACTTCTGCCCAGGTCTTACTTGGCCTTTCTGTACTGTGGCTTACTGGTATTTAAAAAGCAAAACATTTTAATTACCTGTTCTACATTAGCAATAGGTTCTGGTTCTTGAATTTCATCTTTTGTTTTATCGAGCATGCTATATGTTCGCAGCAACTGGTTTTGAGACTGACAGAACAACAGAAAAAGGCGGGTGTCAATGTCAAGGGTTTCTTCAGCTGTAAAGTAGAAAAACAAAGAATCAGTTAAAAGATATATGTTTCCTTAAACTCTGTTTTCCAAACCTAAATAGATGAGATGCCTTAGTCACCTTGGTGACAACCTTTTAAATGGCCAACGACTTCATCCTTATGATGAAGGAGGATGGGCTGGAGCTTGGTAGCCAGCTTCCGAGTAATGGTCGGACAATGATTCGAGACCAACTGATGTCACCTTTTTGGCCTGATGAGAATCCTGGTTATACAGCATCATATAAATAAACATTGGTGCAATTGTCCATGGTCCCTGACCTCAGCAATGAGGACCAGACCAGACTAGCTGCTGGATTCAGTTGTATGTATCTAGTTAAGAATATGTACATCATATCTATATGTTGTAAGAGGTATCTAAAAGGGTTGACAACAAAAAGGAACTCCAGCTACAAAACACTTCCTTAAAAAGAATCTTATGATAAGTATGATTAAGGCCGTTGTGGGGTCAACATGGCTAGCCCCTGCCTTATCAAGGAAAATGACCTTAAATCACTTGTAAATCCAGTAGCATGGTCAGACTTATGTTGGTATTGAATAATAGCATTAAATGCACAAAAAAGGCTGTTTATCATCATCATTTATCATTTGATTCTTCTATGCTGGCATGGATTAGACAGGTCATCAAAGACAGACAAAGTCAGTACTTAAATGGAACTAATGTCCTCCCAGATGAGCCAGGGGCCATGTATCGTTTGCATAGGCATGGTTTCTACAGATGGATGTCCCTCCTGGCCGTTTATGTCAACACCAACACTAGTGAGGTTGTCATGTCCTTGACACAACTAAAAGTCCTTCTATAAAAGAAAAATATGAGCAGATTCGTTATGGTCCTAAAAGTGAAATGTGGAAGAAATGTGTGATTACCTTTACTACTCATTTGACGTATGCAACCTCTTATAATATTTTGCATTGTTGTTGTTGATAAATATTTTGTATTCAAGACACGCTCAACACCCTGTAATGAAACAAAAAGAGATTAAAATTTAGTCAGGGAATAATGAGTTTTTTCTCCAACACAAAGATTAGAATTACTTTTCTAATTTAATTAACCCTTTCATGGCCATATTTCTGTCTATGTGTTTTAATTAATTTTTAACACAATAAAATGTTGGAAGGTTTTAGTTTAGATATAAGCAGTTTAGGCAGTGAATGTGTAGAAATAAAATTCCTAAAAGATCATTTGCCTCAAACTGTTTCTATATTTATAAAATAAAACAAAGATCACAAAGATCAATTAATATTATCAAAAAAACAGCAAAAACAAACACTTACCTGTTGTGCAATACTGGAAATCTTCATATCTAAAAGTGTCTCCTTCACAGATGATTTCAATGTCTCTAAATTAAAAGACAACAAACATTATTTATCAGAATATATGACAAAATGTATCTCTCACTCTCTCTCTCTCATATATATATATATAGAGAGAGAGAGAAGACCCGCCTTACCTAAATACAAAGTAAAACCTACTACAGTCAGTAGGCACCTCTAACAAAATACACCCCCGTCCCACCACCCCCACCCCATCCACACCACCCCTTTCAATGTAAAGTTATGTTGGTGCCACAACATCCAGGCCGAAACAAATGAAGTCGTGTAGGTGTCACGACAAAAAAAAACACAGTCCACGCTGTAATGTGGCTGTGTAGGTAACACGGTAAAAACCTCCCAGTCCCACACTGTAAATGTGGTTGGTGTTAGGAAGAGCATCCAGCTGTAGAAAACCCGCCAGACAGTCCTATGCGAGCAAGACAACCACTCTTGCCTCAAGTGGGAAAACTCCCGTCCAAACCCATGCAAGCGTGGAATATGGACGTTAAACGATGATGATGATATATATATATACAAAATGCATTAGAAAATGGCCTTAAAATGTTTGTTGTTGTGAGTGTGTGAGCTATCTATTTCTCTGTGGCTCTCATTGCTACCTTTGGGGATTCCAATGAAAATATCTTCATCAAGTATCACTCCTCAGGAAAGCTTTTCAACATTAGGTGCTTTGCTGCAAACACTAAAGTCCTCTAAACACTCATTTGTGATCTTCTTTATGCTGATGACTGCAATCTAGTTGCTCATTCAGTCACAGACATGCAAAACTTTATGAAGAGACTATCTTGTTCATGTAAAATCTTTAGATTAACTATTAGCCTTTCAATAAAACTGTAGTAATGTTTCAACCTGCTCTGGGATCTCCTTATACAGAACCATCTATATAGATGGCCAAAAACTGAAAGTAGTCAAGTTTCGATATTTGGGAAGTACTGCACATTAGATGGCATTAGATTGAAGGAAGTGGCATACTAGTCTATCTAATGGTGTAATACTTTTTCAAGAATTTCTTATGAATGGGCTAGCATTAAGTATGCAGCTAAGGTTAACAAATGGAGCCCTCTGTGCTTCAGTGTGTATGCAATGTATTTGGTCAAATATGTAAACAAGCAGAAATTCCACAAGTCTAATATGATCAATTTCTTGCAGTCAATTTGACATGTGATATCTGTGGCAGAGAATTTTCAAATAAGTCAGGACTTACAGGGCTCTCAAAAATACATAATCATGGTCCAGATCTGAAGAGCCAAATGATGGAAGGAGTAAAAGTTAATGCATTTTATGCAACAAAATATGTAAGTCCCTAGCAGGTATTAACAGCCCAGAAGAGCTCATGGTCTTACTTGCCTAGCGAGTCAATGGCTACAGGGTGTATCTATACATGTATAATGTAGATATATATGTGTGTGTGTGTATATATATATATATATATATATATATATATATATATATATATATATATATATATATATATATATATATATATATATATATATATATATATATATATATATATATATATATATATATATATATATATATATATATATATATATATATTAGAGAGAGCACATGGAGGCACATGGCTTAGTGGTTAGAGCATTGGCCTTGCAATCAAAAGGTTGTGAGTTCAATTCTCAGACCGGGTGATGTGTTGTTTCCTTGAGCAAGACACTTTATTTCACATTGCTCCAGTTTACTCAGCTGCAAAGTGGTCGTGGAGGTGCCACGGCAAAAAAGCACCCAGCACTCACTGTAAATGAGGTTGGTGTTAGGAAGGGCATCCAGCTGTAGAAATCAAGCCAGAATCAGTTCCCGTCCCACCCTTGCAAGCAGGGAAAAGCGGACGTAAAATGATGATGATGATGATATATTAGAGAGAGAGAGTCTACACTGCTGAGACCAGGGAGATCACAAATCAAGGGTCTACTATATGCATAGGAAATATACATATGTATGTGTGTGTGTGTGTGTATATATATATATATATATGTATGTATGTGTGTCTATATGTATATATGTATTTATACATATATATATGCATTCCTGAAAATCTTACCATAACAAGAATCTTATTTTTGCTTTGATTTTCTTGTTATAAAGTGAGATATGAAATAGATACAGAATTAGGTAAACAATTATTGTGTGAACTATGAGCGTGTGGTTAGAATGTCTCAGGAAAGAATTGCTGGATAGATTTTACGGGCAAAACAAACCAACAAGAGACCCAAGGGTAGACCCCGAGTAAGATGATTGGATAACATTCATGAGCTTGGCTGGTCATGCTTGGAGATCCAGCTAGATCAGTTAGAGGCAGTTGCTTCTGACAGGACCTGCTGGTAGGAGTGTTTGAGGTCTATGTCCCTACAACTCACTCAGGAATAAGTGGCTGAAGAAGAATATTATTGTGTGAGTCTATAAAAGGGAATAAAATTACATAATGATAAAATAAAATAATGGAATTTACCTGATTCTTCAATTGATTCTTTTAAGAGAGTCTTCAGTTTCTTCAGCAGATGAAGGTCACGAGCCCTTTTGCTGCTTTTATCACTAACAAAAGAAATATCCACTGTATTTATGATACACAAATATATCTTGTGGTTGGTGTTAGAAAGGGCATCCAACCGTGGATAACCTGCCAGATAGTCCTATACAAACGAGACACGGTCACACGGCCAATCTTGCCTCAAATGGGACAACTCCCATCTAACCCATGCTAGCGTGGAAGATAGACGTTAAACGATGATGATGATGATATATATATATTTCTCGTGCAAAACCATGTCGAGCTAGAAGGAAGCTGATGAGGTGATTATGATGCTATAGTTCTTTACTTCTCTTTAGTTTACATTATTCATCCTTTCTCCACTCTTTTTTACCTTTCATAACTCTCCAAAAGTAGCATAAAAACATTTTTTTTTTGCTCCATCATTCTCATTCCTGCTTTTCTTCTCTTCTCCTCTCTCTCTTTCTATACTCCTCTCATTTCTCATCTCCTACTTTAGATTCTCTTTCTGTTCTTCTGCTCAATATATGGTTTTATTTTAACCCAACTTTTTGCTATGCTACTCCTGCATTGAAATTCCTACAATTTCATGAAAATTCATATACACTCATCACTCCAGTCCTTTTCAATTAATGTTTTTATATATATATATATATATATATATATATATATATATATATATATACTGTGGAACTTAATTTCATTAACTTAATTTGTTCCTGAAGGCCATTCACACAGACTGACTGTATCTAGTCCTAGTACTAGTATCATGGTAGAGATATAAACTGAAATTATTGAACAAAATGAGTTTTGGGAGTAAAATGGGATGAAAACAGTTGAAAAGCCCTAAGCTAGACTAAATTAATATTAAACTGAAGAATATACAATATGTATGAACCAATATATTTACCGTATTTCCTTGTGCATAATATGAGAAAATTTGAACTAAAATTAAGGGCACACTATACATATGCACACATTTTCAGAAATTTTTACTGAGCTTAAAAATACTGTAAATACACTTAATGGAGACCTTTACACAAAATGCTAAACATTCAGTTGTTTTATATTCTTTAACATGATGAGAAACAGACTATTATAGTGAAATATGTGTGAGACCAGGATTTTGATGGATAACATGGTACAACTTTACAAATACATTTACATAGACATGGCTGTATTTTGGGGTTATAATATAAATTCCTCTTTTAGCTTAAGAAATAGGGGTGGTATTATACTAAAGTCATCTTATAACACAAAGAAATACGGCATATTTGATTTAATAGAAGAGAATGCAGACTACCTGAGAGCAAGATGAAAAGGCACATCTATTGTTTTAATGAAGCCATTTGTATCAACAAGAGCAATCTGGAATGTTTTGGTCTTTGTATCTCGACTAGTGACATTGTTCAGTCCCATCATACCAAACCCTTGACATATTAAGCGGCAACGTTTACACACATTGAATGCAGCCACTCTGGGTCCATACACTGCAGTCCACACCTGTTATAAATAAAGATTAGCAATAGCTAATAACTAGGAAATACTAAGTGTGTTTATAGTGATACCAAGGTAAGATGTGACATGGACACAGCTTAAAATACTCACAGTAATACTATATGTATGTTTATTATACAAGTTGGACCTCTGTCAGATGTGACGACAAATGTTCCAGTTGTTTGGTCAACAGAGTAAACTACTCATGAACTATACTCTACTCTGTTGAGTTAGTCTTTTGTCAGTTTTGAAGATGAGTGTTCCAATTGTTTTGATCCATGGGACAACCTGTTTGTGAAGCTATGTTCTGAGTTAAACCTCTGTCAGTTTTGATGATGAGTGAACCCGTGCAAGCGTGGAAAATGGACATTAAATGAGGATGATGATGATGATAATGATGATGACAAAGATTCCAGTTGTTTGAACAACAGGACAAACTGCTGGTGAAATTATGTCATACTATATGGAGTGCACTCTAAAGTAATGTTATAAGGAACTTGGAAACTTAACCCTTTTGAAACCAAACCACCTATGGTTCTATGATATAAAACTGTATTTTTAAGTGTTTATATATATATATAAAAAAATCTAAAAAATAAAAAAAAAACTCCCATCATAATTTTATGAAAGAACCTTTGTTAAGTTATATTCCAAATACCAGCTTAATAAGAAAGTTAGTTGTATTACTAAATCCCTACAAATTCTTAATTATTTTCAAAATTAATTGAAAACCATAGGCAGTGTTTTACATTAGAAATATGGTAAGGAAATGTTTAAAGTGCTGCAGAGGTAGTAAATGCAATCAAAGCTGAAAAGACTTTAATTTTTCAAAATTTAATCTAAAATATGTTGACAACAGAGATTACCAATTAAAACTGTTAATTAAAGTGTTAATTCCTATTCTCATTAGCTTTCTGAATCAGATGACAGAAACAAGAACTTTAAGAAAGTCTGTAAAAGAAATTATTTCTAAATCTGTTCTAAAATAATTTCAAGAATATAACCAACCGAAAAAATATGATAATGGGAGTGAAGGTAGTGGCAATAGTGCTAATGGTAGTGATGATAGTGCTGGGTATGATGGTAGTGGTGGTAGTAATGATGGGGGTGATAGTCTTAATGGTAGTGATGGGGATGATGGTAATGGCAGTGGTGGTAGTGATGGTGGTGGTGATAGTGTTGAGGATAGTAGTGATGGGATGATGGTAATGGCAGTGGTGGTAGTGATGGTGGTGGTGATAGTGTTGAGGATGGTAGTGATGGGATGATGGTAATGGCAGTGGTGGTAGTGATGGTGGTGGTGATAGTGTTGAGGATGATGGTATTGATGGTATGATGGTAGTGGCAGTGGTGGTAGTGATAGTGATGGTAGTGTTGGGGATGGTGGCAGTGGTGGTAGTAATGATGTAGGTGATAGTCTTAATGGTGGTAGTGGTAGTGATGGTAGTCCAACACCCCAACCACAGGGCCACACACCTTCACAACCTTATAATCGTCAATCCACCACCCTAATCACTAGGTCATGTGCCTTCACTTTATGATAATGACCTTCATATCTTACCTCAAGGATACCTCGTCTTGGGGCATATATCACAAGAAACTGAGCAACTCGCTGCATTTTCTGTGGGTTACTACATTGGCTTTTCTCTTCTTTCACTTGTACCCATCCAACTTGAGCGTCACGGTAGCCTAGATCAAAGAAAAATAAGCAAATTAATATAGTGCATTCACTTTGTCAAATTTATTGACAATATGCATGCATATATCATCATCTTCCTTTTACAAGGGTCGGCAGAAAAGTTCATAGGCTGGATATGAAGGAGTGATGCTACAGCTGTGAAATCTTGCATGCATTAATTTCAACTCTTCTTATTAATAACTGCATTGTTTTTCTCCAGGGACTATGTTGAAAAATAAACCTCTAAATGACAGATAGGTACCTGCAGGAATTAAACCTGATATTGGAAAGAATCAGTTCTAATGGCCACCTCTGTACTAACTTCATCACTCCTTATATATATATAAAAAATTGAATACATGTAAATAAAACTTCATTTTTGTTAATAAGTTAAAAAATATATATATATATATATATATTTTTACTTAAGAAAAATGAAGTTTTATTTACATGTATTCAGTTTTTTATTGTGCATCAACCTGTTACACACTTTTCACAGAGGATTGGCTCAATCACCCGTAGAAGTTATGGACCCGCGCGTAATAAGTTGATATGCAATAAAAAAAAAAAAACTACATACATGTAAACGGAACTTTGTTTTTCGTAATATATATATACTCTGCCTGCACATCGAGTGTTCATATTAGTACCTTAGTACCACCACCAGTAATTCACTGAATCACATACACTATATATATCATCATCGATTAATGTCTACCTTCCACACTAGCACAGGTTAGACAGGTCCCATTTAGAGGCAAGTTGTGCTGGGTGACTGTGTCTCGCTCATATAGGGGTGTTTCTGGGTAGTTTTCAATGGCTGGAAGCCCTTCCTAACGCCAACCACATTTACAGTGTATGTATGTGTATATATATATATATATATATATATATATATATATATATATATATACACACATATAAGAGGAATTAGGTACAATACCAACCTGCCTGAAACCCTGCACCCCTGGTTCTAAGTTACAAAAGTGTTTATATCATAATTTTATTTATAGCCCTCTGTTAAGTTATGTTCCAAACACCAGCTTAATAATGTTAGAGTTACAGTTAGCAGTATTATTGATTATTTTCAAAATCATTAAAAAGCAGTGTCTTTCATTTGAAATATTGTGACGAAAAGGTTGAAGTGTTTATATTTATCTAAAACTTTCCATCATAATTTTATTAACAAACCTTTCTTATGTTATGTTCCAAACACCAGCTGGATAATGCAAGAGTTAGTTGTGTATTACTAAATCACTCCAAATACATTAATATTTTCAAAATTATTTTTTAAAAAAACTATAAGCAGTGTCTTTCATTAGAAATATAGTCACAAAAAGGTTAAAGTAAAAGTTTACTTGGACCAACCTTTCCACATTCGAATACCAATACCTCGTTGTACATCAAGAAGTATTACACGTCCATAGCTATCTGTTGTAGCAGCATATTTGTTGTTAGGAGACAATACAATACTTTCTCCAATTCTCCTTTTATCAGGCAAGCCAAACCTGAAATTGAAGCATGACAGAATACCATGTTATTTCTATATTACAGTTAGGGAAGTAATTATATAATCTATCTACGTTACTAGTGGGAGTGGTGTGTGAATCGGTAGAGACATATAATAGTTGAACTTTTTAGACAATTTTCTAATGTTAAATTTATGGGGTCAACTATCACAAGGATGCTACTTTTGAGGAGCTGATATTCACACTTACTCTATACATCTGTTACTGGTGCCATGACGAAGTTCCTCCTCCAGCTCACCTTGTCCAGCATTGCAGTATGAATTGACCCTGCTTCCAACCTGATGTCATCTTCAAGAACATCCTTCAGCATGGTGGTTTGTCTCCAAAATCGTCTGCATTCGTCAGGTTTCCAGAAAAGAACTCTGCCAGCAGGTTTACTGTGACGTTTCACATGTCCAGCTAATGCGAGCCTCCTACACCTTATGATGTCAGAAAAGCTAAGGTGTGTTTGTGGAGAAGATATCTCCCATAACACTGGGTCCTCAGGTGGTGGATAGAGGAACAACCTGCGAAAATCCCATGTTTCCCTTTGGCAAGACATAGTACCTGGCAGCACCACCCATCCCCCATGCAAAGATCCATTTGGGAAGCAGGAATGGTGATTGTGGTGAAAAGTAAACATTGATAAACAGTTGTCTCAGTTTTCAGTGCTTGGTCAGCTAGTAGAAGAAGTGATCATCAGGTCAATGGTAGAGGATATATCTCTATCAGTGGGCAACTGCACATGTGAGAGGCCTGGCATGTCATCACAGTATTTCAGTTAACAGAAAACAAGATTGGTATTCACACAACAGTCCCAAATGCCATATCCACAGACAGAAACCCAAACAGATTCTAAATTAATAAAGGTAAACCAATGAACTATAGTAATAATACTGATATTTTCACATATTATAAAATCAACTTTGTATTACCAAAACACAGAAACAAGGCTACATAAGTCTTATAAATATTTCTATTTCTATACATCAGAACATAATAGTTTAGTAAAATTAACTTCCTCATTGAAACATTTATGTTCAAGATAATTCCTTAATTCTCAAAGGTTGAGCTGTTGTCCATGAATAACTAGAGTCCTTTTTACATTGAGAAAATCAAATCTTTTGCCAAAAAAATAGCAGGGTGAGGGTCAAAAGTAGAGGCTCAACTTTTACAAGAATATTATATTACTATATATGGTATTAATACAGTAGCAAAGTGTAGTTTATGTAATTCCAATAGTATTATAATAGTGGAATCTTGGTTCACGAAGACCTCTCATCATGAACAATTTTTCAGTTCACAGTGTCTCAAGTAATGAACATGCAAGCCAGTAACAATGGTTGGCAACAAGCTTGGAGTATTGGCGGGAAAGCATCACTTGCTGTATAGTTAGTTACTATGGTGATATCTATCTTGTCTTTCACACACAGTCTCTCTCATTGTATTTCTCCCTCAACATTTTGTATGGAATGAATAGTTTCGGTTTATGAATATTTCGGATGACAAATGACTTTCATGAATGAATTAAGTTTGTGAACCAAGGTTCAACTGTATTTATACTATACGACTAACTCTAAAATCCTTGGTCTTACCTTAATGGCAATGTGGTTGCCGGTTCAATCTTAGGTCTCCTTTTCTCTTTACTGTCAGAACCAAATCCTAGCAAGCCACTGTAAAACAGAAAATTTAAAAAAATATAATAATGAAAAACTAACACTAACAAACGTTTTAACCCTTTAACATTTACATTTATGGAGGCACATGGCTTAGTGGGTAGAGCATTGGGCTTGCAATCGAAAGGTTGTGAGTTCAATTCTCAGACCGGGTGATGTGTTGTTTCCTTAAGCAAGACACTTTATTTCACATTGCTCCAGTTTACTCAGCTGTAGAAATGAGATGATAGGGACTGGGGTCCCTATCATTCCACTGTAAAGTGGTCGTGGAGGTGCCACGGCATAAAAGCACCCAGCACTCACTGTAAATGAGGTTGGTGTTAGGAAGGGCATCCAGCTGTAGAAATCAAGCCAGAATCAGTTCCCGTCCCACCCTTGCAAGCAGGGAAAAGCAGACGTAAAATGAAATGATGAATGAATGATGATTACTCTATATATACTATTGTATTTTCACAGTAAAGGCTTTATCTCACATAATATTGAATCTATGAGATTTTGATATTATTTATTTTGAGAACAATACCTTAACATAGGTATGAGCAGCCGGTTACGGCCAGTTTGAACAGAAAGAGGTGAGAGAATTCTGGCTGGATATGGCCGGTTTAAATGCTAAAGGGTTAAGGTGATTTTTGTTTATTTTTCTCTCCTAGATCAGGGGTTAGCCTTGCATGCCCCAGGACAAGGACAAGCTTCTCCACTTTGCTATAATGGCTGTATCCCACCTCCCCACCCCTAGTTGTCATTTCCTCCACCAACATCCCCAGCCATGTCTTTCTTGATCTTTTCATTTCAACCTTTGTTTCCATCGCTCCTCTCACCCACTTATTTTCATCTTTCCTTAACACATGACCCAAACGAGAAAGAGAGAGGGATGAGGAGACAGGGGGAGAGGAGGGGGTGGGAGGAGAGGGTGTGTGTGAGAATAATGGGGAGAGTGGTGGGAAGAGGAGAGGGGGAGATGGAGAAGGATGGGAGAAGGAGGGGGAGAGGGGTGGGAAGGGGAGAGGGAGAAGGATAGGGAGAGAGAAGGAGGAGATGGGGAGAACGAAACCAAGCTGTATTATGGAAGGATATTTAAAGTGAGAAACTAGAAGCCACAGATTAGATATCCTACAATCTTCTTACTCTTCTTGTAGTAGTAGTAGTAATAGTAGTATTGGTGGTGGTAGTAGTAATATAGTAGTTAGTAGTAGTAGTAGTGTTGGAGGTGGTAGTAATATTGTAGTAGTAGTTGTTGTAGTGGTGGTGGTGGTAGTAATATTGTAGTAGTAGTAGTGGTGTTGGAGGTGGTAGTAATATTGTAGTAGTAGTAGTTGTAGTGGTGGTGGTGGTAGTAATATTGTAGTAGTAGTAGTAGTAGTAGTAGTAGTGTTGGAGGTGGTAGTAATATTGTAGTAGTAGTAGTTGTTGTAGTGGTGGTGGTGGTGGTAGTAATATTGTAGTAGTAGTAGTTGTTGTAGTGGTGGTGGTGGTAGTAATATTGTAGTAGTAGTAGTTGTTGTAGTGGTGGTGGTGGTAGTAATATTGTAGTAGTAGTAGTAGTGTTGGAGGTGGTAGTAATATTGTAGTAGTAGTAGTAGTGTTGTTGGAGGTGGTAGTAATATAGTAGTTAGTAGTAGTAGTGTTGGAGGTGGTAGTAATATTGTAGTAGTAGTTGTTGTAGTGGTGGTGGTAGTAATATTGTAGTAGTAGTAGTTGTTGTAGTGGTGGTGGTGGTAGTAGTAGTGTAACAGTAATATAATAGAGAGGGAGAAGTAAAGAGCACTCCAAAAGGGAGTTGAAATCAAAGCATGTAGTAGATTATTGCTGAAAGAAAAAGGTTTTGCTAATGATAGAAATATTTACCTTTTCATTACCACATTTCTAGAAAATAATCAAGAATTTGGAAGAATTTAATAATATACCGTATATATTCAAATATAAGTCGACCACACTATTTTACATCTGAGAAACAGACAAAAATCCAAACCTTATTTACATAGAATTTAAAGTTGGTGAAAATAATCAAAATATTGACCCCGAATATAATCCGACCGACCTCCCCACTTCCCATTTTACCATTGATTTTTTGGTCACATATTCCTTGGTTTATATTCAAGTGAGTATATATGGTAACTAGTTTTCTCATTATTAATCTAAGGTTTGGAACATAATTTAATAAAGGTTCTTATACAAAATTATAATTGTTTCTACTTTTGGCACAAGGCCAGCAAATACCCAGTGCATTACTGGTACTTTATTTTATTGACTCCATAAGGATGAAAGGCAAAGTTAACCTCGACGGGATTTGAACTCAGACCGTAAAGGGACGTTAACTATGCTAGAAAGCATGGCATCCAACCCTCTACCGGTACTGCAAATTCACCGCCCTTATACAAAATTATAATGGAAGGTTTTTAGAAAAATATAAATACTTTAAAACCAGTCACTTGTGTGTGTCAGTGCACTTCTCCTTGTCCTCTTCCTCTTTCAATCTTTTCTATATTTCACCCACCTCGTAGATTGTCTCTCTGTTGACCACTGGTCACAGGCTTCTGTCCTCTGAGGCAATTTTGACCATCAGTTGTCTTTGAAAGCATTTAGCTGTTTTAACGGCTGTTCTAGCAATGAGTTTTCTCATTTTTATATGTATTCAATCAAATACACCCTCGCTTCGTCTCGATCAGAGACAACATTGTTTTAAATACTTTAGCATTGTAGAGGCAGGGACAATTTCAAACAGTTTGGTATGAAATGGGTGGAAATGTTCAGCTATACAGAAACAAAACTATTACTGTAAATCAAATAACACCAACCTGGCAGCAGATACAAATGCAGACTTCAGCTTGTGAGCAACAGCATATGCAACATCGGACAGAATTGGTTGCATACTTCCCTAAAAATAACACATTTCAGAAAAAAACTATAGTCAGTTTACTTCAGTATACATGTATGTAAGTGTGTGTGTGTGTGTTGTTATTGGCATTTCTGCACCTGGAGAATTTTGTGTCAGCAGCTGATGGCGGTGTGGTGCAGTGCAGTGTCTGCTGTGGCTGTACAGGCCCACATGGGAGTGGCGGTCCTGTATACAGTGACTGCATTTGAAGATGCTCTCCTCCATGCTACTGTGTTGTTTTTTGTTTTTAGCACGCTTTTCCTTGGGGCATGTGTGTATATAGCAAAAATTCTTGTCAGTTTACATGTGTGTGTGTATGTGTGAAAAAATGAAATTTACACCTCACACCCCTGTATGTTTAGCTGGCCTCCTACAATATATATACAAGGGGGGGATCAAAAAGTTTGCGGAATTTTTCAGAAAATATTCTAATTTTCAAAAAATATGATTTACCTTCAATTTATTTTTCTACATAGTTGCCATCCAGGTCAATACACTTCACAAAGCGATGCTTCCAACTCCGTCAGCCGTCTCTAAAGAAAGTTGAAGGCCTTGTTCGAAGCCATGTGTTGGCAGTGTTTTTAGCTTCTTCAACACCACTAAAACGGGTTCCTTTTAGCATTTCTTTGAGTTTTGGAAAGAGGAAAAAGTCTGATGGGGCTAAATCTGGACTATAAGGCGGGTGAGGAAGCACTTCCCAGCGAAATTCTCAAAGAACTTCTTTTGCAACCCGCGCAGAATGCGCTGGTGCATTGTCATGTTCAAACAAGATCCCACCATGAAGTTTCCCTTTTCGTTTCTTGACTAATGCCTTTTTCAGTTTCCTTAAAACATTTGCATAGTAAGCTCCTCTCACAGTTCTTTGACCTTCAAGATAATCTATTAGTATCACCCCATCTGAATCCCAGAAAATGGTGGCCATCACTTTTATATCCGACTTTTGAGATTTGAACTTGATTGGCCCTGATGATCCACGTGGAAGCCATTGTTTTGACTGCTGTTTGGATTCAGGATCATACTGGTAGATCCAGGTTTCATCTCCGGTGATGATTCTGGTCAGGAAATGCTCTTCAACTTCAATTTTGTTTAATATCGCCAAAGTCAGATCACTTCGAAGAATCAGCTGATCAGGGCGCAACGCTTTTGGGACCCATCGCACTGAAAGCTTGCTTAGTCCCAAATTATCGTGCAGAATTGAATTTGCCGAACCATATGAAATGTCTAGGGACTTAGCTAACTGATTAACTGTTATTCTTCGATCTTCTTCAATTAAAGTCTGAGCAGCCTCAACATTTGGTCATTTTTTGATGTTCCTAGTCTTCCACTGCGATGGTTGTCTTCAAGGTCGTCTCTCCCTTGTTTGAATCGATGAATCCACTTGTAGACAGCAGTTTTCTTTGGAGCAGTAGTACCGTAAACTTTAACTAAAGCCTCCAGAATCTGTGTCCCTTTCCATTTGAGTTTCACCAGAAACTTGATATTCGATCTTATCTCAAAATAACTATTTTCCATTGTTCCAAAAAGAGTTTTTTTTAAAGAGTGTCAGTACTGAACAATAGTCCACGCATGACTGACTGCAAGTGACTAATAGCAAGGTAAACACCCAATGACAAGGTTGTGACATGTTTAATATTGTTTTAACCTATTTTTTTCTTACTACGATAAAATTCCGCGAACTTTTTGATCCCTCCTCGTATATATATATATAAAAGTTCTATTTAAATTGTTGGGATACAACAAGCAAATATTTTTATAACTGATATAAAGCACTCAACAAATATTTGGAGTAAAAATATATATATATATAAACTTCTCACAGGTGTTTTAATGATAAGAGTCTTCAGTCCTATCACAAAAGAAACATAAAATAAATCGTCTTGCTCAAGTACACAACACATACACCACTTAGTCCAGGAAGCAAATCCATGACCTTATGATCATGAATACAACACCCTAACCTAGTTTATTTATGTATGACAAAAAAAAAAAAAAAGATATTTATATATAAGATGGATCAGATATAAGAAATTTGATGAGACAGTAGTAAAGCCATGTGAGGAGAATATGGAACTACATCAACAGAAATATGAAAAAAAAAAACATTGGTGATGATGAAAATGCATGATTGTCATCACTTCTAGGATGAGTGTCTTTCTAAAACTGAGAAGCCATAGTATTATGGTAAGAAAACCTAGCATACAATAGTATACATCAGGTTACTACTAGGTGTCATGACAAAAAGTGCCCAGTCCACACTGTAAAGTGGTTATGTATGGGGTTATGATAAAAGGCATCCAGCCCACACTGTAAAATGGTTGTGTAGGTGTCATGAAAAAAGCACCCAGCCCACACCGTAAAGTGGTTGTAGGTGTCATGAAAAAAGCACCCAGCCCACACCGTAAAGTGGTCGTAGGTGTCATGAAAAAAGTGTCCAGTCTACACTGTAAAGTGGTTATGTAGGTGTCATGACAAATAGCACCCAGTAGTACACACTGTAAATGTGGTTGACATTAGGAAGAGCATCCAATCCAGAAACGGTTCTGTATGAGCAAGGTATGGTCATCTGATCTGGTTTGTCTCACAATGGGACAACCCCTCTAACCCATACTAATGTGGAAAAATTAACATTAAATAATGATGATGATGATGATAAAAGAATCTTACTTCCTCGGCATAGAAGAAGCCAACACATGGGAAACTTCCGGCTGTGATATAAAGGGATGTAGCAGGGGGTGAGAGACGAACAGCAGAATAAAAACCCTTCACATTTGATGCGATTGTCATCTGACTAAAAGCACTAGGACTGCAAATACCTGATAACACAAGGACAGAAAAAATATATACAAACTTTCAGTTTTGACAGATATTTCAAATTCAAGTACAATTTATTAGTTTTGTGACAGCTGATGAATTTCAACAAGATTCAAATATACTCTACTATATAGTGTTTAATGGTTTCAAATATCTTCAGCCACATCAGGGGCAAACTTTCCAGTAAAATGGTGACAATTGTTGAATATGTGTTTGAGATGGTTCTAAAAAGTCTAAAGTTTGTCTTGAGCCCAGAGGCTCATCAGGCCGATGATTATCCTGGTTTCAGTGGCATTAAGTGACTGAGAGTCCAAAACTCCCCCCGGCAAGGACAGCAGTCCATCGCAAGGTTAAACGCCCAGCTGTTGCTGCTCCTTTTCAGCTGAGTATACTGGGGCAATGTGAAATGAAGTGTTTTGCTCAAGGAAACAACACACAAGCCAGTCCAGAAATTGAAACCATGACATTGTGATAGTAAGTCCAACACCTTTACCACTCTGGTTGAGATACTGAAATAGTAGTTGAAAATGAAACATGTCTGCTAGTTCATTCCAGATCTTTATTACATTGAAATATACTTACAGTAAAATAAAACAGTCTAATTAAAACCTTTTGAAATTGTAATTCGTTTCCACTAATGGTGGTGGGGAGTACATTTTTTTTTTTTTTTAAATAAAAGCATGGCCTAGGTTAAAAAAGGTTGCGAACCACAGGTCTACATCACCATTTAAAAAAACAAACACATGAACGATAAAATGCATTGAAAAAGTTGAAAAATCTGTTTTATTTACCTCCACTGCACTGGTCAAACATTTGGTCTTGGTCATGGAAAGCCCATTTTTTGTATGCTAAAGGTGGAGCTTGTAGGAATGACTCACTATGACTGGCAGCAGCTAAAGAAAAAAAAAATGGTAAAATTAACAATAAAGTATTAATTATAAAATAGAATTTAACACTATTCCATTATGTAATTAATCCTACCTAGTTAAGTGCACATTGTTTATGCCTGTTCGATAAATAGTGTTTTAAAAATAGTCGGGTTTGGTACAATCTTCAATCTGTTATCATTAAGACCCTGCTAGAATAGGCATGAAGAAGCTTTTTGTCTACAAAATTAACTCTGAACATCCTGTACCACATGAAACCATATTAGCAAGACATTCTTGAAAAGTACAAAACACTATGACTGCATCTCCTTATAAATTCAAGTCTTTACTTTAATATCTCAAATGTTCACAATCTGTCCACTAGTAAAGATACTATAAACATTTTAATTAACAAACCACATTAGTATGGCATTCTTGAATAATTCAAAACAGCATTGTGTATTATTAACCCTTTAGCATTTAAACCGGCCATATCCGACCAAAACTCTCTCACCTACTTCTGTTCAAACTGGCCACTCATATCTACATCAAGGTATTGTTCTCAAAATAAATAACATCAAAATCTCAATCATTCGATATTATGTTAGATAATTATGTAAGATAAAGCCTTTACTGTGAAAATACAATAGTAAATATAGAATAATGTAAATGCTAAAGGATTAAAGCTTATACCTATGCAAGTTTAGCTGACCTCTTACAATGTTGCATCTCATAGAAGGTTTCTCAGGTGTTTTAAAGACAGGGGCCCCAGTCCTATCACAAAAAGCAACATAAAATGAAACATGTTGCTCAATAATAAAGTGTGCCCCTGGTCGAGGAATCGAAACCACAACTTTATGATCAAGAATTCAACATCCATAGTACTTAGTCCTATATATAACACAACACTCTAACCATTAGGTTACACACCTTCACTATGATATTACAACAAACGGTAAGAAGAGCAACTAGTGTATGGCAATGTCTTTGTGCAATAATTACGTAGACTATATATCATTATCATCATTTAACATCAGTTGTTCCATACTGGCATGGGTTGGAGGTGTCAGTAATTAATCGTATCCACTAACCCTGCTGAAGTGCTGGGAGCCCTGTATCTTACATATGTTTCTGCACTTTACAGAGTGTACTGGGTGCATTTTATCCTGGTGTCAGCACCAGAAAAGTTGCTATATCCTTGACACAAATGAAGAGTCCTCTCTACGTCATCTTTGGCCAGTTTTCTATATATCGTTTACTGTAATAGCTTTGTCTATAAAAATAACATAACATGACACTCAATTTAAGCTTGCTATCCTGAGAAACTATATATATATACATATCATAAATGTTAGCTTATACAATAATAATTGAAGTTATAAAAGGGCTGGGGCTGGTTCTACCATTTTGATACCAAACCATTTGAAACTGCCTTTGGTTCTATAATTACAAAGCAGTTTATTTTAAAATGTTTATATTTATCTAAAAACCTTCCATCATAATTTTATGTAAGACCCTTTGTTAAGTTATGTTCCAAACACCAGCTTAATAATGTAAAAAGTTAGTTATATGATTAAATCACTCCAAATTTTTAACTATTTGAAAAGTATAGGTAGTATTTGTTATTAGAAATATGGTAATGAAAGGGTTAAGAAACCCACAACGAAACAATACATAACTGGCACTTACCCCTTGCCACTTGGTTTCGACAGGCTCGTAAAGACTGAAACAAGCTGAATCCATCTATTGTAAGGAAAGCCTTCTTGTAAAGAATCATTAATTCTTCATGCTAAAACAATAAGGAAATACATAAGAAAAAGTCTTACTGAGAAAACAAAAACACTAACAGTGCTACCTACTACCCTAAGCTGTTACTATATTTTATTGACCCGAAAGGGTGAAAGGTAAAGTTGACTCTGAAAGGATTTGAACTCAGCATGCAGAGCTTCTGCTTCTTCTTCACCCATCTATACATCCATCCATCCATACAAACATATAACATATTCATACACATACATCCATTATATGAGATGTAATATCATTGTTACCTGTTCAGCCATACCAAGATATCTTGGGGATTCATAGGATTTACATTTCAGTTTTTGAACTGGTTCTTCGTGCAATAATTGTGATAGCAACAGCGTTCCATTCTAAAAGGAAGATTAAATATTAAATATAAATATAATTTAGTAACATTAAAAGACAATTTAGAGGAAAAGGAATTAAAGTTTAAATCTCTATATGTAATTTTCTATATTTAATAGACAATGTAATATATATATAGTCATGGCAAGGACACCCCCCCCCCCAGTACTGGTCATCTACATGATAGATACACCCAGTATATGCTATAAAGTGGTTGGTGTTAAAAAGAGCATCCAGCCATAGAAAGCTTGCCAAACAAAGGGTTGGGTGGACCCTTTAGTTGTGTCAAGGATATGACATCCTCCCTTGTGCTGGTGATCTACACAATAAAAGCACCTAGTACATACTGTAAAGTAGTTAGTTTTAGGAAGAATGTACTTCATTCAATTTCTTCTTGGTATGAACACTAGAAGGGTCCATATCTTTCCAGCATGACTAACAGTATCCTCTCAATTCTATGCTGGTTCCATCAATCATCAACCACTTTACAGATTGTGATGAGTTCAAGGTGTATAAATACTACTAGTTGTAGTACTGTTTTCCTTAGGACATTCAGAAACACACACACAAACAACAACAAAAACAAAATGTATTAAATATATATATTCATATATGTGTGTGATGGACAGACAGACATAGAGAAACAGCTCTTCTTTTATAATATAGATTACAAATCATCATCATCATCATCGTCATTTTACGTCCGCTTTTCCCTACTTGCAAGGGTGGGACGGGAACTGATTCTGGCTTGATTTCTACAGCTGGATGCCCTTCCTAACACCAACCTCATTTACAGTGAGTGCTGGGTGCTTTTTTGTCGTGGCACCTCCACGACCACTTTGCAGTGGAATGATAGGGACCCCAGTCCTATCATCTCATTTCTACAGCTGAGTAAACCGGAGCAATGTGAAATAAAGTGTCTTGCTCAAGGAAACAACACATCACCCGGTCAATTAAAAAAAGTAGCTCTAGACTATAAAACTATACTATTTCAGCTGTTTACAGCTATCTGTCTAAGCTCTATACTCTAAAGCTTGCAACACACAAAAGCCTGTACTCTTCAACAGGCATGTCAAACATGCGGCCCTTTACAAGCACACCAACGGCCCGCACACAGGTTTTTACAGCGCGAGCATGTTTTATCTTCGTAATATAAAATAAAAAAATGTGTTGTGATGTGCGCAATTAGTTGTCATGTGTGGCCCTCGGACAACACATAAGTGACCCATGTGGCCCTTGGGGGCCCCTTAGTTTGACATGCCTGCTCTACAACCTATGCAATATAATAAATATAAGAGTCATCTGTGAAAATTAAATTATTGAATACTAAATAACTATATTTTACCTCTGTGTACATACGAATGTATCCTGAAGAGAAACCAACTATTACACAAGTCCAATCTGGAGCCCCTTGCATACTTCTGTAAAAAACAATATATACATAGATAAAATTGTAGCTACAATAACAACAGTGGACAAATTTCAGGGAACTACTACTCCTGTTGACATCAAAAGGATTTTCTCTTTAAGCAAAGGGTACATTATATGATGTGATGTCTGTGTGAGAAGTGCAATGTTACATAGCAGTAAGACATGGATGGTGAATGCAAAGGATACGTGAGGGCAGGAGAGAAATGAAGTGGGCATGATCCATTGAATGTGTAATGTTAATGTGCATGAACAATGAAGCACAGGTGAAGAATCAGGTGCAGTGTGCAAGAGAGAAAACTGTGCTGCTATGGACATGTGATGTATATGGATGATGATGATAGGGTGAAGTGTCAAGTGATGCCAGTAGAAAGAAGACCAAGGAAGACCTAGGCAAAAGTGGTTAGAGTTGATCTTCAAACATCGAACCACACAGATGATGAAAGGAATGCAATGAGTGGGAACAGGTTGTGCTGGAGAGGCCTTGTCCAACCAATGCAAGCATGGAAAAGCAGATGTATGATGATGATAAAATAGAGTAAAATAAGTGAATTGATATTTAACTAACTGTTCTATTATAACCTCCCTGTTATCACCATCATACCTTCCACACTGCCGGAAGTTGCCCCATCCACCACCACTTGTCCTGTTAAATATCCTCACACTTGGCACCTGCCCCTTACATACAACCCACCCTTGCCAATAGGACAGAGAGAGCACTTCAGTTGAGTCAATAAAAACAACCTCTCTAATGCATCGATAACTGCATCCAGTACATTCCTCTGTAGAAACCATGCAAAAAAAAAAATCGAGAGCACTCTTTAGTTGTGCCAAGAGCACAATAACTTCTCTAGTGTTGGTGACCTACATGATAAACACACTCAATACATTCTGTAAAGTGATTGGTGATAGGAAGAGCATCCAGCTGTTTAAAACTTGCCAAACAAAGAGTGAGGGGACATGCCATTCTCACCAGTGTTGGTGACCCATAAAATAAATGATCCCCAGTAAACTCCTGTAAACTGGTTGGTGATATGAAGAGCATTCAGCCATAGAAAAGCTGCCAAACAAAGATTCAGGGGTCTTTAGCTATAACTTAAAACATAACTTCCCTAATATTGGTGCCACAATAAAATCACAAGGTAGTGTGCAGGATTATATATCAAGCCCCTGGCCCACCTGGAGGTCAGAGGTTCTGCTTGAGTGCTGGCTGGTCTGTAACAACATGTCCAACCCTTGCTAGCATGGAAAACAGGCATTAAATGATGATGATGATGATGATGAAGTGAAAGAAAGAGTAGCCTATCAAACTAAATCTAGAGGTCTACTCAATTACATCATTTTACATTCTAAGCTGAAATTATGTGCAGTTCGATGTGGATGGAAACAGTATAATGGTTTATGATTTAGGTCCAAAACAAATGAGGTCGTGTAGGTGTCACGACAAAAAAAAACACAGTCCACACTGTAATGTGGCCGTCCCAGTCCACACTGTAAACGTGGTTGGTGTTAGGAAGGGCATCCAGCCGTAGAAAACCCGCCAGACAGTCCTATACGAGCAGGACAACAAATGTTGCCTCAAGTGGGAAAACTCCCGTCCAAACCCATGCAAGCGTGGAAGATGGACGTTAAACGATGATGATGATGATGATGATGTACACAGCCAACAATACTGGAGGAGGGGAAAGTCAATTAAATCAACCCCAGTGCATTACCGGTAATTTATTTTATCAACCTCATAAGGACGAAAGGCAAAGCTAACCTAGGTGGGTTTGAACTCAGAAAGTAAAGGGATGTGACTATGCCGCAAAGCATGTTGTCCGACGCTCTACTGATGCTGCCAATCCATAGTTCTATGGATGGAAACAATATAATGAAATATAATACATTTGAAAGACTTACTTTTTCTGAGATGCAAGAGGCAAACACAAAACAGCTGTAATTTGTTCACTGGAAATATAATATAAAGAAAAAAGTTAAATAAATAAAGACTCTTGCATTTAAGGTATTTCAATGAAATCTAGTATAAGCTTTGAAAAATACATTTTTTAGATAGACCTGAAGCCAATGGCAGATTAGGGGGTGGTGACTGGGCTTTGGTCAGAGGCCCATAATATGTAAAGGACTCCAAATTTAATTTTTTGCTGCCATAATATGCATGGGGCCTGATGAAATTTTCAGCTTGGGCTCCATGCAAACTTAATCTGTCCTTGCTCTATAGCAATGGCTAGGGAAATTGAAAAACTATCCAAGACCAAATGACAATGGAGATGATGAGCATTTCTTGCTCACACAGAACCATTTCTGGCTTGGTTTCTAGAGCTTGCTGTCCTTCCTAATGCCAAATACATTTAGTGTGGACAGGGAGTTTTTTTATTGTGACACCAATACAACTATTTTACAGTATGGGATGGGCACATTTTGTTATGTCCCCAGCACAATCACTTTATTTACAGTGTTGACTGGGTGATTTTTGTCATGACATCTACATGATCTCTTTACAGTGAGTACTGAGCACATTTTGTTATGACACCTCCACAACCACTCTACAGTGTGAACTGGGGGTTTTTGGCCATGGCACCAAAACAACCACTTTACAGTGTAGACTGGCCGTTTTTTGTCATGGCACCAAAACGATCACTTTATAGTGTGGACAAAAACGAGAATCCTAACTTTCAAATTACCCCAAGCACTGGGACACTGGGATTAAATCCAAGACCTTGTGATTGCAAAGCAAATTTCTTAACCACTTGGCCATGTTGTGGGATAGATTTTATTAGATTGAAACATGAAATTTTTAATAAAATTCAACTAAATAATAAAAAGGACATTATTTACAACTACCAATGTACCTAAGAAATATTTCTAACTTTATATTTACATATGAAGAAATACACTTACCCCTCTTCAAGTCGTAAAGAACCTTGCCACACCGGAGTAAGTTTGGATTCAAGGCTTTCTTCTGAACCTTGGGGGTCATATTTCTCTAAAAAAACAATCAACAACAATGTTTCACTGCTTATTGTTTGATGGTGAAATGATTTGAATGTGTGCGTGCGGGGGGTCTGCCACACAACAAACTACCATTTATTACACTGGATCTGTCACTCAACAAACTACCATTTACCACAAGGGATCTGTCACACAATAAACTACTATTTACCACAATGGTTCTGTCGCACAACAAACTATCATTCATCACAATGTGTCTGCCACACAACAAACAACCACATCTTTGAGGCCCAAAGTCTTGGAATTTGTTTTCACCATTTCTTCCATTTTATTCTTTCACACAAAATTCTTTATTATTTTCCAAATTATTTAAAAATTATAGGCAGTATATTTCATAAGAAGTATGTTAATGAAAGGTTAATAACATTTAATTGTGAGGGCATCTGAAAATATCAGTAAATTGAAAGAAAAACTCACGAGCAAGAAGAATCAAGCGATCTTCATTAGCGATAGCCAATAAATCATTGGCTGGTGACAATGATATTATGGAATCTTGTAACCATGTCTCATGCTCTTTTCTTCTATTATGGTTCTCTTCTTCTTCTTCTTGACTTTGGGCATCCACAGACCAATCCCAAGATGATGACCAGGCATCTGAGAAATTGAACAAAAACAAAATAAGTAAAAAGTATAAAAGAAAATTATATACACTTTGATTACCTGTACAGGCAATATTTATTAGAATGCTGTTGAAGTATGTATACATTTTTGGGGGACACCCTGTATATAATTTTCTGTATATGGAGTTAAGTATATTCTCACATATAGTATATGTACATAATTACCTATTATTTTTCCAATCAGATTCTCAAGTAAAATTTGTATTGGAAGCGTTACTAATTTTATAACGTTGAGACATTGAAGTAATACACTATAACCTCATATATGTGTGAGAGAGAGACAGAGAGAGAGAGAGAGAAAGAGAGAGAGAGGCGCTGGAGTTTTCCTCTAATATTGTTTTGAGGCAGCATCCAGGATGTGATAATGAACACAATAGTACCTCTTACCCAAGGGCAAAGGTTAAGACCATCAACTGGCTCCAGAATTGAAGGGATATTTGACTTGAGCCAGGCCCCGCTGGATAATTAGATTTCTAACCTTCACAGTTCATGTCAAGTTTTACTGTAGCATTAGTAAGGGATAACTTTAGTCTCATTAAGGACTCTTGTTTTGTTTGTTCGTTTTTTGTAAATGTAAAGTTACTTGAATCTTCAGCATAATGTTTATTTTGTAAAATATTTATGGATGATACGCTGAGGCGATCCTTACCTTAATATTAGTTACACGGAGATGAATACAGCAATAACAACAACAAAAAAATAATAATAAAAAATGTTAATCTAATGTGATGTATTTGGATGAGAGAGCACTTTATCTGGCGGAAGCGAAACTTACTGATTCAACACCTTAAACTACTAAATCCATAATATAAAATATAGAAAAGAAACTGTTTTAGTAATTAAAGTTTATTAAATATATTAGGTGCTTTAATAAACACTGAATATAAATGAATAATTGTCGATATTTGACATAAACACGTATCTTCAGCTATATTTAAGCAGCCATTTTGACATTTCATGAAACATTGTTGTCAAATTGCAGTCTTTTCTAGATTTTATTTTATTTAATGAATACATACATATATACATATATATATATAACAATGGATTAGAATTAGTAATCATTCTTATACTTTCGTTGATTATCAAAATAAATATATCGCATACGTGTAAAATCACCAAGTATGTGTTAATAATGAAACTAGCAATTACAGAGTTCTAACACGGTTACAAATATAGCTTTTCACTAAGCAGACTACTAATATATACATAATATAAGATTTTAAAAAAACAAAAAAAAAAGGAAATAATTTTGGAGGATTAATAAACATATCATTGATTTAAAAGGAAAAGGTGTATATTTGGAAAGGAAAATACGAATCATGTCTAGTGAGATATCGAAACTTGCACTTGATAGAAGAAAAAATTACATATGTCTTTAACAAAAAATCGACGAAAAAGAAAAAAAATGTATAAGACTTCGATGCAACAGTTTTATAGGGGTAACATTTTCCAGATGGAAATAATTTTTCATCACATGATAAGGGTTGTACAGAAAACAAATGACATGTTACTTATATAGATAGAGAAAGAGGTGTGAAAAGTGAATACGTATATATGTATACATATATAAATAGTTGTTTACATATGTACTATGTGTATGTGCTATTTGGAGGGTGTGAAAGAAAGTACATAGCGAAATATATATATATATACCTTCGGTAGTAGAAGGATCTGGTGTGCAGTCTTTCAAGAAAGGGAAAAGATATCTCTTTATTGATGAGATGTCTTGAAATTGTGAGAGTACAATTAGTTGACACGACATTATCGTGGAATAAAAATGTAAACAACTATGACATGTTAAATTAGTAATCTAGAAGTCACCACGTCGACCATATTACTTTGGTTTCACTTCCTTTCAAGGCCAGTTTCCAGAGATGCCAGTCACTGACAATTATTACACACAGGGCTTCATACGAACAACTATAAAAAAATAAAATAACTTATAGAATGTTATAATTTCCATAGATAGATTTTTTAAACTTTATAAAACTGATGCAATAGAATTATATTTTTTTATGCTTTGAGAAAAAAAAAAGATAAGCGTACGTACGGAATTTTTCTTCTCCGTACAGAATTAATTCGAAAATTATTTATTAGTGTATCAAATATCTAGACGTTAATGACATATTATTATTATTTTACAAGTCAAATAGTTTTGTTCTTATTTTAAAGGCAATTTTGTATAGAAATTTCCACGGGATGACTTTAAATGTCCCTGTGACTAACAAGTAAAAGTTAATCAAGAGTAGACAAGAAAGCCTCCTTCGTTTCAGTTTATCTTTCTCCTGTTTGTATAATGATCGCTCCCTGGGAGGCGGGGATTCTAAATGTTGGGACTTTCTTCTGAGAAGTTTTACCTGAGTTTTTACCATGGATAAACTAGATTTACATCCCAGGATTATGATAGCATTGAAAAAATGTAAGTCATTTTTTTAAATTCCATTTTTCTTCTTTTTATGCGTTTATATTTATGTTTATCAACGACATATTTGTAATGTTCTTCTGAACGAAATGCGAGCAATTTATGTTATTTATTTACATTTGTAATGTTATTTATGGATATATTTAAAACATATTTGAAATGTTATTTATTCCAATGCGATCATTGATAAAATATATAATCATTAGAAATATTTATTCACAGTTGTATAAATAGCATTACAAATTGTTCACAATTCTTTCAGAATGAAAATATGGCACAAGGCCAGCAATTACTCCAGTGTATTACTGGTACTTTATTTTATCGACCCCGTAAGGATGAAAAGTAAAGTTAACCTGGGCAGGATTTGAATTCAGAACGTAAAGGGCCATAACTCGGTTGTGGAGCATGGTATCTGACTAACTATTGCTAGGAATCTCACAAATATAACTATTTTAATTTAAAATATTTCGAGTCATTTTTTTAATTCCATATATACTTTTTAATCCAAGTGAAGATGATACTTCAAATCATTTTATTAACATCTACTCACGTATCAATTTTAATGCCATCAAGTACCACTAACTTATCCTGTGGGATGTGCGGCCGATTGTCGCATTTGGTGGTGAATTGATGGTTGTTTTTGTTTTTGCTCCCCCCCCCCCTCCCTTTTTTTTCCTTTCTCTATTTGCAATGTTATTTATACAACTGTGAAGAAAGAATTATATATATATGGAAGATGGAAAATATAGAAAATATATTTCCTTATCAAAACATTTGATGATGATAGGTTGGGTCCCCACCGTGTATGCACGTTGATGACGGATGTGACCGATCCGAGATTGGTAGATCTGCCTATAGCAGCCACAGGGAAATGTCTGTGTTGTGCTTCGCTCCACTCTGGCACAACCCTTTCACCGAGCTCTTCTCCAGGCTGACACGACGGTTTGTCTCAAATGTACTGTTAATCTGCCGGATGGTCCGGGGCCAAGCATTGCGGTCAGCAGCCTGGGTGGTCCACGATTTTAGCATGTCTTTTTCCCGCTTTCTGGCCGCACCATGATTTTGACAGCCAGAAAACAATTCTCTTGGCAGGTTTAGGCCTGCCATTCTGGAGACATGACCCGCCCAGGATAATACCTTGATTCTTATGAAAATTTAAGATCGACTTTTACATGAGACATTTTCGGGAGAGTTTTACATGAATATATACAGTACTTATAAAAATGTTACCTCAAAAGTTTGTTTTAAAGGGGAGGTAACTCTAGTATAATATTTCACAGTATTCTCCCTTTATAGTAAATATTTGACTCCTTTTATATGTATAGATGTTTTTATAATAGTGATAAAGTGTGCAGTATTAATGTAGTGTCGTGAAGGCGTGTGGATTAGTGATTAAAGATCTTTGGCGACGTGTTGTGTCCTTGAATATAATACCTTATTTCGCATTGCTCCAGTCCACTTAGTTGATGAAAAAAATCAGTTGTACTCATAAATTAATAAAACCGGCTTTATACCCTTGAAAATTAAGTTATGGGTTGACGCATCTATGAAATACTCAGCGTCATACTCGATAATTCACGTGCAAGCTGTTTCATTGTTCAAACAACTGGCTGGAATACACGTCGAAATCGACGGTGGTCCAAGACACAATTTAATGTCGATAGTCATGTCTAGTTACCCGAATGTAGGACGTGGTGAACCATTTTGACAACACGTATCCCCATTGGTCATTATATATATATATATATACAATATATTAATAAATGGAAACTATATTTATAAAACCATAATTATTTCATTATATATATTTCAGGGATATCATATTAAAAATATGGTATGCCTTCTTCAGACAAAATACAATATAAACAGTCTTATAAATAGATAGGTTTGACATACCTTACAACTTCAACTTCCATTTAAAAAGTTGATTTTTAAATGGAAGTTGAAGTTGTAAGGTATGTCAAACCTATCTATTTATAAGACTGTTTATATTGTATTTTGTCTGAAGAAGGCATACCATATTTTTAATATGATATCCCTGAAATATATATAATGAAATAAATATGGTTTTATAAATATAGTTTCCATTTATTTAATATCGTAAATATACTCCAAATACTTGTTGAGTGCTTTTATATCAGTTATAAATATTTACTCGTTGTAACCCAACAATTTAAATAAAACTTTGCATATATATATATATATATATATATATATATATATATATATATATATAACATTAATAAAGATGCTGATGTTACATAAATCGTTTATTCATTATAATTATTTCAACGGTATCCTCAAATGAAATTCGATTTTGTGATATGCCGCCGGCAGGAAAAACACGTCCTTCTGCTCATCGCCCTCAGAAGTTACGAGGCTCGGCTGAAAAGTCCATAGGCTGATCAAGATACTCTCATGGATTGACCAAATGAGGTTTATTTTTCAACATAGTCTCCAGACAGGAAAAAATGCAGTTATTAATGATAAAAGTTGAAATTAATGCATGCAAGATTTCTCAGCACTATCATTCCTCCTTCATAACCTATGAACTATTCAGCCTACCCTCGAAATCCGAGGTATTACTGGTATTGTTTGTTAACCCGAAGTAATGTCAAAGATCAAAGGAATACACATATTGTCGCATTGAACAGACGAACACTTTTTATCAAAAAAATTTTATTTATCCATTTTTTAATAGTTACTATATGAAAGGTTTGCCTTTAAAAAATATAAAATCACTAGCAATGACATACAAAACACTTGCCAATGAAATGTGTACCACATTGGATACATGCAAGGCCATATTATTCATAAAGCTAATGAATTGGCAGTATCGGTAGAGCGTCGGACAACATCCTTTGCAGCATTGAGTTATGGCCCGTTACGTTCTGAGTTCAAATCCCGCTGGGGTTAGCTTTGCCTTTCATCCATATGGGGTCGGTAAAATAAAGTACCAGTAACGCACTGGAATCGAGTTCATCGTCTTTCTCCTCCCACCAAAATTGTTGGCCTTGTGCCTAAATCAGAAACCATTATTCATAAAGGTGACTGACGCATGACCTAGTGATTAGGGTGCTGGATTCACGATCAAAAGGTCATAGGTTCAATTTCTGGACGGGACGTTGGATTGTGTTCATGAACAACACATTTCATTTTACATTGCTTTTCGTGATAAGAACACGAAAAAAAACCTTAAAAAAAAGCTCCTACGAGATGCAACCTTATAGAAAGCCAACTAAACCTACATAAGTGTGAACTATAACAACGATTAGTCTGAGAAAGCTCACATGATATACAACTTTGGAGGAAACCAGCTAAAAATATATAGGTGCTAACTGTACATTTTCATATATTTGGTCGGATATTTTCTAAAAGCTGTTGTATTTCTTCATATCTGTCTCCATCCCTCTCTCATTATTTCTCTGCTACTCTTATTTTTTTCTTTCTAGCTTTCAATGTCTTTATATTTTCATATCTGTCTCCCTTACCCCCTCCCTCATTCTCATATTCTGCTCTATATCTATATTTTTCTCCCTCACCCCTTCTACTCCTCCATGTCTTCCTCACCATTTCCACTCCACTCCATATCACCCACTCACACTTCCTCTCATGATACACACTATTCCAGTATGTGATTAATCCTACCTAGCTAAGTGCACATTGTTTATGCCTGTTCTATAAATAGTGTTTTAAAAATAGTCAGGTTTGGTACAATCTTCAATCTGTTATCATTAAGACCCTGCTAGAATAGGCATGAAGAAGCTTTTTGTCTACAAAATTAACTCTGAACATCCTGTACCACATGAAACCATATTAGCAAGACATTCTTGAAAAGTACAAAACACTATGACTGCATCTCCTTATAAATTCAAGTCTTTACTTTAATATCTCAAATTTTCACAATCTGCCCACTAGTAAAGATACTATAAACATTTTAATTAACAAACCACATTAGTATGGCATTCTTGAAAAATTCAAAACAGCATTGTGTATTACATTAACCCTTTAGCATTTAAACTGGGTGTATCTGGCCAGAATTCTCTCACCTCTTTCTGTTCAAACCAGCCGTAACTGGCTACTCATACTTGTGTTAAGGTATTGTTCTCAAAATAAATAATATCAAAATCTCATAGATTCAATATTATGTGAGATAAAGTGTTTGCCGTGAAAATACATTAGTAAATATAAAGTAATGTAAATGCTAAAGAGTTTAAAAAGTCTCTCCTCTGATGTAAATGTTCACAATGATTTGAGTACTAGTGACTAAACATTTGAATTAATAAAGTAATTTTTAGTTATTTTCTGCTAAATCATTACAAGAAAGACTTTTTCTTTGCTTGGGGACTATGCTAACTTCTAGAAATCTCTGGTTTAGTAGTTCCAT
>OZ024754.1:34408576-34518576 GCA_964016885.1 Eledone cirrhosa
CCGTAACTCCATACTATATATATATATATGTATGTGTGTGTGTGTAGCAGTAATTCGATGCTCTTTTCGACGGAGTTGCTTTTACATGATCAAATCGGCCAACATGAAGCTGACCTCTCTCTCTCTCTCAAGCCTTCGAAATTCATTACAAACTTGAACTGTCCCAGGCCCCGCAAGGTCTAAATCTGATCCTGTGTCCATATATGCTAGTAAAATATATGGTATAGTAATTACTATACTCGAATATAAAGCGATCTGAATATATCTACTCCCTCTCTTATTTTATGTCTGAGAAATAGGCAAAAGTCCAAACCTTGTTTATATGTCGAGGCAGCTATTTAGATGGTGCGGAGAATATATTTGTGAAGTTTTAATATTTTGACATTTTTAGAGTATACCCCCCCCCCCCCCCACACACACACACACACACACAATTGCATTACGTAAAGATTTTTATTCATTCAAAACATCAAAAACAATAGGAAATACGAATTTTATGACGAAAGTGAAACCGGTGTAATATTCACTTCCAAAGTGAAAATATTTTAGTACTTCATTTATGTAGAATTTGAAGTTGGTGAAAATAGGCAAAATATTAACCTCGAATATAAGTAGACCCATTTTACCATCGATCTTTTTGTCACACATTCTCGACTTATATACGAGTATATACGGTAATTTTAAATACATAATATGTACACACGTACACTTGTGTGTTATTTTCCTAGTGCAGCTAGGCATAGTAATCTCCCTTAGACCAAACTTGAAACTGTTCCTATAGTTGATCTCTCAATATAGTACTCTTACTGGTATAAGTTATTAGACAGCGGCCATGCTAGGATGCCGCCTTTATATATAAACCCGTCCAACCCATTCTTGCGTGGAAAATGGACGTTAAACGATGATGATGATACACTTATATATATATATATAACGAAGGAAGTGTTGTAATGAACCAGATGGACCATAACGCACCAGATTACTCAATACTTAGGGTAGTAGAGTGGGTAATAGGGAAATGTTTCACCTCCGTTTCGACGGCTATTTCCAGAAATAGCCGTCGAAACGGCTTGAGCTCTGCCGTCAGGGTTAAACATTTTCATATATATATATATATAAGTATGTACACGTACATACATATACATATATGTATACAGACGTACAGTAGTATGTATATATATATACATACATGCACACACATATATATATGTACGTATGGATTCACCGAACATTTATTATAACGCTTGGTGTGTTTGTAAACAAACATCCCGTATTAAACCGTAGTGTCCAGCAACCATCGTTGCTTGTTTGTTCAACACTGACAAAGGAACGCTGTACTAGTTTCAAGCTTATTAGCTATCGTCAGCAACGTATACCTTCCTGCCAGATTGTTGAACGTATATACTTACCTTATGCATATTAACGGCTGAGTAGCCCAATTTGCATATCGAGTTGGTTAATCGGCCGGGTGCACCGAAAACGATAAACGGAAAAAATGAAACGAAATTTCATTTCCCAATCTTAGTACGGCTGTTACTTAAATATCAGTATGTACACGTACATACATATATGTATACAGACGTACAGTAGTATGTATATATATATACATACATGCACACATATATATATATATATATATGTACGTATGGATTCACCAAACATTTATTATAACGCTCGGTGTGTTTGTAAACAAACATCCCGTATTAAGCCGTAGTGTCCAGCAACCATCGTTGCTTGTTTGTTCAACACTATGAAATTTCGTTTCATTTTTCCGTTTATATATATATATATATATATATATATATATATATATACACACCTGGTGGTGGAACAGCACAGTAGATAGGGCCATTAGAGACAAAAGACTAGCATGGAAGGCTTGGAAAAAGGGTAGGAGTAGAGAAGGATATACAGCCACTAAGAGAGAAGCTAGATGTCAGGTATACTTAGCACGCAGGGAGGCTGAGAGTAGGAGGTTTGCCAATGTTCTGTGACGAGAAGATCAGAAGCGTGCGGTGTTCCACATTGCAGTGTGTCAATGCAAATCAAGATGTTGTTGGAGATAAATGTGTCGGGAATGATGCCGGTGTACTTAATGTCACGAATGATCAGAAAAAGGAGGCCTAGAAATGTCATTATGAGAGACTGATGAATGTGGAGAACGAATGGGAAAGAGAGAAATTACCCTCAGTAGATCCGACAGAGGGACTAGCTATTGAGATTGATGAATATAGGATCCAAGAGGCGATTAAGGAAAATAAAAATGGTAAGGCTGCTGGACCGTCGGGGTTAGTTGCTGAGATGCTGAAGGCATCAGGGGACATAGGCACTAAACTGGTTGCACGCATCATCAAGCAGGGAAAAGCGGACGTAAAATGATGATGATGATGATATATGGAGGGCGGCTCTCCTAGTAGGGTCCTAAAATGGTCTAGCCATTTCCCCTTCCTATCCTCGGGCCCAGTTCCCTGGATCTGACTCGAACACCTTCTCTTCCTCCCTGTGATCTCGTTGATGATCATCCAGCTCTCGTTACATCTAGACCTGCCAACCGCTCTCTCCACACTTCTGATCTTCTCTATCAGTGCCTCCTCTCTGGCCTCAGTGTAAGCGGTACAGAGTTCTGTCCTCATCGCTTGCACATTCTCCTTCCTCTCCTCCGTAGGATCAGCATAGAATTGGTCCTTGGCAGCTTTCAGGTGTTCTCTGGCTGCACACACTTTGCTTCTGCCACTGCATTGGTGAAGTACCCGTACCTCCTCGTCACACTCTCCTCAGTCCATCCAATCTTTCTCTCCTCTGTCTCTCCACACAGAGCACTGAACCTGTTCCTCACTTCCACTGTGAACCTCTCCTGTAGCTTATCATCTTCCTTGAAAGCTCCCCAGTCATAGATTGCTCTCCGGGGCTGAGCTTTGCTCTTTCTCAAGCTCACCCGGACCTCACTCATAACACGCCAGTGGTCACTACCCAGTGTACTGAAATAGTTGTATTGTTCTGTGTTCAGAACACTATTCCGCCACTTTTTCCTCTCTAGAATGAAATCAGTCTGGGACTTGGACAGATGCATATCTGAGATGTAGGTCCACATCTTCCCCAGATTCTTCCTAAACCTTAGGTTGGTCACTATCAAGTTCGCCTCCAGCAGGGTGTCTCTCAGTAGTCTTCCATTTCGGTTGGTGTTGTTATGGAAGTACCAGCAAGGATCTTCACTGGCCTCCTTACTCAGATGTGCATTGAAGTCCCCCAGAACAAGCAGGATGTTGTGTGCTTGTGTGGTGTTGACAGTTCTACACACCTCCTCATGGAACTCTTCCGCACTCACATCACTGTCTCCCTCGGTTTCCATTGAAGGTCACCCTCAACACTCGCGGGGAGACAGGCATTATTTCCCTCACCAATAGACTGGTTTTTGTGCTGAAAACAAAACCCACTCCTCCTACTGCAGCATTGGTCATGTTCTTCACTGCCGATGTAGTGATGAGCTGGCTCATCTTCCCAATCATCACACTCCTCACTGGCTCATCGTGTAGGATCCTGTGTTCTTGGATTGCAAGTATCTGCATACCACTCTCCTCGAACAGATGACCCAACTCCTCTCTCTTCTCCAGCGTCCGAATAGTCCTCACATTCAAAGTGCCCATTTTGATGGCTCTTCTGCAGGACAAAACTACATTTTTTATATTTGTCTCAGAGACAGCTGATCCATCATCCACTGGCCCTCCCTGTGGTTCTAAGCCAGCAAAGTCATAACGACCAGACTGCTCCTTGACAGTGTAGTTAGGGGCTCTAACCTGAGTGCTGTTTGATAGACTCTCCATATTTCTTTTCAATGGCTGACAATACCTTACCAGCGCCACTCGAATAAGGTAATTATTTAACCCATAAATGGGGCCCTAGCAGGTACTACTACTCCGGACCAGAGCAGACCTGGGAGTTATGACAACTAAGGGGTAACTCCACATTCCCTACAGCTCATGAACTCCCGAACTAGAGCCTTGCCACTGGATGTAATTTAATGTCATACCCAGGACAGCTGTATGGGAGCCTCCCAAAAGTCAGCTCAAAAATGACACAGAGGAGACTGAGGTTAGCTGGACATGCTCACCGACATCCAGAGTTGACACTGCACTCAGTGCTCCTGTGGGAGCCCCTGCATAGACACACTGGAAGAGGAAGAGCAAGGTTAACGTATGTTGATACCCTAAGGACAGACACTGGTCTGTTGGAGACGCAGGACATGGCAGCGATAATGAGGGACAGAGACCGCTGGAGAGAACTCGTCCATGCATCTCGGGAATTTTACCCGCCCTAGATATATATATATATCACATGTCCATACCATCACAGTCTTCTCTCCCGCACACTACAACTTATTCCTCTTATACACAGTTTCTTTCTCAACTCATCTATGCTTGGTCGTTCATGCACATCCAATGGAGCATGCTTGCTTCATTTCTCTCCAGTCGTCGCATATCCTCTGCAGTTGCTGCTCATGTCTCACTACCATGCAGCATTGTGCATCTCACACAGGCATCATATAACAGGCCTTTCATATGCAGGGAAAAACCCTTCTTTGTCAACAGAAGAAACAGCTCCCTAAACTTCTTCCAATCCGTCCTTATTCTAGATACTATAGTCTCGGAACACCCCCATCCCATGCTAATCTGATCACCTAGGTACCGGAAGCTGTCAACCACTTCTATAGAACTCACCTACATTTGAAAAATGTGTCTATCACAGCGACTTCTACTGTCAAATTTCCCTGTACATCTACTGCTTCCGTAGTTTTCCCTACCTGTTAGTTTGCCTGCTATCCCACTACATCTCTTGTGTATCCAAGATCTGAGTTGTGTACATTTTATAGAATTTATGCCAGTTCTTTTTCTACATATCGAACATGTCCATTTCCCTGATGGAATCAGAGTTTTGTCCTCTTTTCTACTTATCAACACTTTTGTCTTAGCTATGTTCACTCTCAGTCCTCTTGATTCCAACTCCTGTTTCCAAAGCCAGAATTTATTCTCTAGATCCTCTACTGATTCTGCTATAAGAACCAGATCATCAGCATAGAGAAGTTCCCCAGGGGCACAAACCCCTCGCTGAAAAGTTTTTCCCTTCGATTTATATGAAATTTAAACCATAGGTAAATGACAAGATATGATGCCTATTCACAAACTTTCAGCAAATTTCAATAATATTAAGACACCTTAATGGGGGTTAAACTCCCTCTAGTGAAAATTTTGGCCAATAAATGGAACAAGATGTGTTGTAACAAGATTTCATGAGAATTTGATTGAAGCAATCATTATATTTGGGGCTTACAAAGGTCAAGCTCTTCTCATTCCGAGAATTCCACTCATACCAAGTGATAGCGAGTTACCTTTTACATTTAAGAAGCTGCAGTTCCCAGTGAGGCCATGCTTTGCCATGAGCATCAATAAGAGTCACGGTCAACCTTTCAAAACTATTGGTATAGATCTGACAAACCCATGTCAGTCATGGCATGTTTTATGTGGCTGTTTCAAGGACTGGAACTTCAAAAAATCTCTACATTTTAGCCAATCAAAGAAAGACAAGAAATGTTGTTTACCCCGAAGTTCTTCATTAGGACAAAGTATGAAATATATTTTCATAAAAAATAAATAATTAAACTTTGAATTTCTAATTTGAAAATAATGCTTTACACAAAAATGAAATGATCAAGTTTTGAATTGATATTTTTAAAAAAATGATTTACAAGAAGCAAAATAAGAATAAGATTTAATAATGTAATTTTGTTTTGATATATTACAAAAAATAACGTTTTCCAATTTTTCATGCATTACATTTTACATTGAGTAATATTGAAATGCAGAGTCTTTTCTCCATGAATTATATCACTGATTTAAAATCAATCATCATTTTCTTACAAAAAAAATGTGTGAAACGCAGCAAGGCGCAGGTAATTCAGCTAGTATATATATATATATATATATATATATATATATATATATATATCCACACACACACACACACACACACACACACACACACACATATATATATATATATATATACACGCACACATATATATATTTAATAGAGAAGAGCCGCCTTCACATGTGGATAAGCTGAATCATACATACAGTATTCACCTGCACCCCCCTCGGATACACCTCTCATGAGCACAGGCTGAAGCATTCATCTGGTATGCACCTTCACCTTCATCCCCCCTTCCATACAGCTTCCACGTCCTAACACTCTGCTTCTCACACATGCTCATATACCAACCTTCCTAATCCCCACACACCCTTTCCACCATAGCCCCCACCTCACAATGTAAAGTGGTCGTGTAGGTGGCACCACACAAAGCTCTCAGTACTTTACTGTAGATGTGGCTGGCGTTAGGAAGGGCATCCAGCCGAAGAAACCAAGCCAAAATCAGTTCTGTATGAGTAAGACATGGTCATCTGACATCTACTTGCCTCAAATAGGATAACCCATCTAACCCATGCTAGCATGAAAAATAGACGTTAAATGGTGGTGGTGATGATGATTATATATATATATATATGTGTGTGTGTGTCTGTGTAAAACTATCGAGCTGACTTTTGGGAGGCTCCCGTACAGCTCTAAATTCTTCATCCTCAGCGTATACTGATTAATGTTCAGAGCTATCCTCAGCATTCTCATGTACCACCCATCCACCATCTGAGCGAGTTTCTTGGTCAGTGTCCAAGTTTCAGACCTGTACATCAGCACAGACTCCACTGTAGCAATGAAGAGACGGATCTTCAGGTCTTTGCAAAGGGCTGACTTCCACACCAATTTCAAACCGTGGCACGCCACCCAGGCTTTGCTCTTCCTCTTAACCAGTCTTTGCTCCCAGATACAGGAAGTCCTCAACCAACTCTAGTGGCTTCCCGCCTGGCTTCTTAATGTTCTCTACCAGATACTTTGTCTTAATCTCATTCATTCTCAGCCCCACACTCATCGACACAGTCTCCATCTCCTGCATCAACTCCTCTGCCTCCTTCACCGTGTTTGTCACCAGAACTATGTCGTCAGCAAATTCAGCATCTGAATTCTTTTTCGCCTTAACTCTCCAGCTCTGAGCCAGTACTACAATAAAGACAGAGTCTTGGTGTTTTTCCAGCAATGTGCCTTGGCACATACAATAGTCCACTGCGATGATAAAAAGGTAGGGAGCCAATGTATCTCCCTGGAGCACTCCAGCCAGTATCTCAAAGAACTCCGTCATCCCATCAGGTGTAATGACTTGGGCTGTGATGTTAGTGTAGAGCAGTGACATCAGGTCCACTATCTTCTCGAAAGTAACACAGAGGAGACTGAGGTTAGCTGGACGCTCACCGACATTCAGAGTTGCCACTGCACTCGGTGCTCCTGCGGGAGCCCCTTCACAGACACACTAGAAGAGGGAGACCGAGGTTGACATATGTTGATCCCCTAACGACGGCAGACACAGGTCTCTTGGAAACGCAGGACATGGCGGCGATGATGAGTGTCAGAGATTGCTGGAGAGAACTCGTCCATGGATCTCAGGAATTTTACCCACCCTATATATATATTAATAATTATTAATAATGGTATATCGTGAAATGGCCATACTCAAAGGAGCAGCCATCATCATCATATTAATGGTAATGTTTTATATAGATTAATACAAATAAAATGTCAAAGATTAAGTGAATGAGCTCGCAATACGTGTGTCAGAATATAGATATTATTTTACAAAGAAAAAGATGGTAGTAACTTCGAAATTTTGATTTAAATGCTGGACGTTTGGCAAGTAATATATTTGCCAGAAGCAACAGCCAGTGCCTGCCTTTACCTCCCTTCTACAACCGTTATACCACATGATAATTCTCCCTACAAGAATTGTTGGCTTGTAGCAGTCAGTTCAAGAATAATAATAATAATTGTTTCTACTTTAGGCACAAGGCCAGCAATTACCCAGTGCATTACTGGTACTTTATTTTATCGACCCCCGTAAGGATGAAAGGCAAAGTCAACCTCGGCGGGATTTGAACTCGTAAAGGGACGTAACTATGCTGGAAAGCATGGCATCCGACCCTCTACCGATACTGCCAATCCAAGAATAATAATAATAATAATAATAATAATAATGAAATTATTGTGTAAAGTGCTCAGGTGCACTACAACTCGTCAAAGGTGCATGTATAGTACATAGAATAATATACAAATGTCAGGGAAGTGAATAGTGTATGAGTCTCTTAAAAAGCCAATAGTCTCATGGCTCTGGTGCATTTCAGTTACACTCTGGCTGCATACTGGTCAGTGAAACTACAGTCAGGACTTTCAAGAAAAAGTTAGGTATATTTTATCTATTTTCTCTTCACATTTATAATTGTTATATAACTCTGATTAATTGATTATATTCTTTTAATTCTTTCAGTCATTGAGCAAAACTGGTAAAGGCAGTACACCACATATGTGTATAATTATGTATCTATATATGTGTGCATCTTATTATTTTATATATATATATCAAGTTTAATATAGAAATGGCTTCTACATGAGTAAAACTGTTTCCTTCAAAAGAAATCATCAGCAAAGCTTTCCCGATGAAGTCTCTTGAATGAAATAGATCTAGTCCTGTAGAAGCCATTTCTGTATTAAACATGATGTTTACACTCTACTAATGTATTGAGTACTTTACTAACTGTGGTTATCTGCAATTGAACCTGGGACTCACACTTATGTGTGTGTTTGTCTGTGTGTAAGTGGACCAGTGCCATCAATGACAGCAATAACATTAAATGTATATAATTTTTGAAGTCCAGGACTGATATACCATATATACCAGGATTACCAAATATATGAACAATCACACAAACTGGGAAATTTAAGTTTTGGCAAGTTTATGGTTTGCATAAGAGAAACCCTATAGTTTATGTTGGAACTGATTAAAGATACAAATATCATATGAATAATTTATTTCTATGACACAATTAGATAAATGTTCAGCGTGTATGTACAAATGGCATACAGGATTCAATGTATGAGTAATTTTTGACAAATAACTACTTATAGGGTTAAAATCCAGGATCTTGTGGTCAGAAAGTGAATATCATGAATCAGATAGGAAGTGCATTGTGTGTAGGTGTGTATAAATTTAAAGTATTTAGACAGATATATTGAAATAAATATACAAACACATAGGGCATATTATTATGGTTGATATATATGTAATTCATGATTTATGCCAAAGTTTATGGTACTAATAGTTTCATAGACTAATCTGTTGATGGCACCCATCTTCTCTAAATATTTAACTATATAGAAATTTGTGAGTCTGGAGTAGATGTACTCCTCAGCTGTTGCTTTTTTTTAGGGCTCAACTGATGATAACAATGTTGCTGTTTGTATGTGTGCACACACACACACATGCAATTACACACATAAGCATGACCAAGTCTAATTGCATAGTTGTCAGCTGGTGGCTATTTTTGATGTTAGCTTCATAATTTCTGTTATTACACATTTACATATAAGTGTTCCAGTGTGTCTGTCTATCAGTTTGTGTGTGTGTGTGTGTGTGTCTGCCTGTCTGTCTGTCTGATTTATGCACAATAGTCTATATATGCTATTATATGTTCTGAGTTCAAATTCCACCGAGGTGAACTTTACCTTTCATCCAACTAGGGTTGATAAAATAAAGTACCAGTCACATACTGGCCTTGATTTAATAGACTTTCCCCTCCCATCAAAACTGCTTGATTTGTGACCAAATAAGAAAATCTCATATAGCTCTGTGTTAGTTTCTTTATTTCTCAGCATATGTGAATGCAATGTGCATGTATGATAAGATTACACTGGTATATGTTGTTGTTTTTTCTTTGTCACACACACACAGGTCATACACTCCCTACCACCACCACCACCTCACTTTGGCTGTCTGAATGACTGGGATTTTTTTTCTTTTGTTAATTACCAGGTTCCAGCAAAGACTAGTCATAGCTTACTATGGCAAACACTTTTACTGCTGTCTCCCCTCTCACTCATACTCATACACACACACATACACACTCTTACACACACACCAACACTCACAGGTTTCAACTCTGTTAATAAAAGATAAATAACATGAATCTAATTCAATGAAAGACTTGGTGAAGGTGTATGGCGTAGTGATTAGGGCTTAAGATCAGGGTTCAATTTGTGGGCCAGTGGGTGCATTGTGTACTTGAGTAAGTCATTTTATTTCATGTTACTTTTCATGATAGGACCAAGAAACCTCCTATAAGATACAATCTTGTATGAGGCCAGCCAGCTAAACCTATATAGATGTGAGCTGTAACAACATAGATAGGACTGCAGCCCCTATCATTAAAAGACCCAAGAAACCTCCTATGAGACACAACCTTGTATGAGGCCAGCTAAACCTACAAAGATGTGCGCTATAAATTCAATTTTATTTCAATCAACTACTTCATCTGTTGTTTCTTACTAATTAAGTTTAGTGAAACCAACAGGTAGGTAGGTGGGTTGCTGGACGAAGAGATAAAACTTATTTTACAACCAGATAGGATTGATGATATTTCATTCTCTCTCTCAGACCTATTATTTTTCTCTAAAACATTTTTTTCCAATTCCACCCCGCCCGTCCCTTCAATCTTTCTAATTTCTCATTCTTTCTTCTGATGAAGGACTAGCGTCCGAAACGTTAAGAGACTTTTCCTGCTATTTCAAGCGTTAACCTAGTATATTCCTTCCATATACTGTACCGATTGTGTTGTTATTTCTGTTTACCTTTTACATACATACATATATATATATATATATATATACATATATATATATATATATATATATATATATATATATAGGAAGAGTTGTGGCATATAGTTATGATCCTTTACGTTCTGAGTTCAAATCCTGCTGAGGTTAGCTTTACCTGTCATCCTTATGGGGGTCGATAAAATAAAATACCAGTAATGCACTGGGATCGATTTCCCCACCACCCAAAATTGTTGGCTTTGTACCTAAATTAGAAACCATTATTATTATTATTAAATTAGGGGCGGTGGATTGGCAGTATCAGTAGAGGGTCGGACGCCATGCTTTCCAGCATAGTTACGTCCCTTTACGATCTGAGTTCAAATCCCGCCGAGGTTGACTTTGCCTTTCATATTTACGGGGTCGATAAAATAAAGTACCGGTAATGCACTGGGTAATTGCTGGCCTTGTGCCAAAAGTAGAAACCATTATTATTATTATTAAATTAGGGGCGGTGGATTGGCAGTATCGGTAGAGGGTCGGACGCCATGCTTTCCAGCATAGTTACGTCCCTTTACGATCTGAGTTCAAATCCCGCCAAGGTTGACTTTGCCTTTCATATTTACGGGGTCGATAAAATAAAGTACCGGTAATGCACTGGGTATTTGCTGGCCTTGTGCCTAAAGTAGAAACAATTATTATACACGGCCCTTTATGGTCTGAGTTCAGATCCCGCCGAGGTTGACTTTGCCTTTCATCCTTACGGGGTCGATAAAATAAAGTACCGGTAATGCACTGGGTAATTGCTGGCCTTGTACCTAAACTAGAAACAATTATTATTATTATTAAATCTACCTGGTTTAAGCCTATATATTTTATGATAATGTTTACACTCTACCTTCCTTAAAGTATAAGAATACTAAGTTAAGTAATAGTCTAGCTGAAGTTTGTACTAAGTTAAGTAATAGTCTAGCTGAAGTTTATACTAAGTTAAGTAATAGTCTAGCTGAAGTTTCAATTAGGAACATCTTATAGAGAGAGATTAGTACTTATACAAAGAGAGTGGAGAGCAAAATTACTACTTATACATAGAGAGTTGGAGCGAGAGAGATTAGTACTTTACTGAGAGAGTGGGAGAGAGAGATTAGTAGGTATACAGAGAGAGGGAAGGGAGAGATTAGTACTCTACTGAGAGAGTGGGAGAGAGAGATTAGTAGGTATACAGAGAGATGGAAAGGAGAGATTAGTACTCTACTGAGAGAGTGGGAGAGAGAGATTAGTAGGTATACAGAGAGAGGGAAGAGAGAGATTAGTAGGTATTCAGAGAGAGGGAAGGGAGAGATTAGTACTCTACTGAGAGAGTGGGACAGAGAGATTAGTAGGTATACAGAGAGAGGGAAGGGAGAGATTACTACTTTACTGAGAGAGTGGGAGAGAGAGATTAGTAGGTATACAGAGAGAGGGAAGGGAGAGATTAGTACTCTACTGAGAGAGTGGGAGAGAGAGATTAGTAGGTATACAGAGAGAGGGAAGGGAGAGATTAGTACTCTACTGAGAGAGTGGAAGAGAGAGATTAGTAGTTATACAGAGAGAGGGAAGGGAGAGATTAGTACTCTACTGAGAGAGTGGGAGAGAGAGATTAGTAGGTATACAGAGAGAGGGAAGGGAGAGATTAGTACTCTACTGAGAGAGTGGAAGAGAGAGATTAGTAGTTATACAGAGAGAGGGAAGGGAGAGATTAGTACTCTACTGAGAGAGTGGGAGAGAGAGATTAGTAGGTATACAGAGAGAGGGAAGGGAGAGATTAGTACTCTACTGAGAGAGTGGGACAGAGAGATTAGTAGGTATACAGAGAGAGGGAAGGGAGAGATTAGTACTCTACTGAGAGAGTGGGAGAGAGAGATTAGTAGGTATACAGAGAGAGGGAAGGGAGAGATTAATACTCTATTGAGAGAGTGGGAGAGAGAGATTAGTAGTTATACAGAGAGAGGGAAGGGAGAGATTAGTGTCCATGTTGAATGTTGTTATTGTAACTGTCAGTTGGTAAAATATATTCCCATCATGCCATGCTGCTCTTCTCATAATTTACCACTGGTTCTTGCTTTGGTTCGTGGCATGTGTATGTTATAGCACAACCTTCAGACTGATAACACTACCATGCTGCAACTACACTGCATACTATATACATACTACACACTACTTACCATATATATATACACTAAACACAAATACTGTATACACACATCAAGGGCAAACTATGGGCCGCGTGCAGCCTGTTTGGCTTTCTGAATGGCACGCTTAATTTCAGAATTGTCTTGAAATTTTTAGTGGTGCGGCCCACCTTACGATGAGCCATGTTTGAATATAAGATTAGTTGGTAGCACACGAAAAATTAAAAAAAAAAAGGGAAAAAAATTATTTCCCACTGAAATCGAAGGTGTAGTGTTCTTTTCTAAATTTTCCAGAGGTTGTCAATGGTATTTCGGGCTGTGTTGTACAGGCAAAACGGCAATGGACTGAGTGATGCTAAGGCCTCATGACAGCCTATTTATAATGGCCACTAGTTATTTCACTGAGAGATAAACGATGGCCCCAGACAATGTTCTCCTTCATACAACAGGCACCATTAATCCTACCATCAGGGAAATTCATCTATGCAAGGTCACAGGTCACTCACTTTGGTGGCTGTGGGAAAACATTTCTTTTGCTACATACCTAGGTCAGAGCAGTGTTTTGGCTGCACCCCGTGGACAAAGTGGCAAAGGCATTTCTGTGGACAATGGCCAATGACATCTGCTGCAACAACCACCCTACCTTGCAGGGTTCCTTCCTCAGACTGGTTGCTTTTGTTCTGATTTTACAGAGGAGGTCAGCTGTACGGGGTTTGAGAGGATGCCTGTGGTCGCAACAACAACTGGTGCAAAGAAAGGCCCAGACAAGCCCCTGAATTGCAGGCTGTGGTACCAGGGATTGTGACCAAAGACACTAAGTTGGAGGCATGCTGTGTTTTGAATTCTGTATTAAAATTTAATCCAATTTATTTTACTTCTATTTATATTTTGTTTACTTACATTATCTGTGGAGAATTGACAAAAACCTGTCCTTCTTTTTCATTTCTTCCATAAAACATTACTATAATGTATAACATATAGATAGTTTAAAGATTAAAATGTGTTTTGTAAATTACATTCAAATTAATTATTAATTAGCTGATTGAAATATGATTTGTAATTAACATTGTTATAATTATTTCTAACACAGTAAAAACAACTTGGCTAATATGGAACTAACTAAACACACTGTGGTTATAGTCATAGTAAATTCCCTTTCATTTTTCTAAGTACCAAATATGAAAGATATATGCTGCTTACTAATTCAGTGAAGGTGTGGCTTAGTGGTTAGTGAATTGGATTCGCAATCTCACAATTATGAGTTTGATTTCAGGACCAGGTGATGCCTTATGTCCTTGAGCAAGACACTTTATTTCATGTTGCTCAGAAACATTATTTCTTTGGTCTAAATTTGTTGAGTTCGACTCCACTCAGTAAGTGAATGAGTTCTGGGATTTTGTTGATCGATTAAAAAAAAAAAATATTAATTCAAAAGAACAGTCATTTTTGTAATAGTAGTGGAAAAGACAAAGTCTGTGTGTTATAATTGTCATGTTAAAGAACAATAAGGTTTGAAAAATGAAATATACAGCTCACACATTTGCAGGTTTCTCTGTTTTTTTATGAAGTTGCATCTCAGGAGGAGGTTTCTTGGGTGGTTTAGCCCTTTAGCATTCACATTACTCTATATATACTATTATATTTTCATGGTAAAGGCTTTACCTCACATAATTATCTCACATAATATCGAATCTATGAGATTTTGAAAGTATTTATTTTGAGAACAATAACTTAATATCAGTTTGAGTGACCAACTACAGTCAGTTTCAACAGAAAAAGGTAGAGAATTCTGGCCAGTTTGAACATTAAAGGGTTAATGATATTGGCACCAGTCGTATCATGTAATGCAATGTGAAATGAAACGTCTTTCTCAAGAACTTAATGCTCTGCCTTGTTATAATATATATATATATATATATATATATATATAATTATTTATATTCATACACAGAACAAAGGCTCTACCCAAGGTTTGATGGCCCAAATTTGACCATACCTCTAGAAAACAAGGGGCATCAAAATATTGGCCTTTCTTCAGGTGTTAATAATCTTATACACTCGTATTAACGCTTGAAGAAAAGTCACTATTTTGATGCATCTTATTTTCTGGGGGTATGGTCAAATTTGGGCCTTGAAACCTTGAGTAGAGCCTTTATTCCATCTATGAGCATAAATAAATAATATCATATTTCTGCTCTCTTCTATTGAGCACTGTTTTCCTTTTTCACATCTACAAATTTTGCTACATACACACACACACACATGTGTGTATGATTCTTATAAACACTTCTATGACTATTTATTGAGGAATTTCCACCTATCAATTGGCTAAAATAAGTTATTTCCAGCATAATGGATTTTCCATCATTTAAAGATGGTCACCTAATTAAAGAGAAACATTCAGTTATTCATCAAGCCCAAAACTTCATTAACAATGGCTGACTAACATCATGTACTTTCTCTCTGTTCTTTCTTTTCTTACTCTCTCTCTCTCTCTCTCTCTCTCCCTCTCTCTCTCTCTCTTCCAATGACAGTCTAAAGTCTGAAATGTCAGACTCTTTTCCTATTATATCAAGCATTAAACTTTTATATCATCCTGTATTGTTCTCTTGTGTTATTTTTCCTTGTTGGCTTTTCTGTAAAGTGGTTGGTTTGGGGAAGAGCATCCAGCTGTAGAAATCTTGCCAAACAAGGGATTGGAGCGGACCGAACCCTTCAGTTTATGTCAAAAGACATGACAACTTCTCCTGTGCACTTGATAGAACGTATGACCATACACAAGCAAGATGCAGACCCCCCCCTAGCCTGTCTGGCAGGTCAGTAGCACCGCTTCAGTACAGACTTAGTCTATGTGGACCTGTCCAACCCTTGCTAGCAAGGAAACCAGACGTTAAATGATGATGATTATGATATGTGTGTGTGTGTCTGTGTGTGCACTTAGCAATTCTAGCTTATCACAGCTACTCTCGTTTTACAGCAACAGATCAAACACATTAAACTATGGCTTTTCAAACATTTTCACATTTTATCAGAAAATATATTTTGCAATCTCTCTCTCTCTCTCTCTCATTGTTATAAAAATATCAAACTGTGAAGTTTCAGGTTACAGCCTGGTTTCATGTTACACCAGGTTGAATTGTATGAACCTGATCTAACCTCAGGGCGGTGGATTGGCAGTATCGGTAGAGCGTCAAACAACATGCTTTGTAGCATAGAGTTACGGCCCTTTACGGCTTGGGTTCAAATCCCGCCGAGGTTAACTTTGCCTTTCATCCTTACGGGGTCAATAAAATAAAATAAAGTACCAGTAATGCAGTGGAATAATTGCTGGCCTTGTGCCAAAAGTAGAAACAATTATATTTTGTTCATATAATTGTTTCTACTTTAGGCACAAGGCCAGCAAATTACCCAGTGCATTACTGGTACTTTATTTTATTGACCCCGTAAGGATGAAAGGCAAAGTCAACCTCGGCGGGATTTGAACTCAAATCGTAAAGGGACGTAACTATGCTGGAAAGCATGGCGTCCGACCCTCTACCGAGACTGCCAATCCACCGCCATTTTGTTCATATAATGCTATGTACTGTAACTCCTGAGTGAGTTATAGGGGGTACTGTATTGATATATGGAATTTCTAGGGTATTTTTAAACCTGGCAGAGCCCATCTCCTCTCCAGTTCTGAATACAGAAAAATGTCTTCTATAGAAGGAGAAAGATAGTGAGAAAGAGATATAGAGGAAGAATCTTCCCCAGTACTTTTTGTATCAACCTCGAATGGATGAAAGGCAAAGTTGACCTCAGCAGCATTTGAACTCAGAGAGATGGAATGAATACTGCAAAGTATTCTATATGACATTTTATTCATTCTGCCAATTTGCCGTCTTATATAATGTTATAACAAACAGCAAAATTCTATATTTTATGTAAGAACTTTTGTTAAGTCACACTCCAAACTCCAGCTTAATAATGAGTAAGTTACCATATGTACATGAATATAAGCTGACCTCCCTGTTTTATGTCTGAGAAATAGGTAAAAATCCTAAACTCCATTTATAAGCCAAGGCAGCTAATCAACACATTGTTTGGATGGCGTATATAAGCCAAACCCCACCCCCATTTTACCATTGATTTTTTTTTGGGGGGGGGGGGTCTCATATTCCTCAGCTTATATTCTTGTATATATGATAGTTATATTGATATGATAGTAGTGATGTAGTTGTTGTTGTTGGTGGTGGGGGTGGTGGTGGTGTTGTTGTTTGTGGTGTTGGTGTGGTTGTTGTTGGTGGTGGTGTGGTTGTAGCTGGTGGTGTTGTTGGTGGTGGTGTGGTTGTAGTTGTTGGTGGTGGTGGTTCCAGTGGTGTGGTTGCAGTTGTTTTAATCTAAAATTTCTGATGATTGTTAAATGGTATTTGGAAAGCAACATTAGATGGTTGAATAACAATAACAACAACAACAACAAACCTTAGTCCTTCCTTGCAGAAAGGAATGCTGCAGACATCTGAAATATTTTATATTTATTTATTTATTTGCATTCTTGGAATGGTTGCTACTATTTTTAACAACTTACCACTTGATTGATAGGTAGGGTGGAGGAGAGGTACATTTTCAAGACACCATCATTCTCAACATTGATGGTGGTGGTAATGGCTATAGTTATGATGATGGTGATGATGCTGGTGTTGATGGTGATTGTGATAGTGGTAGTAGTAATGGCAATATTGGTGATGGTGATAGTGATGGTGGCGATAGTGATGATGCTGATAGTGATTGTGATGGGGGTGATTGTGATGATGGTGATGGCAGTTGTGATAGTTGTAGTGGTGATGACGGTGACAGTGATAATGGTGATTGTGACAATGATGATGACAATAGTTGTGGTGGTGATGGAGGGAGGGGGATAAAGTTTTCCACTTTTACCAATAACTTGAACTGTTTAACTTTTATCTTTATGTTTTCATAACAGCAGAGAAAGTTAAACAATTGTTGAAGTTATAATAATACTAGTAAAAGTAGTGATTTTAAACACAAGTACAGTGGTAAGGTTGTTTGGTTCATGAACATAAAGTTATGAGTTCAATTTTTGACTTTGTGTTCTCTCCTTTAGCAAGACATTATATTTCACCTTGTTCCAGTTCACTAGAGCCAGTCTTGTCACACACTATTTCACACTGAATCTCTCTGAGAATTACATTAACCCTTTAGCATTTAAACTGGCCATATCTGGCCAGAATTCTCTCACCCCTTTCTGTTCAAACCGGCTGTAACTGTCCACTCATACTGATGTGAATGTATTTTTCTCAAAATAAATAACATCAAAGTCTCATAGATTCGATATAATGTGAAATATTATGTGAGATAATTATGTGAATGCTAAATGGTTATGGATACACGTGTCTGTGAGATATTCGGCTACTTACATGAAAATTTCATGAACAGGCTGAGTGTACCAGTTGATCAAATAACTGGAACACTCATCATTGGAACTGACAGAGATCCAAGACAGCTAATTTATTTAAAAAAATTACCAAAAACCCAAACATGTATCAGACATAGAGATTGCTTAGAAAATAGATTGCTTAAAAAAAGAGTACACAATGAAAATACAAAGACAAAAATTGAAGCCATGAAAATACAATATTGGAAACATGAATGAGAAAAACAGACAAAATAAAACAAACCTACAAACCAAAAGAAATAACAAATTGCCATTAAAGTATAAGCTCCAACAAACCTTAGGAAACATTACAGAACATTTACTGACAAAAACTAAATCAGAACTACGCTGCACTAAATATTAAAAAAATATATAGGAACATAATTGAATAGGAAAAAAAGATTTAAGGGCAGAAAGATCTAAAGTTGGAACATTTTAATATGACAATAATCTAAAGATAGAAAATGGTTATAAAAAAAATTAAATCAATAAATCTCGTTATGGACTAATAATGAAAGACCCTGCCAAATATAAAACTTAATGACAAATAACAGTAAAAAAAAAACAAACACAAACGAAAAATGAACCATAATAGATACATTGCAAACAAATGTGAAATATCAATATCATCATCATCGTCATGATTATCATGAACCATCATCACTGTCATCGTCATCATCATCATCATCAGCAGCAGCAGCACCACCATCATAAACCATCATCATTATTACATTGGATTGGCAGTATCGGTAGAGGGTCGGACGCCATGCTTTGCAGCACAGTTACGTCCCTTTACGGACTGAGTTCAAATCCCGCCGAGGTTAACTTTGCCTTTCATCCTTACGGGGTCGATAAAATAAAGTACCAGTAATACACTGGAGTAATTGCTGGCCTTGTGACAAAAAGTAGAAACAATTATTACATCCATTTTTAGTGTTAGGGATTGGCAGTATCGGTAAAGGGTCGGACGCCATGCTTTCCAGCATAGTTACGTCCCTTTACGATCTGAGTTCAAATCCCGCCGAGGTTGACTTTGCCTTTCATCCTTACGGGGTCGATAAAATAAAGTACCAGTAATGCACTGGGTAATTGCTGGCCTTGTGCCTAAAGTAGAAACAATTATTACATCCATTCTTCCCTGCTAGTATAGGCTGGAAATGTTGCCACAGACCAAGTCAGCTCAGAATTATAGACAGGCCAAGGTGTCACATCTCACTTTACTCTTTTACTCTTTTACATGTTCCAGCAATCTGGCTGAGGCCATGCTGGGGCACCACCCTCGTTGCTACACATTCTATCTCCAGCCTGTGGTGGCTGGCCATTAGTGCAAGAGGGAGTTGATTGCTGCTGCCCTTAGGTTACCTTCATACTGTGCTGTGGGCTCATCCGGGACTCTGGATAGCAGGGCATCAAGATGCTATGTATGTTCCTACACTTTACAGAGTCTACTAGGTGTACTAGACATCTCAGCACCAACACTAGGGAGATTGTCATGTTGTAGACACAACTGAAAAATCCTCTGGACCTTTTGTCAACTTCTCTGTCTGAATGCCCTTCCTATCATCAACCACTTTACAGAGTGTTCTAAGTATCTTTTATTGTGGAACCAGCACTAACAATGGTTTCTGATTTAGGCACAAAGCCAAAAATATTTTTGAGGGCAAATTGATTAAATCGACCCTAGTGCGTTACTGGTACTTTATTTTATTGACCCTATAAGGATGAAAGGCAAGGGTAACCTCAGTGGTATTTGAACTCAGAATGTAAAGGATCATAACTTGTTCGATGCTCTACAGATTACTTCGAATCCAACGCCTTAATGATACAAAAAAGAAAAAAAGTCAACTGAATATGAGCCATTATAGTAGATACATTGGGAAAAAATGTGAAAAATCAATATGAACAGGATCATTCAACTAATCAATATAACAGACACAGTATAATTATAAAAAGGAAATATGAGGTATGTTCTCTTAGTAGAAAATCTAAATCTAAAGGAATTAAAAGAAATAATGTGGACAAACCATAGAGAGATAAAAACATAGTTATTGAGATGGGATTGACTACAAGACAGATAAATGTGTGTGTGTGTATATATACACACACACACACACATACATATTTATATACATATGTGTGTGGGTGTATATATACATATATGTATGTGTGTGTGTATATGTATGTATATACATGTCATTTCATTTCATTTCATTTTACATCTGCTTTTCCCTGCTTGCAAGGGTGGGATGGGAACTGGTTCTGGCTTGATTTCTACAGCTGGATGCCCTTCCTAACACCAACCTCACTTACAGTGAGTGCTGGGTGCTTTTTTTTTTTCTGTGGCGCCTACACGTCCACTTTACAGTGAGTACTGGGTGCTTTTTTTTGCTGTGGCACCTCCACGACCACTTTGCAGTAGAATGATAGGGACCCCAGTCCCCATCATCTCATTTCTACAGCTGAGTAAACTGGAGCAATGTGAAATAAAGTGTCTTGCTCAAGGAAACAACACATCACCCAGTCTGAGAATTGAACTCACAACCTTTCGATTGCAAAGCCAATGCTCTAAGCATGTACCTATATATATGTATGCATGTAACTATATATATATATGTATGCATCTTTGTGTAAATGTATGTGTATGTATATATGTGTGTGTATTTATAAATATATGTGTTGATATTCTGCTGGTGTCGTCTCAGATCCACACACATATATTTATTTATACCCACACATACTTAGTGAGAAAATACCTCAGTGGATGTAAAAAAAAATACAATAGCCAGCAGCCACTATGGAGAATCATACTTCACATCTCTCATATTTCAGTCAAATGCTCTATTGAACTCTATTGAGCTAAGGGACCTCTGGTCACAGTTTCAGTCCCGGGTGAGCTAAACATGGTCCTCTCACCTGATTCTCTCCCAAAGTGTCAACTTATCGCAGTCAGTCCTTCTTTACTTAGAATTACTCCATTAATAATTCTGATCTAATCACCCTATTACCAGGACCACAACTGGTTCTGAAAGGTACAATGGGTTGAATAGGTTTGGGTGTCTCCTGCTGTATTTGAATAATAATAATAATTGTTTCTACTTTTGGCACAAGGCCAGCAATTACCCAGTACATTACTGGTACTTTATTTTATCGACCCCCGTAAGGATAAAAAGCAAAGTTAACCTCGGCGGGATTTGAACTCAGACCGTAAAGGGACGTAACTATGCTGGAAAGCATGGCGTCTGACTCTCTACCGATACTGCCAATCCACCGCCTGAATAATAATTGTTTCTACTTTTGGCACAAGGCCAGCTATTACCCCAGTGTATTACTGGTACTTTATTTTATCGACCCCGTAAGGATGAAAGGCAAAGTTAACCTCGGCGGGATTTGAACTCAGAATGGCAAGGGCCGTAACTCAATGCGTCAAGGCATGGCGTCCGACCCTCTACCGATACTGCCAATCCACCGCCCTTTATTATTATTATAATAATTCTTTCTACTTTTGGCACAAGGCCAGCAATTATCCCAGTGTATTACTGCTACTTTATTTTATCGACCCCGTAAGGATGAAAGGCAAAGTTAACCATTATTATTATTATAATAATTGTTTCTACTTTAGGCACAAGGCCAGCAATTACTCAGTGCATTACTGGTACTTTATTTTATCGACCCCGTAAGGATGAAAGGCAAAGTCAACCTCGGCGGGATTTGAACTCAGATCGTAAAGGGACGTAATTATGCTGGAAAGCATGGCGTCCGACCCTCTACCGATACTGCCAATCCACCGCCCTAATATGGTTAGTGCTAAGTGATAGAAATAATGGGTAATCATCATCATCATCATCATTATTATTATTATTATTATTATAATAATAATAATGATGATGATGATGACTACCCATTAATTCTATCACTTAGCACTAACCATATTACCTACATTAAATATTTATCTACTATTTCTACCAAGCCATGCAATCAAATTAATGTTTCTTAGTGAAAGATAGTACGAACTATTACCTTTGTATAACACATCTGCTATATCATAGCCTTTTGTTAATCCTTATAGTAACAGTAGTTATATTACATCACCTGTATAAATAGATATCATTTACATCATCTATATACCTCATGATAGTCTGACTTTCTTTCTATTTCACTTCATGAATTAGAATAAACACACATTCTTGACCTTGGTGTCATTTTTTCCACTCTCTGCTGCCCTTCTGATACCAAACCTATATTAAGTGTGAGGTAATGTCTTACATGACAGAAACTTGGAATTACCTAATGTATCCACACATTGTCTACTCTTTCTCTCTTTCCCTCTCTCTTTCCCTCTCTCTTTCCCTCTTTCTCTCTCTCTCTCTCTCTCTCTCTCTCCTACATATATAAAGATTTAGGTAAGATACATTGTAACATTTTCTCCATATTTGCTGTGAAGAAACTAAAAATGCCAGACATAATGGTTAGGTTGTTGAACTCATAATCATAATGTTGTAGGTTTGATTCCAGGACTGAGTGGTGTGTTGTCTTCTTGAGCAAAACATTTGATTTCACGTTGCTTTTTATGATAGGGCTGGTTCGGCCTACCATTAAAATACCTAAGAAACTTATAAAATACAACCTTATAGGAAGCTAGCTAAACGTGTGTAGGTGTGAACTATAACATCGTATGAGGACAGCTAAACCTACATAGGTAGGAACTGTAACATAAGACCAAGACCCCTATCATTAACCTTTTAGCATTTAAACCAGCCATATCTGGCCAGAATTCTCTCACCTCTTTCTGTTCAAACTGGCCGTAACCGACCCCTCATACTTATGTTAAGGTATTTTTCTCAAAATAAATATCAAAATCTTGTAGATTCTATATTATGTGAGATAATTATGTAAGAAAAAGCCTTTACTGCAAAAATACAATAGTAAATATAGAGTAATGTAAATGTTAAAGGGTTAAAACATCCAAGAAACCAAGATATAATGTTGTAGGAAGCCAGCTAAACCTACATCGATGTGAGCTGTAACATCATATGAGGCTAGCTAAACCAGTATAGGTATGAACTGTAACAACATAATAAAACTAGGACCCCTATCATTAAAACACCCATGATAACGAGATACAATCTTGTAGGAAGCCTGCTAAACCTACATCAGTGTGAGCTGTAACTAAAACATGATAGCACTGGGGCCCCTATCATTAAAACCTGCTATAAGTTACAACCCTGTTGTGAACTGTAAATTTCATTTAATTTTTCAAGCCACCTACTTCTAAAGCTATACAAACAAAGATCCTTGCTTGCTGGAATTAGTTTTGATGTTAAAATCAATATCTTCATTTTATTATAGGTTTACAGTTCTCAAGTTGGAGATTCTTCTATACAGCTTCAAGCTATTTATCTCATCTTAATGACATAGTTTTCAACTGGAAAACAAAAGAGGGGACCTTTCAGAAGAGCTGAAGAAAAGAAGAGGAAATAAAACAATTTTGGGCCACCATCCATTATTAGAATGTGTTTGTGTGTTGATGTTGATGTTGTTGTTGTGTATGTGTGACTGTGTCTGTGTATGTATTATTATGTTGTTTTTTTTTGTATGTATGTGTATGTCTGTGTGCATACGTGTGTCTGTGAATGTGTGTATGAATGCGTCTGTGGACTATTGTCATTGTATGTATGTGTATGTCTCTGTGTCGGTGTGAGAGAGTCTATGTGTGTGTGAGAGAGTGTGTGTATGTGTTTATGTGTTATGTTTGTTCAAACAGCTTACACTTTACCTTCCATAATATCGTGTATTCAGCTTCACCATTATCATTTTTACGTCTGTTTTTTCCACACTTGCATGAGTTGGACAGGTCCTTTTCAGTATGGTATCCTTCCACTCACTGCAATCCTTTTATTATAAACAAACTTCTGTTTAGTTAACTAGCATCTACACATAAACACACAGTTAACTAGCACCAACACATACACATAGACACACAGTTAACTAGCATCAACACATACACATAGACACACAGACACACAAATATATACATTCATCGTCATCATCTTTTAATGATGATGATTTTGATGATGTATATATGCATGCACACGCACACACAAGTTTCTTTCTAACAAATTCACTCACAAGGCATTAGTCAGCCCTGGACTATAGTGGAAGACACTTGCCAATGGTTCCACTTAGTATATATATGACAATATTTTTTATGGTCATCATTCTATGGCGTCAGCCAAAGTAAACTCAACAATAGATCTCAACATAGGTCTGTTATTCATTGCATTGTCTCAATCCCAAACATCAATACCAGAGTCTCTGGTTAGATCTTGTGAGTATCTTTGCCTCTTGGCATGTTAGTATTTAAAGACTTATAAGAGCTTTATTTGAGACACAATGGCAACGACCTCCAAATCTCATCATATATGTCTCTAAGAGTCGTACGTTTTCTCCAGCTTATAATAATAATAATTGATAATAATAATAATAATAATTGTTTCTACGTTTGGCACAAGGCCAGCAATTACCCAGTGCATTACTGGTACTTTATTTTATCGACTCCGTAAGGATGAAAGGCAAAGTGAACCTCGGCGGGATTTGAACTCAGAATAGCAGGAGCCGTAAGTCTATACGTCAAAGCATGGCGTCCGACCCTCTACCGATACTGCCAATAATAATGATAATAATAATGAAATATTGTGTACAGTGCTCAGGTGCACTACAACTCATCAAAAAGTGTATGTATAGTACATAGGGTAATGTACAAACATCAGGAAAATGATTGAAGCCAATGAAAAGATTTATATGCCTCTGCCCTTGAGGTGCTTTTGTTGTTTGATAGTAAGTGTCCAAGTTTCACTACCATAAGGAAGAATTGTTTATATTATAGTGTAGTTAATATGAAGCATTGTGGGATATATAATAAAAGGCTGATCATTTTTAAAAAGCTAGTATAATGCAGTAGAAAAATACGATGGGCAAATGATGCTAAGTAAAACAAAATAAAGTAATGTTTTACTCATTGTGTTTCAATATGATATTTCAAGGCTATTAGCCTCTTTTCAAATGTGGGGCTGAAACAGTTCAAAACAAAATGAATTATTGATGTGTTCTTCCTTAACTGACTTATTTGTCTGTAATACGCAGTCTGAAGTTGTTATAGTAACCAGTCTGCCTCATGCATTGTGGCCTTTTATGTTTTAAGTTCAAATCCGTTTCCGTATCAATATTGCCTTTCATCCTTCCAGGGTTGATAAAATAAAGTACCAGTCACATACTGGAGTCAATTTAATTGTATTTCCCCTTTTCAAATTAGAAATAAATTCAGAAGTGTGGTGAATTGTCAGAATCATCAAAGCACCAGGAAATACATTAACCCTTTTGATATGAAACTGCTCATTTTAAAATGTTTATATTTGGTGTAATTTTATTTTATAAAATTTTCCTAAATCTTCTTCTTTGCTCACTTATTCCTGGGAGGGTCACTCACTCCAGCAGGTCCTGTTGAATCCCCAATCAAGACCATCCAAGCTCATGGATGTTATCCAACCATCTTGCTTTGGGTCTCCTGCCAGTTGGTTTTTGCCTATAAAATCTGTCCAGTGATTCTTTCCTAAGACATTCTAACCACATGCCCATAGTATCGGCACTGTGATCTCTTAATTCAGAGAAGTAGCGGCTTAAGTATGTTTCAAATATCAGCTTACTAATGAAAGACTTAGTTTTATTAAATTTCTCTAAATGTTTGGTTATTTTCAAAACTAATTGAAAGACAAAGGCCATGAATTACATTAGGAATACAGTAATGAAAGGGTTATGCTCTTTCTTTTAGATCTTTATATTCTGAGTTCAAATTCTACCAAAGTCAACTTTGCCTTTCATTCTTCTGGGGTTGATAAAATATATTGTATCAGTCAAGTAACTAGAGTCAGTTACTTTCCTTTCCTTCTAAAATTGCAACCTTGTACCTAAATTAAAAACAATTATTACACCTTTATACGGGGGCGGCAGTTTGGCAGAATCGTTAGAGTAAATAGTAGCTGATAGATTTGTGCTGTTTTATTTATTTAAAAATAATTGGGCATTTGTTGTGAAACAGTAAATAGTAGAGGAGATTGGTATCATGGCAATATGGCTGTGGTGGAGGGGGGGGGGGGGGCTGGTAGAGTGATTGTGCGAGAGAGGAGAAAGTGATTGTGCGAGAGAGAGTGATTGCGTGTGAGAGAGAGTGATTTTGTGTGTGTGAGAGAGAGAAATATGTTTTTATTTTTTGGCACAAGACCACCAATTATCCCAGTGCATTACTGGTCCTTTATTTTATCCACCCTATAAGGATGAAAGGCAAAGTTAACCTCGATGGGACTTGAACTCAGACCGTAAAGGGACGTAACTCTATGCTGCAAAGCATGGCGTCCGACCCTCTACTGATACTGCCAATCCACTACCCTAAGAGAGAGAGAAATAATAAAAGATGGAGGTGAGAGAGAGAGAAGAGTGGGGAAAAGAAAGAACACAGCAAAGATAAGGATAAATGGATAAATAGATGTTGAGGGGGAGACAGAAAGAGCAAAGAAAATATAAGGAGAAAAGGATAGAGGTAGAGAGTAGTAGTATATTGAGTGAGTGAGAAAAGGAGGAGTGAAAGAAAAGTGTAGAGAACAAGCTAGAGAGAGAGAAGGGAGAGAGGAGGCAGAAAGATCAACTGAAATATTTAGGAATGGTAATAGAGGAAAGCAAGGGCAGTATTATTCATAAGGCTGAGTAGCTTGAAATTTAAGGGCCCGAAAGGGACCAGGGGGATTTTCATTCCCTCCCTTTCTCCCTGCTATAGTGGAGTGTAAGTTCGGAGTGCCAGAGATGGGGGACCCAAAATAGTGGAAGGCTTAGTGGTCTGACCATGGATTAATGTGGCGCCACCCTGAGGAAAAGTATAGGGAGATAGATTGATAGAGACAGAGATATAGGTAGAGTGGGGATAGGAAGAGAGAGATTGGCATAGATCAGTAGGAGGTAGAGTCTGAGTAGAAGGAGCAAATAAGAGGAAAGTGAGAGGGGGTAGACAGATAAATGTAGTGGGGGAGCTTGCAAAAGAAGAAAGTGGGGAGGAAGAGGACGGGGTAGGGATGAATGATAGACAGGTAGACACTGAGAGAGAGAGAGAGGAAGATAGGAGAAGGGGGAGGAATAGAGTTACAGATGGATAGATATAGAGATAATTATATAAATATCTTTCTTTATTTGCCACAGGGGCGTACAAAAATGGGACATTACAAGACGTGATGGCGGGGGTTTTACATAAAAATAACTTTAACATTAATAAATAACAATAAACTATATATAATAAAATAACAATTGAAATCCCCAGTAGGGGGGAACGTTACTGCAGGGTTGTTTTACACCCCGTGGATAGAACAACCCTCAACACCAGGAACACGTTTTGTAGGTGTTCCCGTCTTCCCTCTGTTTATCTTCCTCAACCTACAGGTTTATATACAGAGAAGGCCCATTCACTTGGGCCATTTTTGCCACATTCACCCACCTTTTCAGTGAATTTACTGGGTGTGTAGCACCTCTCTCTCCACTCTCACCTTCCCTCTGAAGTGATACTTAAAGAAGGGGATAAGTTGTTGTCCGGAGAGAAAGGTGTTTGCCCTCAGTCCTTTTAACCTCGTCCACCATATTACCTCTTTTGCCATAGCCACCAGACAGAGGTAAACGGCCTCTATAAATATATAGATAGGTAGGTAGGTAGGTAGGTAGGTAGAGGGGGAAGAGGAAGAGTAATATGATAGGTGTTGTTAAAGAAAGAGATGATTTGCAAAGGAGGAAAGCAAAACATAAGTCTTCAACAGCAGCAGCAGTCAAGAAGATTTCTCTGGCAGTTATCCAAGAAGAATCCTGTATGTAATTTTTCTCTGTTGTTGCTGCTGTTGCTTGTTATGGCTGCCATTGTTACTGCTGCTGCTGCTGCTGCTGTTGAGCTATTGTTACTGCTGTTGAGCTCTTGTTGCTGCTGTTGTTGTTTTTGAGGTGTTGTTACTGCTATGGCTCTTGTTGCTGCTGTTGAGCTGTTGTTACTGCTGTTGAGCTATTGTTACTGCTGTTGAGCTGTTGTTGTTTTTGAGGTGTTGTTACTGCTATGGCTCTTGTTGCTGCTGTTGAGCTGTTGTTACTGCTGTTGAGCTATTGTTGCTGCTGTTGAGCTATTGTTGCTGCTGTTGAGCTATTGTTACTGATGTTGAGCTATTGTTACTGCTGTTGTTGTTTTTGTTGCTGCTGTTGTTGTTTTTGTTGCTGCTGTTGTTGTTTTTGTTGCTGCTGTTGAGCTCTTGTTGCTGCTGTTGTTGTTTTTGTTGCTGCTGTTGAGCTCTTGTTGCTGCTGTTGAGCTATTGTTACTACTGTTGAGCTATTGTTGCTGCTGTTGAGCTATTGTTGCTGCTGTTGAGCTATTGTTACTGCTGTTGAGCTCTTGTTGCTGCTGTTGAGCTCTTGTTACTGCTGTTGAGCTCTTGTTACTGCTGTTGAGCTCTTGTTGCTGCTGTTGAGCTCTTGTTGCTGCTGTTGAGCTCTTGTTGCTGCTGTTGAGCTCTTGTTGCTGCTGTTGAGCTGTTGTTACTGCTGCTTCTATGGCTATTGTTACTGCTGCTGTTGTTTGCTATGGTTGTTGCCTGAATGAAGGCCCACGCATTCTTAAGTGAGATTCTGTCAAAGTAGAAGCCAACATTCATCAGGTTTTGTTCCTGACTTCCTTATCTGCCAGTGCTTCCCACTTTGTCCTAGAGTTCAGAGGTCCCTAACCACCAGGCCACGGACCAGTACTAGTCTGTAGATCATCTGCTACTGGGCCGCAAAGAAATAATTAACTTGTTTAAAATTATATAAGAGACTAGCTGATGTACCCAGCTTTGCCTGGGTAAACAGATGATAAGAGAAGAGAGGTAGGAGAAAAAATGACTGTATTGGATGCTTCTCTGGTTTACAATATGAGGCTAGACTGTGGTGTGTGCATATTACAAAAAAATAAACAGTAAAAAAAAACTTCCAGATACACCAGATTCTTCGTTTTACCGTTCGTGCATAATATATGAAGATTTCTAGGTGTTTCCACTTGTGACAACCTACATATAATTGTCCATGGGTAAAAGCATTCTCTTGTATTCAATTCTACAACTTTGAAACTCTGAGCCTGAATTTTATGTATGGTCATAAGAAAACTGGCTCTAACAGGGAACTGAAGTCTTGAGAATTTGAATGGCAGAGGAAGGGATAAGAGGAATCTTGAGAATAAATGCATTTTTTCTTTGAGGATTGCCTCCAAGAATAGTGACCTCTGGGAGATGGCTGTAAAGTGTGTGCCATTGCATAGAAGTAGTGGGTCCACGTTTCTCAAAAGGATGATGGAAGTTCTATTTTATATTATCATCATCCTCACCGTTTTACGTCCGTTCTTCCATGCTAGCATGGGTTAGACGGGTTGTCCTGTTGTGGGCAGTCTGGTCGGCTGACCATGCCTTGCTCATACAGGAACTGATTTTGGCTTGATTTCTACAGCTGGATGCCCTTCCTAACACCAACCTCATTTACAGTGAGTGCTGGGTGCTTTTTCCGTGGCGCCTATACATTATATGTAGATATAGATATAGATAATTGTATATAAATGTGTATGTGTAAATCAACATCCGAATCGTGTGCAACTACCAGTTTGCGGAAAGTTTGTCCACCATGAAGTCAGACCATGGTATAAAAAAGGTTGGAGACCACTGCTATAGGTAGAGCTGGACCTTAAGTTTTGTTGGTTCTCTTGGCTTCAGTGGAAATCAGTTGACAACTTGGCCTCTCTCTTAAGACCACAACTAGCACATTGAAGCATGCTGTGACCCATAAATCAAAACTATGCTCAACTATTCATGTTGTCCAGCCCATGCCAACATGGAAAGAAGACATAAAATGGTGATGTTATGATGATATTTGTCTACTGGTTTAACACTTTTGATATCAAACCACCTGAAACCCTGGTTCTATGATAGAAAAAATTTCCAAAAAATTTATATTTATTTAAAAACCTATTGTAATTTTATGCAAGAACCTTTGTTAAGTTATGTTCCAAACACTAGGTTAATTATGAGAAAATTAGTTATATTACGAAATTCCACCAAATTTTTAATTATTTTCAAAATAATTGAAAATTCTTGACAGTTTTTCATTAGGAATGTGGCAATGAAAGGATTAAGCAAATGTTTAGTTTTTGCAGCATTTAATTAAATTAGTATCAAAAAGGTCCCCCCCCCCCCCCCCCCCCAAGAAAAAACAACCAACCCCTTTTCTGATTCATCAGCAATGGCCATTAGGGATATTGAGAGGGGATGAATAGAGGAAAACAAAAACCCCCAAAAAATCAGTTTAGGTAGTTTTCTGCACCTGTTTAGGAGCAACCAGCCTCCTCACCCCTTTCAACTATCAAATGTGTTCTAGAAAAAAAATTAGCCTAATCTAAGCTTTATGAGGTTCAGTTCTCTTTCACCTTCTTTTTTTACGGGGGGGGGGGGTATTTCCTCCCTTCCCCCCGCCTCTCCCCATCCCAAGAAATCTGAGCCCAATGATATTCTGTCTCATGATAGGAATGTTGAAAGTTGATATGAAGTATTAAATAGTCTTGTGTTTCTCTGTTGGCTGAAAAATCTACCCCCAGCACCCCGCCTAATGTCACCCCACCCCCGTCTACTTGCTGCATTACAGTTAAACAAAAATCAAAGTGAGTTGGGGATGGAGTGTAATACAGCTGAGGTTTTTTTGGGTTGTGACTTCCTGTGATTTGTGAAAGGAAAATATGAATTTAACTGATTCTTGCATTGACACACAATATGGTTTTGAACCAACAAAACTATGTTTGAACCAAGTTGGTCACTTGATCTTCTTCTCTATGATAATGGATCCAACATAGATTTCAATTATGAGCATATGTGAATTAACTGGCAAAGTGATTGAGTATTCCACAGGTACAGCTCATCTGTCAGATGGCTTGTTCCTCACAATTTCCATCTACCCAATTTCACTCACTAGGCTTGTGCTGACCTCAGGTTTTGGTAAAACTAATTGCTCAAGATGCCACACAGTGGAATTGAACCTAGGACCTTATGATTGCATACTTCCACTCATTTTCTTTTTTTTTTTTCACTATTACTCAGTCAATCTTTATTTATCATTTAACACCTTCCCACTTTCATATTCTCTGTTTAGTGTGACAAATAAAAACATTGCTAATTATTATATGCTGGTGCTGTTTTATAACTGTTAACTCCCTGAAGATGGAACAGTCTCTTATTTGTTTGACAGCTTCCTACTTCCATAGTCTCTCTTTAATGTTACTGAAAATAAAAACATTGTGCTAATTATTATATATGGATATTTCATCTTCTATTTTATAACTGTTGGTCCCTAAAGATAGAGATTTGTGTTATTTTGATATGTTGATAGTTCAATAAATCTATTTTGATCAGGATAAATATATTCTCTGTCAACTTGTATTTTTCTTTTTCTTAATTCACTTAATTTCAACTTAAATATATTATATCTTGCATATTATTATTAGGTTAACTGAGTGCATTGATTAGCAGAATCATTAGGGTGTTGGGCTAAATACTTTACAGTATGTAGTTATGGCTCTTTATGTCCTGAATTCAAACCCTTAAACCCTTAGTAGGACAGCTGGAGTATTGATGCCTATGATCTTATTGTTAACTCTTCAGTTTTATGTATTAACTGTCTCTGCTTCTATGAAACAAAACTTGTTTTAATGTATTTATTATCTAAACACCTATCATAATTTTATGTTTGAACCTTTAAGTCATGTTCAAAACTCCAACTTAATAATGAGAAAGCTAGTTATATTACTAAAAACCTTCAAATTATTTATTTTCAAACATATTTGAAAATCACAGGCTGTGAATTTCATCAAGATTATGGTAACAAAATGGTTAAAATGATGTGTTCAGTAATATTTTCCTCACCTCTCATTTGTGAAAACTGTAATCTGTTGAGTTCATTAAACTCTAAATGTTTGGTAAGTCTGTCCTTGGTCTAATTCTTTTATCTCTCTTCTCTTTATCTTAGAAGATATTACTGAAGTTTAATGTTTTCTTCTCTTGGGAGTGATCTGGATATATTTCTCTGACTCTAATTTCATGCTTGTGTTGTGTGTTTCATTTGTAACAGGCTGTCTAATGTTTTTTTTTTTTTTTTTTTTTTTTTTCAGTATTTAGCTTGAAGTCAATTATATACAGATTATTTATTTTAACCCTATAGCACCTCTACTCATGACTGGATTAACCCTTTAGCATTTTAACCAGCCACATCCGGCCAGAATTCCCTCACCTCTTTCTGTTAAAACCGGCTGTAACCAGCTGTTAGGGTATTGTTCTTAAAATAAATATCAAAATATCATACATTCAATATTATGTGAGATAATTATGTAAAATAAATCTGTTACCATGAAAAAATAATAGTAAATATAGAGTAATATAAATGCTAATGGGTTAAGCTTGCATATGTCCCTGGATGAAAATGTTATTAAGAGGGCATTGTATCAAACAGAATATATTATTTATGGTAGCAAAAGAATAAATTTGGCACTCATGGAATATTGTAGGGCTTTTGGTTACAACCCAGTCAATCCCCATTCCTTTAATCCACCGCTAAAAAAAAGTCTAAAGTCTGTCTGGAGCCCAGAGACTCATCAGGTTGGTGTTTATCCCAGTTTTCGAGGCATTAAACTACTAAAAGTACAAGACTCCACCCTGGAGAGGACAGCAGTCCATTGCAGGGTTACACCCCCAGCTATTGCTGGTACTCATTTTCAGCTGAGTATACTAGAGCAATGTGAAATGAAGTGTTTTGCTCAAGAACACAGCACACAACCCAGTCCAGGAATCAAATCCACAACATTATGGTCATAAGTCCAACACTCTTACCACTAGGCCACACACTTCCACAGTACTCGTATTCAGTTTGATGTAGTATGTGGAGTAAAGGCATCAACAACACAAAAGATATGGATAAATAGTTACGAAGCTTGCTTTGTAAACATGGAGGTTGTGTGTCAAGATGGTGCCTCTTATGACTCCATTAGGAGTTATGGAATCAGTGATAGTGAGTCCTGGTGTTCTCAGTAAAGATCTCCAATTCATACATGCATGCTCGAGTAACTCCTGGGGGAGTTGTAGAGACGCTGTATAGACATATGGAATTTCTATGGCATTTTAAAACCTGGCAGAGCCCATCTCTCCTCTCCAAGTCTGGACACAGCAGATTTCTTCCAGAGAAGGATAGAGAGTGTGAGAGGAATTGAGGAAGAATCTACCCCAGTACTTGACTGGTACGTTTTTTTATCAACCTTGAATAGATGAAAGGCAAAGTTGACCTCGGTGGAATTTGAACTCAGAGAGCAGTGATCCACAACAAATACCACAAAACATTCTATCCAATGTTCTAACGACTCTGCCAATTTGCCACCTCATAAAGTAAACTAATTAGAGAGTCAAGTGTATTTAGGAATCACATTATTTCACTTACCTCTTTGCAGTTTTCTGAGGGGAATGCTTTTTTGCTGTTTGTTTTGTGTTTTCTTTTTCCCTCATCAGCCATAATCTTCACAAAAATATTTTTAACACTTTAAAACTGTAGTATATTTCATGTAAAACGTCTGTCAGGATGGTAAGATGGTGGTAAGAGTGTGTGTGAAAGGGAAAGAGACAGTGGTAGTGTTAACAGTAACACACCAAATATTTTTGTTTTTTGAAAACCCAGATGATTATATTATTTGTTTGTACTCTCGGCTTCCAAATAACAGGGGAGAGGCGGAATCGGTAAATTTTTTAGGTTGTCGCCGTTGATTTTTTTAAAAACTAGAATTAGTCATTTAGTTTACATATTGAGACCCCCAACCCATCCTAATTATTTTATAACATATGGGATTTCTAGTAATGTATTTTATTTTTGTCATGTATAATGTTTTTTAATGTACAAAGAAAATTAATTGTCACCGGAATGCTACCACTTAGAATATCCACACTGTGGCAGGTCTTTGAGAAATTGTGAGAGTATTGCCAAGAGGTATATTCTTGTTTTATCAATCTTGAAAAGGCATATAACCGTGTTCTTCAAGGCCTTCTGTGGAAGGATCTGCAGGAGGATAGGATCGATGGTCAGCTCCTTGCTGCCCTGATGTCTCTATACGAATGACCAAGTATTTGTGTTCAGATAAATGGTGCTAACTTGAAACGTGGATTGGCAGTATCAGTAGAGGGTCGAACGCCATGCTTTCCAGCATAGTTACGTCCCTTTACGATCTGAGTTCAAATCCCGCCGAGGTTGACTTTGCCTTTCATCCTTACGGGGTCGATAAAATAAAGTACCAGTAATGCACTGGGTAATTGCTGGCCTTGTGCCTAAAGTAGAAACAATTAAATGTGGGAGTCAGACTCTGCCGAAGGGGTCTACTGTCACCTCTCCTAAAAAATATCTATACTGTCATATTGATCTTTAATACTTGGTGGTTGTTTCTATTTAAACTATGAAATTTCCATGAGGTCTGATTTTATTATTGATTATTAATTAAACAGTGTTTTCTCGTCTTTTTTTTCTAATAATTTAGCCAAATTGAAATCTTTGCCAGAGATATTAAGTTTGTCCACTTCTGACTTGACAAGAGTGACAAACCTATCACCACGAGATGTCCTTATTTTAAAAGGAGCTGTTGCTGAATCTATCCCTTTGTTACCTACTGTTACAGGTAAATATATCATTTTTTAAGTTGTATTCCCCTACGTGACATCTTCAACAAGTGTTGTTTACTATAGTCTGGAGTTGGTAGATGGAAACTGCATGAAACACTGTCGTATATATATGACCTGAAAAATGAAATTTACTGCTCTCACATATACAGCTGTTAGGTGTTCCAGCTGACAGAATGAGGCCATGCTGGGGCACCTACTCCGTTAGATTTGATGAAGTATGTTCCAACTGTTTGGTCAATGGAACAGCCTGCTTGTAAAATTAATGTAGAAGTGGCTGAGGATTCGACAGACACATGTACCCTTTACATACAAGGGTTGGCTGAAAACTACAAAGGCTGACCAAGATACTCTCGTGGAATGACTCAATGAGGTTTATTTTTCAACATAGTCCCTGGAAAGAAACAATGCAGTTATCAATAAGAAGGATTTAAATTAATACATGCAAGATTTCACAGCTCTAGCATCAATCCTTCATAGTCAGCCTATGAACTTTTCAGCCGTCATCACCATCTTTATCATTATCATTTTTATCATCACCATCATCTTTATCATCACCATCATTATCATTATCATCTTTATCATAATCATCATCATCCTTATCATCATCATTATAATATTTCTTCTTTTTCTTCTTCCTTTTCAGCCTATAATTTAATGAAGCACAGTAATGTTCCCCCTGCTTTGAAGGTGGAGAAACTTTCAACAGGATGTGAAGTTCTTGATAGAGCATTGAGAGGTAAGGATCTGTATGTCTATAAAATAACTCACACACACAGCGAGAGAGAGAGAGAGAGAGAGAGAGAGAGAGAGAAACAAGACAAGGTACATGGTCTTGTGGCTAGGGTGTTGGACTCAAAGTGTTATGTTAAAGGTTTCATTTCTGGACTAGGTGGCCTGTTGTGTTCTTGAACAAAATACTTTATTTTATATTGTGACCAGCACGTAGTATCAACAATGGAAAGACCAATGGAAACACTTTTCTTCATCCAATCTGACAATCAGCTTTTTAAAAAATGTATATATTTATCTATATCATTGTTTATCATCTGCTTTTCCATGAACATTTAACAATGACAATGATTATATATATATATATATATATATGTGTGTGTGTGTGTGTGTGTATCCCAGGTTCAATCAGGAGTAACCACAGTAAGCAAAGTACTCAATACATAGTAGAGTATATACAATATTTAATATAGAAATGTCTTCTTCAGGACGAGAACTGTTTCCTTTGAATGAATCATTTCTAGTCCTGTAGAAGCCATTTCTATATTATATTCCATTTCTCTTCACAACATTCATCACTGGCTCTCTTTCTTTTGCCCAATCAATTTCATCCTTTCTCAACACATGGCCCAACCATCTCATTCCATTTATTCAAATGAAAAATAATCAGTCTGATTATTGTAGTTGAAAAACTCTGCTTGGATCTAACTGGAACTTTAGTCGATGCTGTTTGTGAATAGATAACATTTACCATTTGCAGAGAGGGTAGCTTGGGTGTTTGCCAAAGATTTAAAGAAGTCATAGAACAGAAATTATTGAAAACCAGTTCTGGAGCTTTTGGCTGCTTATTTTGTTTATATCTTTAACACATGACTGCTGCATTCTATAAATATTAGTTTTCATTCATTCTTTTCTTTATTTATTCATTCATTTCTCAGTTTGTTGTCAGTGTTTTCACTGTTTTCATACAACAGACCATTATGTACTCGCTGTAAATCCTCCATTGTAGTTACTGATTCTTCTTCTTCCTATTTTAGATTGATTGATTGCTGTCATTTGACTGTTGTGTGTGCACATAAAGCACTATATCACTGTAGATGTCTATATCCTGTCACAATGCCAGGAAAAGAAAGCACTGCAATCTATTGTGCACTAAATGAGTTTATATGCAAACTACATCTGAATCAAATTGCCAGCTAAAAACCTAGTTACCTGCTTCAATATCTACAGTTGAATATATGTATTCATATATGGAGATATACAGGAATATATGTCTCTAAGTGTGTGCAAGTGTTTTGGACTTTGTTTGGTACCAATGATGAGTATTACAAGAGGACAAAGTGGTCACTGTTGGATCTTTTGCCATAGGTCTGGTCAGTGACTGAACTCCATATGGAACTGAAATAAGCTCTGGCAAGATGAGCCTCTAGGCTCAAGAAAGATTTTAACATTAACACTTTTCATACCAGTGCCTTCTGCCCCTGGTTCTACAATACAAAGCTGCTAATTTTAAAGTGTTTATATTTATGTATAAACCTTCCATCATTATTTTATGTAAACCTTTTTAAGACATGTTTCTAAACACCAGCTAATAATGGGGAAGTTAATTATCATATTGAACCCCTTTCAAATTCTTGATTGCTTTCGAAATTAATTGAAAAGCGTAGGCAATGTGTTTCATTAGAAAGGTGATAAGGAAAGGGTTAAACTCTGCATCACATGTGCTTTACAAAATATTCTATTTGTAGGTCAGGTGATTGAAGCAAAGTTTTTGTGGTTGTCTGAATGTCTTTTTGTTGAACATCCTCCACATGTAAATAGCTCAGCTGGAAACCAATGGTCCCAGAGAGGCATACGAACAACTAAGTGCCTTTTTCTGTGTTCATCTATTCTACTCATGTTTTGCAGAAGAAGCAAAATAACTGGTTTGGACCAACTAAGCTCCAAGGTCTTCAGTCCACTTCCCTGTAGAAGCTTATTGCACTAAATACAGTTAACCTAGATCAAAACATCTCAGACTTTTTACTTTATAGATCTCTTGTAACAAAATTTAATTTCTTTTCTCTTCACCCCCACTCACCCTTAAATATATTAATCAAATATTAAATTTCAAAACAACTAATTTACCAGTGTTTAATACAACTTACATGAGACAAGAATCAGTAAACTAGCAGGCATGCTAGGTGTACAATATCTGGCAGTTAGTCTACATGATCCAGTGTTTTTTGTTCTCTTGTTATAAAATGATTATTAACTGTAAACTATTAAATTCACACCCTAGGGACCTCTAAGCTTTTGCTCATTCCTGCCAAAAATTTGTTCACCCCCTAGGGTTTTACATTGAGAAGCCCTGGTTTAGTTAACCTAGTAAGTATTTTATTTAGCAGATTATCTGGGAATGTAACAGGAGATAGATTAGCATCCTATCCAAGGAAAGATTTTATCCCTCATTCACTTCACGCCATAAAACTTGTGCTGAACACAGCCTCTTAGAAACCTATCGAAACTGAAGAGAGAGATTTACATTTTAAATTTTTTCCCACATTGTGGCACTTTTTCTTTCACCACCATCAAATCACTCAATTGTTGGAAATAACATCTGATACTGCTTTCATACTGCTTGTATCTAGAGGACCCATGACAGTCATTTATAGATATAGAGGTTCTCTTCTTCTTGTCATATGACATATGCACAATGGTTAGAGAGACTGATTGAGATTAGTGAGCCAGACTAAGGCATCATTTGTCATATTAAGGATTGCTTCTAGGCCACTGGGAAAATGTTTGAGGGGGCAATCCAGAACAACATGCAGCACTGTCTGGTTAGGGTACCCACAGTCACATGCTGGGCTGTCTTTCATCTTCCATTGATGGAGATGATTGGCTGTCCTTCTTGGCATGTGTTGTGTAGATGATATGGAGGTGTGTGTGTGTGTGTATTGCAAATATTATATGTATGTGTTGCATGCGTGTGTGTGTGTGTATACACATGCATGTGTATATGGATGCAGTATGGCCAAATGGTTAAGAAATGTGCTGTGTTTCTCCTCATTATTGATGTTGTTGTTGTTGTTATCAGTGTCACTATTAAACCACCATCATTGAAATGATTATGAATTACTGCAAACCTTTTCAGGCTGGCAAATTATTTGATGTGGTTCATGTTCAACTTACTGTATTTCCCGGCGTCAAATACGCTACTTTTTTCTCCACCCTGGAGGCCGAAGGTTGTTTATTATATTTTTTCAAATTTTTGGTTGTCAAAACTAAGGTGTGTCCTTGAGGATGCAGCATCTTCGGCGCTGGGAAATTTTTTTCAAATATGTTGATTGATTCAAAATTTTATATTCAATTGTATAAATATTTATAAGCATGAAGAAAAAAAAAAGAAAGAGGGAATGGCAGTGGGCAAATTCTACATCCTTAGCTGGGCAGTAGATTTCAGCTGTTCCCTGTTGACAAGATGGCATGAGAGTATTTTGGTCAGCCTATGTACTTTTCAGGCAACCTTGAAAAATAAACTTCATTTGGTCATTCCATGAGAGTATCTTGATCAGCCTATCTACTTTTCAGCTGATCCTCTTAGAATAGGTTCAGCATATTCCTGCTGGTCATAAAACGCAACTAATAGGGTCAGTTCCAAGAAACACATCCGGCTGTAAAGCATTGCTTGAAAAAAGACCTCATGATGCATGTAAGCCATGATATGGGGTCTGCAAGGCTAATTTCCGTGCTTTAGCAGGGAAATTATCGTCATAACTGTTGTTGGTGTTGTAACGTTATATGTTATGTATTTATGTATTGGCCTCCTATTTTAAGAGGCATTCGTCTGCCATGCATTTAATACTGCAGACTCTAGAGATAAGTTTCAGTCATGTACCTTATGTAGTGGTTATCTTATCTTTCTCAAAAGATTGATCCTTGTGGTTGAAGCTGTGTTTAATTTAGTAACACCATTTGGAGGTTTGTCAGGGAAGGAGTGTTGTTGTGGGTTTAAATTCCTAAATATCATCATCATCATCATCATCATTTTATGTCCATTTTCCATGCTGACATACTGAGCTTCTCATTTTAGTGCGTCATTGTGTCTTTTGTTTTCTTCTTAGTTGTGGTCAGTCAGTATATATTAGGTGTTACATATATATATATATATATCATATATATATATATCATATATATTTTATATACATATATTTTATATATATATATATCGTATATATATCATGTATATTTTATATACATATATTTTATATATATATATCATGTATATTTTATATACATATGTATATATATATTTTATATACATATATTTTATATATATCATGTATATTTCGTATACATATGTATATATATATCATGTATATTTTATATACACACACACACACACACACACATATATATATATATATATATATATATATATATATATAATATGTATATATTATATATATGTATATAAATTAATAAAGCAACTATATGTCCCACCCTTGCAAGCAGGGAAAAGCGGACGTAAAATGATGATGATGATGATGATGATAACAGTTGTCATGTTTCAATGACATCATTGTTACAACTGAGGCGGCCTAATTATTGTTAAAATATATACCTTTTCCCACTTGAATAATTGGATAAAAAATTCCCATGCTGTGAAGAAGTCGTTTGCTAAGCTGATATTCTTCCATTTGTTGACACACAGCACCCGGTTTGAAAATCAAAATCAAGAAAAAAATAAATCAATAGAAACTAGATATAGTAAATAATACTGATACAATTATACCGGTAAACATCAGGTTGTTTTACATTCTTTAAGGTCATAAGAAACTGAATATTGTAGTGAAATATATGTGAGATTTAGATGGGTAACATGGTACAACTTTACAAATACATTTACACTCCAGCAATGCCATGGCCACAAAAAAAGCAAAAAAAGTCCACACCCTGTATGCTGATCCAGTGCCACAACAACAAAAGCACCCAGTCCATGCTGTTAAGGTAGTCATGCTGGCGACATGATAAAAAGTACCCAGTCCACTCTGTAAGTTGGTCAGGCTGCTGACTCCACATAAAGCACCCAGTCCATGCTGTTAAGGTAGTCATGCTGGTGACATGATAAAAAGTACCCAGTCCACTCTGTAAGTTGGTCAGGCTGCTGACTCCACATAAAGCACCCAGTCCATGCTGTTAAGGTAGTCATGCTGGTGACATGATAAAAAGTACCCAGTCCACTCTGTAAGTTGGTCAGGCTGCTGACTCCACATAAAGCACCCAGTCCATGCTGTTAAGGTAGTCATGCTGGTGACATGATAAAAAGTACCCAGTCCACTCTGTAAGTTGGTCAGGCTGCTGACTCCACATAAAGCACTCAGTCCATGCTGTTAAGGTAGTCATGCTGGTGACATGATAAAAAGTACCCAGTCCACTCTGTAAGTTGGTCAGGCTGCTGACTCCACATAAAGCACCCAGTCCACCTTGTAAGGTGGTCGTGCTGATGACATGACAAAAAGTACCCAGTCCACCTTGAAAGGTGGTCTTGCTAACCTTGGCGGGATTTAGACTCAGTACATAAATGGATATAACTATATGCCGCAAAGCATGTTGTCTGACGCTCTACTGATTCTGCCAATCCACCACCCTCATGTCTTGTAATGATGAGATATTTTGTTTAAGCTTTGACTATAAATTTGAACACATTAAATTTTAACATCCTGTAATGATTTAACAGAAAATATCTAAAAGTGTGTTTGTCAATTCAAATGTTCATAGTTTCTTTACTAGGAGAGAAAGTTATAGTACTGCTTTTGTACTTTTTGAAAATGTTTTGCTGATGCAGTTTTATGTATCATGCAATGTTTAAGAGTTAATAAAGGTCGTTTTTGGTACAGTTTGGCACTTAACCCATTATCATTTACATTACACTATATTTACTATTGTATTTTCATGGTAAAGGCTTTATCTCACTTACTATTGAATCTATGAGATTTTTATATTATTTATTTTGAGAACAATACCTTAACATCAGTATGAGTGGCCAGTTATGGACAGTTTGAACAGAAAGAGGTGAGAAAATTCTGGTCGGTTTAAATGCTAAAGAGGTGAGAGAATACAGCCGGTTTAAATGTTAAAGGGTTAAAGGATTAAATCACAACTATTTTTTGTTATTTTATTGTAAACTATATCTTCAATATATTTTCCTAAACAGGTGGTTTTATTTCTCGAGGAATCACAGAAATAGTTGGTGAAAGTGCATGTGGTAAGACACAACTCTGTCTTCAACTTAGTTTGATGTGTCAATTGCCTGAAGAAGCTGGAGGATTGGCTGCTGGTAGGTAAAATTTATTACTTTTAACTCTTTTTTTATTATTATGTTTCTAATGGCAGAATTGGTAGAGTGTTGGCCACCATGCTTCGTGGCATAGAGTTACAGCCCTTAACATTCTGAGTTCAAATCGCACTGAGGTTAGCTTTGCCTTTCATCCTTTCGCGTTCGATAAATAAAGCACCAGTAATGCACTGGGGTCGATTTAATCACCTTTCCCCTCCCTTTCAAATTGCTGGCCTTGTGCCTAAAGTAAAAACAATGATTATGTTTCTAATGAAAGTCACGACCTAATTTTCAAATCATTTTGAAAATAATTGGCATCTGGTAACCATGTGTGATTTCATCTGTGGGGTCTGGTGTCACAATAAAATGGACTTGGTAGAGCACAGGATTGTATGTTGGTCCTGGAAGTGAGAAATTCCACTTGAGTACTGACCTGTCTGTGACAATGTGTCTACAAGCTCACCAGAATTAGTGCTACTTCTACCATAATCTCACTTGGTGACATGAAAAATGCACCCAGTACAGTTTGTAAGGTGGCTGGTTATAGGTGACCCAGCTGTAGAAACCATGCCAAAAAAAGGTCAAGAAGACTCTTCAGTTGTGTCTAGGGCACAACAACCTCAGTAGTATTGGTGACACTATAAAATATAAAGGGATTGGTGATAGGAAGGGCTTCTAAACTTGCCAAATAAAGAATCAAGAGGATTCTTCAGTTGTGTCAAAAATATGACAGCCACCCTAATGCTGGTGCCATGATAAAATGTACCCAGCACACTCTGTTGTGTATCGAAATGTATGTAAGTGAGATTTAGACCCTGCCCCAGCTTTTCTGAGAGGTCAGTAGCTCTAACTACCATATATACTTGTATATAAGCTGAAAAATGTGTGACAAAAAAAATATTGATGGTAAAATTCAAGGTCAATATATTTTCTTGACGATTTTCACCTTCAAATTCTTCGTAAATGAGGTGCTAAAATATCTGGTGTGATTGTTTTACAATGAAACACATGCACGCACACACATGCATGCACACACGGGCACGCGCACACACACACACACATATAATGCGCACTGCTCTCGCCCTCTCTCTCTCACTCACTTTCTGTCTCTCTCTCTCGCCCCTGTCTCTCTCTCTCCCTGTCTCCCTCTCTTTCTCTCTCACTTGCTGTCTCTCCCTCTCTCTCGCCCCTGTCTCTCTGTCTCCCTCTCTTTCTCTCTCACTTGCTGTCTCTCCCTCTCTCTCGCCCCCTGTCTCTCTCTCACTTGCTGTCTCTCCCTCTCTCTGAATCCCTATACTATGTTCTCTTATTTGATCTTTTGCTTTCAACAACTCCAGCATATGATTGGTCAGAAGTAAAGAAAAATTTGAAAAACTTGTTGAAACTTTATAAAACGGATGAAATGGTAAACATTCATTACATATTATAGTTGTGGAACAAAAACAGTACTCTGAACAACACTTCAAATATTTTAAATATTAAAACTTCACAAATATATCCTCCAGTTATAAACATTTCAAAACCACAGTATCTAAACATAATTTGCTGAATAGCTGCCTCGGCTTACACATGGGGTTTAGATTTTTGTCCATTTCTTAAACATGAAATAAGGGTCAAGTATATACAACTAGTACTGACTTTGTCTGCCACGACACAACCAACCTTTACTAGCCTGGAAAACAGATATTAAACAACAATGATGATGATGAAATATGGTGCTATTTTGGCTATTCTTATTAATTAATTTATTAATTTATTTATTTAGATGAAATTAAGCCCAGTCTAATGCAACTCGTGTATTTATTAGTTGTTGTTATTATGCCAAAAAGCTACATCTGTTCCATGGTAGTTGGTGAATCATCAAACAAACATTACTACACTGGATAGCTAAATGATTTCGTTTCTCTAAGGTGAAGCCAATTTGTAAAAAAATTGTTTCTAGAAGAACGTACCCCCATCTTGAATAAACAACAATCTACATAACTGATTTTATTTTTATTTTTAATATTTTGTTTTTCCTTTCTTTCACTCAAAATTAAGATCAGGTGGAAAAGAGAAGGAAAGAAAAAGCTTGTCTGATTCTGAAAATGTATACACAGTTTCAAAGGCATATTAGTATTTTGTAAAAAGAAAATTGCTTATGCTACTTATATCTCCTTCATATTGTGTGTGTGTTTATTTATGTAAGTATCTATGTTCATAAACATACACTTGTGTATATGTGTTCATTTTAAAACACCATCTGCATTCATCATACATAAACTTAGTTGCTTCCAACTTTCAGCTGTTCTGTAACACCCCCCTCTCTCTCTCCTCTTTCTCTTTCCTTTTCCCTCCTCCCTCCTCTTTGCCCTCTTCCCTATCCCCCTCTCTCTCCCCTCCCTCTATCATATATAACTTCTGAATAAATCCTTCATGATTAGTGTAAGACATTTAAAGAACTGGAAGTAACAGAGCCTTGGAGGCTGTATTTATAGCTTAATACCACAAACAAGGAAGCAGACGAAGTTGTGGAAATATTTCTCAATCAGCCCTCTGATCATATTTTCAACATTACCAGGGAAAGAAATCTTTTGCCAAACACACATATGAACTAAAACTTTTATGTTCATTACACCTTGCATCATGGTCTAATGACGTAAACTGGCCATAGAAATCCGTATTGTGTAATTATATACAACCAAAATCCCAGAACTTACAAATATATACAGCATACAAAAGATAGCATTGCTAAGCACTGTACACATATTACGAAAAGTACTATTAACCCCTTAGCATTCACATTACTCGATATATACCATTATATTTTCATGGTAAAGGCTTTACTTCACATAATATCTCACATAATATCGAATCTACGAGATTTTGAAAGTACTTATTTTGAGAACAATACCTTAACATCAGTTTGAGTGACCAATTACAGCCAGTTTCAACAGAATGAGGTAGAGGATTCTGGCCGGTTTTGGCTGGTTTTGGCTTGTTTGAACATTAAAGGGTTAATACAATGGAAACTTCAGCAAAAACTACACTGCTGATAGTCAAGGCACATAGAGCTGTGCTCGGTAAAGCAGTAATGATGCACAATAAAAATGATAATGGAAATAATAATGATGATGATAATTATATAATTGCTTTAATCATATTCTGGTTAAAGAAATTGCAGCCATTTCTTATTTTAAGATGTCCAGGGAAATAGCTATGTAATGAAACTTGTAAATCTTTTCCTACTTTGCCCCTATAATCAAATGACCTGGACCTTAATTTTTCTTTGTGTTTCCCTCCTCTCTATTGTTCAGGATTGACAAATTGACAACTTCTTTTGTCTGACCCCTATCTGCCTCACCCACCCACCCATCCTCTCTCTCTACACACACACACACATTGTTTTGGATAATTATTTAGGCTTCCTACTGTTTATTTGACTTCCTCTAAACTATTCCCTATTTCTTCTTTATACTCCACTCAACCAGTAAGCGTCCTTGGTGGTCCCTACTTCCTCTTCACACTCCACTCAACCAGTAAACGTCCTTGGTGGTTACTATTAGCATATAGTGGCTTCAGGGTTAAGTACCTCCTCCTGTTGCATGGGAAACAGAATTAAGCTGTCAATTTGTCGTCATTGTTGTTGTTGTTGCTGCTGCTGCTGTTTTTGTTCCTGCTGTTGCTACTATTGATGTTGTTATTTAGCCTCGGGTTGATCCTGAGTGAGAAGATTTATCAAATGCATACAAATAGTAACTATCTTGTCATCTTGTTTTAAACCTTTTTGTTACCAAACCATCCAAATCAAGCAGGTAAAGTTAAAAAAGGAAGCCTAGCTCTCGGTTATATTTTCCAAAAGGTGTGCAGGGCTCATCTCAAACTGTTAAGCTAAATACTAGTAGAAAGCACCTCTCTGGTGGCTATCGCAAAAGATGTTGTGATGGGCAAGGCTGAATGGACTGAAGACTGATAACTTTCCTCTTCAGTCAAGCCCTCATTGACGTTTTCAAGTTTCACTTGGAAATGAAGTTAGGGGTGAAGAAAGAGTTGATCTACCTGTAAATTCATCAAAGGTGGGTAAAGTAGCAAGGTGGAATGCTTTTACTCTTAACATGTGCCTGTAGGTTTTAGAATGGTAATTAGTCGATGGGAACTTGCCTTTGGTAGTCAGGGTGATTGTGGATCTGTTGGGGTTCTCTGATTGGCCTGAGGTGGAGGGTCTCTTGTTTCAGGAAGACTAAATATCTTATTTATATATTATATATCCAGTAGTAGCATTACTTGATAAAGTCTGTAACTCAGAGATAAAAGGGTCACTCCAGGTAGAGCTGCTACTTCTCCAAATTGAGAAATCACAGCTCCGATATTATGGGCATGTGATTAGAATGTCTCAAGAAGAAATCGCTGGACAGATTTTCCAGGCAAAACCAACCAGCAAGAGACCCAGGGGTAGATCCTGAGCAAGATGACTGGATTACATCCATAAGCTTGGCAGGTCACCTTGTTGCTTAGAGTAAATAGGAATTTCTAGGTGGATTGTTTCTTTCTTTTTCCTCTGTGTATGTGTGGAATATTTTCGTCATGGGCAGAGGTGGTGAGAGCAGACCTCAGATCGCTGATGCTCACGGAGGAGATGACGAAGGACCGTGATAAGTGGAGAGATGCTGTGCTGAATAGGACCCGTCCCACCCTTGCAAGCAGGGAAAAGCGGACATAAAATAATGATGATGATGATGATGATGATGTGTGTATGTGTGGAATATTTTACTATGTGTATCATCATCACCGTTTTACGTCTGTTCTTCCACGCTAGCATGGGTTAGACGGGTTGTCCTGTTGTGGGCAATGTCCGGTCGGCTGACCATGCATTGCTCATACGGGGACTGTGTATGTATGTGTGTGTGTGTGTGGAATATTTTCCTTTTTTTTTTAATTCAGCATTTAACCAATTTTCTAATCAGATTATAAATAATAAATATTTTAAATTTTATCTCAAAACTTTTTTTTTGTGAATTGGGGGGGGGGGTCTCTAAATTTTCCCTCATACATATGCACATGTATGCATGCACACCCACATACACACATGTTTACATACACACACGTGTAAACACACACATACACACATGTTTGCATGCAAACACATCTGTACACATACACACACATCCATACACACTCTCACGTGCACACACACATCCCTAACTGCTATTTGTTGCTATGTTAGATCAACTTAGTGTTGTCATTATGCAGTAATTACAGAGAAATTTAGTTCATGTTTCTATTTGTTAAACTACAAACATTGATAACCAGGTGGACAACTGTAATAGTGTGTGGGGGGGGGGTGACGGTGGTAATGGTAAGGTAGCAGTGGTTGGTTAAGGTGATAGTGGTGACGGTGGGGTACTGGTTGTGTGTGTGGGGGGGGGGGGGGGGGTAATAGTAAAATGGTGATGTTGGTAGTGGAGGGGTAGCAGTGTTGGTGCTATCACTAAGATAAAGGTTCAAAAAAGTGCTTTTTACAATTTTAACCAATTTGTTCAGGATGAAAGGTGTTTGTGAACCAAGGTCCCACTGTATATATATTAGCTGAATCACCCGGTGTTGCCTGGGTTACTACTGTTCTTATTCATATTAGTAAACAATGAATATGAAGATTTTTCTTTTCTCATGATTATTTCAAAATATCTATATTTTATTAAATAAATATCAAAATTGTAATGATAATAGAATTTAGAAATGAAAATCTGTCAATCTTGAAGCACCCCAGGGTAAATAATATTCATTGTGTAATTTTTTGTTGGTGCCCAAATGAATAAATTGTTGCTGCTTCCAACTCGTGAGCAACCAACATAGAGTTGACCGTGGGAGAAACATGTAGTAGGGAGATCAAGTCCAACTACCTTGAGGGATTGACCCTAAGATTTTACACTCTGCACACTACAGCCATAACACTGGAATACAACCCAAATGAAATGGTCCTTGTAACAGCATGGAGTGCTTCAAACAACACTCTGCCTGTAACTGTTGTTACACACCTAGCATATAAATATATATATATATATATTATCTACTCTCACCTTACTAACATCTCTATACATGGCTTGCACTGCTCTCACAAGCCCTTCTTCTACACCTAATTTCCTTTTGGACCACCAGGTGGCAGATCATGGTTCTTGGTCAAAAGCCTTCTCTAGATCAACAAAACCTAAATATAATTGTTTCTACTTTAGGCACAAGGCCAGCAATTACCCAGTACATTACTGGTACTTTATTTTATCGACCCCGTAAGGAACTTTTCTTGTAGTTGTCTCACAAAAAAGAGGGCTTCTGTAGTACTCCTCTCTGGTGCAAAACCAAACTGTATCTCATCTAGTTTGATTCTTTCCGTAATTAGTTGTGCTAGAACTCTTTCTGTCACTTTCATTACTTGGTCCATTAGTTTTATGCCCCTGTAATTGCTCCTTTCTCAATAATCACTTTTTTCTTTGTAATAATTAATGGGTATACTACTACACTAGTTATTGGATATGTCTCCATCTTGTATTACCTGATTGATAGTGTGGGGCACTAATTCAACTTCTACTTCATCAGCAACTATGTCTGATGAACCGGCAGCTTTACCATTTAATATTTTCTTAGTGGCTTCTTTGTAATCCTCGTAAATATCATTTTCAATAGTTGGTCCCTCTATTCAGTCAGCTAAGAGTAGCCTCTCTTCCTCTCTGTCAGTCTCCACACTCATGAACTTCTTTTAATAGCATTTCCAGGTCTCTTTCTTTTGAACAGTGATAAGTGCACCGGTGTCATTTTGAACACACTTTTCCTCAACAATGTCCTGGCTTTCTCAGACACACTGCTTGGTGACACGAAACACCACACAGAGACTCACAGGCAATGATTTTAATTAAAATCTGGTAATCATCATCATCATCACCGTTTTACGTCCGTTCTTCCACGCTAGCATGGGTTAGACAGGTTGTCCTGTTGTGGGCAGTGTCTGGTCGGCTGACCATGCCTTGCTCATACAGGAACTGATTTGGCTTGATTTCTACAGCTGGATGCCCTTCCTAACACCAACCTCATTTACAGTGAGTCATCATCATCATCACCGTTTTACGTCCGTTCTTCCACGCTAGCATGGGTTAGACGGGTTGTCCTGTTGTGGGCAGTGTCTGGTCGGCTGACCATGCCTTGCTCATACAGGAACTGATTTGGGCTTGATTTCTACAGCTGGATGCCCTTCCTAACACCAACCTCATTTACAGTGAGTGCTGGGTGCTTTTTCGTGGCGCCTACACGTCAGCTTCTACCCATGGGAGGTCGGGTACTCTGTATTACTGCAATATTTTATTAATATTGGTAATATTTTATTAATACTGGTAATATTTTATTAATATTGGATTATAGGGATTATCCATCAAATATTGTAGGGGTTCCATGATTTTTTTTAAGGAATCGTACAAAGGTTCTGAAAGCAAATAACTTTGAGAACCACTTCCTCTAATATTTTCATTCATTCATTCATTTATTTATTTGTTTGTTTGTTTGTTCTTCCTTTACTTTCTTTACTTTATTTCAGTTCTCTCTTTTCCTGCTGTGACATCTGTTTTGTTGTTTTTGTTGTGGTGGTGGTGGTGGTGGTGGTGGTGGTGGTGGTGGTGGTGGTGGTGGTGGTGGTGGTGGTTGTTGATTCAGTTTTTTGTGCCCTTTTGGGGGTGGGTGGGGGGTTAAACTTAGTCATCTTCTGTGGTGGTGGTTGGCTAGATAAGGGAGTATACTGAGTGATGGAAGGGTGTTGCTAATCTTTGATCTTTTTTCATTTTTTTTTTAAATATAAATTTTCGGGGTGGTAGAAGTGGTGGTGGTAACAATGATTGTGGTGATAGCAGTAGTGTTGATTATAGTGGCATTAGGGGTCATGGTGTTGAGTGAACAAAATAACCCCTTTTAATCTTATTACAGATTGGGTCAATGTTTCATATATATATATAAACCATATGTGTATATATATATAAACCATATGTGTATATATATATAAACCATATGTGTATATATATATATAAACCATATGTGTGTGTGTGTGTGTGTGTATATATATATATATATATATACCATATGTGTATATATATATGTGTGTGTGTGTGTTATTTTAGTTCCACAAAACTTCCAGCCCACAGTAAATTTGGTTGGTTTTCGCTTCTGCATCTTTTATATCTCCGTAGTTAATTAATTTGGCCATCAATGTTTAACATTGATATTAGTGGCATGGGCAGGGGAGACCAGTATGCATGGGCGACGGCTGGTCTTCCACAAAGGAACCTTGCCCAGACTTTGTGCCTCAGAGGGGAACTTTCTAGGTGCAAATCCCATAGTCATTTGTGACACCAGCATTACCAGTTTACCAAGTGTACTGGTACATGTTTTTGTGGCTCCAGCACTACCACTTTACAGAGTGTACTGGGTGCATGTTTTTGTGGCACCAGCACTACCACTTTACAGAGTGTACTGGGTGCATGTTTTTGTGGCACCAGCACTACCACTTTACAGAGTGTACTGGGTGTATGTTTTTGTGACACCAGCATTACCACTTTACAGAGTGTACTGGGTGCATGTTTTTGTGGCACCAGCACTACCACTTTACAGAGTGTACTGGGTGCATGTTTTTTGTGGCACCAGCACTACCACTTTACAGAGTGTACTGGGTGCATGTTTTTTGTGGCACCAGCACTACCACTTTACAGAGTGTACTGGGTGCATGTTTTTGTGGCACCAGCACTACCACTTTACAGAGTGTACTGGGTGCATGTTTTTTGTGGCACCAGCACTACCACTTTACAGAGTGTACTGGGTGCATGTTTTTTGTGGCACCAGCACTACCACTTTACAGAGTGTACTGGGTGCATGTTTTTGTGGCACCAGCACTACCACTTTACAGAGTGTACTGGGTGCATGTTTTTGTGGCACCAGCACTACCACTTTACAGAGTGTACTGGGTGTATGTTTTTGTGGCACCAGCACTACCACTTTACAGAGTGTACTGGGTGCATGTTTTTGTGGCACCAGCACTACCACTTTACAGAGTGTACTGGGTGCATGTTTTTGTGGCACCAGCACTACCACTTTACAGAGTGTACTGGGTGCATGTTTTTGTGGCACCAGCACTACCACTTTACAGAGTGTACTGGGTGTATGTTTTTGTGGCACCAGCACTACCACTTTACAGAGTGTACTGGGTGCATGTTTTTGTGGCACCAGCACTACCACTTTACAGAGTGTACTGGGTGTATGTTTTTGTGGCACCAGCACTATCATTTTCAGAGTGGATTGAATGAAACAAAAATTATTTTAAAGAGGAAATTTATTCATTAAAAAAAAACATAATGGATTTTATTGAATATTACTGACATCTTGTCTCACAAAACCCACCCAATATATTTTTACAGAAATCCTTTTGGAAAATGCTGTCCTCAACCATCTTATCTTAACCCTGTCTTGTGGATGCTACATTGTAGAATGGCTAAAAAGCTTGGTCTCATTGCATAGCATCTTATACAAGTCTCATTTATTATAACCTTGGGTGGTGGATTAGCAGTATTGGTAGGGCGTTATGTCTCTTTATGCCCTGGGTTCAAATCCTGCCGAGTTGAGAAGAGAAACCATTTGCCTTCTGACAATCTGAGTTTTGTAAATGAAATTGAGTCGACGGAGACTGCTTCGAAGCCCATCGGATTGACGCATGGCTTAGTGGTTAGAGCATTGGCCTTGCAATCGAAAAGTTGTGAGTTCAATTCTCAGACCGGGTGATGTGTTGTTTCCTTGAGCAAGACGCTTTATTTCACATTGCTCCAGTTTACTCAGCTGTAGAAATGAGATGATAGCGACTGGGGTCTCTATCATTCCACTGCAAAGGGGTTGTGGGGGTGCCACGGCAAAAAAGCACCCAGCCCACACTGTAAAGTGGTCGTGGAGGCGCCACGGCAAAAAAGCACCCAGCACTCACTGTAAATGAGATTGGTGTTAGGAAGGGCATCCAGCTGTAGAAATCAAGCTAGAATCAGTTTCCATATGAGCAAGACAAGGTCAGCCTACCGAACACTGCTCACAACAGGACAATCCGTCTAAGAACGGACATAAAACGGTGATGATGATGATGAAACAGCCAATCTTGTCACACGAAATCTCCCTGATAATTATATTATAGACAAATGTGTTTCTGGAATGCTCTGCCACTTACATGTTAATTTCATCAACAGGTTCTGGTTCTATTTATTGAACAATTAAAACACTTATCATCATTGCCACTGATGGAGATCCATTCTATTTCCTTTTTTTTTTTTTTCTCACCCAATGACACTCTCTATTATCCTGCCACTCACCCTCTCTTTCCTTATCACACACAATCTCTCTTTCTCTATTTCACTCTATCACTCACTCTATCTTTCATGTTTCATACACACTCTCTCTCTCTCTCTCTTACACTCTATCACTCTTTCTACTCTCTCCCCCACCCTCTACTCCTCTCTCACTCTCTCTACATCACCTCTCTCATTCTCTCTTCATCCCCCTCTCTCACTCTTCCTCCCCTCTCTCTACTTCTCTCTCTTCAGTCCCCTCTCTCTCTGCCCCCCCCCCCCTCTACTCCTCTCTCACTCTCTCTACCTCCCCTCCCTCTCTCACTTTCTGTCCCCTCTCTATATCCCCTCTCTCTCTCTCTCTTCACCACCCTCTCACTCTTCCTCACCCTCTCTACTTCTTTCTCTTCACCACCACCCCTCTTCCACTCTCCCCCTTCTCTACTTCTCTCTCTTCAACCCCCTCTCTTTCACTCTCTCCCCCCCCCTCTCTGTCGTCCCACTAGAATCTACCATTCTACCATTGTCACTGCATTCTGTTGAAGTGCAGTCGTGTCTAGGTGTGCAGCAGGTAAAAACTGCTGCAACTAACTCCACCTCCCCACGCCACCCAGGCACCCCCCTCATCACGCACACACATACATGTTGACATAAAAACATCACACACATACACCCACTTACACATATAGACATAAATACGTCACACATACCCTAACACACACATACAGATGCACACACATGCACATTACAGAAATACACTCACTATTGCACACACCCACACACATATACATTACATACACACCCACACATTTATACACACATACGCACACACATTACTGCCATATACACCCACACACATACAAACATGCACACACTTAGACATACACACTCACGCCCACACATTACAGATATACACACCCACACATATGTACATACACACACTCACACCCACACATACATACTCACACCCACACATACATACTCACATTACAAACACACCCACACATGTACATACACATGCACACATACACCCACATATATACATACTCACATTACAAACACACCCACACATGTACATACACATACACATGCACACACACTCACACCCACACATACAGACATACACACACACATATATACATATTCACATTAAAAACACACACACACACATATACATACTCACATTACATACACACACACACATATACATACAGACATATACACACTATCGTGTTATATCATTGTAAAATATTGATTTCCAATTAGTTCCATTTGCTATTTAAAGAACTTATTGCTGCTGTTGTTGTTGTTGTGGTGGTTGTGGTGGTGATGATGGCGGTGATGGTTGTGGTGGTGGTGGCGGTGATGGTTGTGGTGGTGGTGGTGTTTGTGATGGTGGTTGTTGTCATGGTGATGGTGGTGGTGGTTGTGATGGTTGTGGTGGTGGTGGTGTTTGTGATGGTTGTGGTGGTGGTTGTTGTGATGGTTGTGGTGGTGGTTGTTGTGATGGTGATGGTGGTGGTTGTTGTTGTGATGGTCCTGACGGTGGTGGTGGTTGTGATGGTGGTAGTGGTGGTGGTTGTGATGGTAGTGGTGGTGGTGGTTGTGGTTGTGATGGTGGTAGTGGTGGTGGTGGTTGTTGTGATGGTGGTGGTTGTGATGGTGGTGGTTGTGATGATGGTATTGGTGGTGGTTCTTGTGATGGCAGTTGTGGTGGTGGTGGTGGTGGTGGAGACTGGTTGCTGTTGCAGTTCTTGCTGTTGTTTTTGTTCTGGTTATTGTTGTAGTTTTCTTTGATGTTGTTATCATTGTCACTTTCAAATTAAATGCAGTCATCCAGGAATGGCTTCCTGTGGGTATGAGGGGAGGGGGGGGGGGCTCTCTCATCTCACACACACACACTGAAGAGAGAAAAATATAGTATATTTGATCTGATCTAAATATATATATATATCAGATAGGGTGTGGTAAAAACCAGTTGGACCATAACCCACCAGAGTACTCAATACTTGGGGTAGTAGAGTGGGTGATATGAAAAGATTCAGGACCCCGACGGCTGAGGTTTGGCCGTTTCGACAGCCAGATCCAAACTAGATCAGATCTAGCTGTCGAAACAACCGAAGCTCAGCCATCGAGGTCCTGAATCTTTTCATTTAGACCCGAAGACCCAACTTCCCACTGGTACAAGCTGAAGCTGAAGCATATAGACAATATGCCACCACACCCTCCCACTGCAAAGTGGTTGTGGAGGTGCCATGGCAAAAAAGCACCCAGCCCACACTGTGAAATGGTCGTGTAGGCGCCATGGAAAAAAAGCACCCAGCACTCACTGTAAATGAGGTTGGTGTTAGGAAGGGCATCCAGCTGTAGAAATCAAGCCAGAATCAGTTCTCGTATGAGCAAGACAAGGTCAGCCGACCAGACACTGCCCACAACAGGACAATCTGTCTAACCCAAGAATGGACGTAAAATGGTGAGGATGATGATGATATATCATCATCATCATCATCACCGTTTTACGTCCGTTCTTCCACGCTAGCATGGGTTAGACGGGTTGTCCTGTTGTGGGCAGTGTCTGGTCGGCTGACCATGCCTTGCTCATACAGGAACTGATCTGGCTTGATTTCTACAGCTGGATGCCCTTCCTAACACCAACCTCATTTACAGTGAGTGCTGTATTTATATATGAGAGAGAGAGAGATGGGTGGATGGATGTACTTGTGTACATATATGTTCAGCTTTATGCCAGGCAGAGATACTATTGATGCCTTCTTTCTGTTAAGACAACTGCAGGAGAAGTACTTGGTTAAGAGTAAACCACTGTACCTGGCTTTTGGGGATCTGGAGAAGGCCATTGACAAAGTCCCCTCTATATAATCTGGTGAGCATTGTTTCAAGTAGGTGGATAGCTTGTGAAGGCCATGTAAGCTATATAGAGAGAATTGCAACCAGCAGGGTGAGAGCAGTGAACACAATAATAAATTTGAAGTGCAGGTGGGTGTCCACCAGGGTTCAGCTCTCAGCCCACTTCTGTTTATCATTGACCTTCAAGCCATTATAAAGGAGTTTAAAACTAATTATATGCTAATTATATGCTAATGATCTAGTCTTTTGAGTCAAATCCATTAAGTGTTCAAGACAAAATTCCAGACATGAAAGAAAAATTTAGACTCAAAAAGCCTAAAAGTAAGCTTTTCGTGGAAGAGGCAGACCCAGAAAAACACAGGATGGGATAGTGAGGGTTGACCTTAAGGATCTGAACCTCACAACAAAGATAACAAAGGACTACAACGACTGGCAGTATGTGCTGGTGAAAACCCAGAGCTGGCCCAAGCTCACCATCCTTCCACTCTGTGCTAGATACCTCACTAAACTCTGATACACTAGTCATTATCACCACTGCCTCCTGTACTGCCAGAGATTCCCATCTCATCCACTGCCCTTCACCCTGTTAAATCCCTCCACAGTTGGCAACACCCTAGCCCTGTCTATTGAGTAGAGAGTACTGTTCAGTTGAGTCAATGACAACAACTTCCCCAATGACAGTGCCACAATAGATGCACCTGTACACCCTGTAAAGTGGTTAGTGATAGGACTTGTACACCACTGTAGAAACCATACCAAAAGGATTGAGAAGACTCTTAGTTGTGTCAGGGATATGACAATGTCTCTTGTGTTGGTAAACTGGTAAACTGCATGATAAATGTACCAAGTACACTCTGTAAAGTGGTTGGTGATGGGAAGAGCATCCAGCTGTAGAAAACATGCTATACCTAACCTTATGAGGGCTCTTTAGCTATGCCACAAACATAACTAGTGTTAGTGATCTACACAATAGTCACCCGGTACACTCTGTAGAGTAGTTGGTTGGTCTTAGGAAGGGCATCCAACCATAGAAAACCTGTCAAACAAAAGGTTGGTAAGACTCTTCAGCTATGCCAAAGACATGACAACTTCTCTAGTGTTGCTGTCAGGATAAAATGCACAAAGTAGAGCACAGGATTTTATGTTGGGTTCCTGACTCACCTGGAGGTCAGGGGCTCCACTTGAGTACTGACCTGTCTGTGATGACATGTCCAACTATTGCTAACAGAATAAAAACATACCTTAAACGACAATAAGGACTATATATAAATATATATGTGTGGGTGTGTGTGTATATATATATATATATATATATATATAAAATATTAAACAAATAATGAACGAACAATTCCTTATATTAAACAAAAAAAGTTCACTATTTAACGATCGTTTCTAGGGCATATATGTGCTATAATTGGTATGCATATTTAACAGATCTATGTACAAAATTATACAAAATTATACAAATTATCAAGATTAAATATACATACCTAACTCATATATACGCCGTCCTCAGAAATAATGAAGTATATTTATTGATAATAACAACAATTCAAAATATCAGTTCAAAATTGACCAATGAAAACACAAAGGGTTAAAAAGCAGTTTGGTGTGTGTATATATACATGTAAAACCCTACACACATTTTACAATAATGTGTGTATAATATGTATGTGCATACTAAAAAGATGGATGCAAATAAAAAATTTCAAGGTTAATATCTCTGTAAGCTTAATGCGCTGATAAGATACGCAATGATACTTATGTAGTCAAGCATATAAATATATTTTTTTCATACTCACACATATCAGTATAATCACACATACATGTGCGTATATATATAAATATACACATAACCACGAACACACAAACACACACACACCCCCCACTCACATTTATATATGTGGATATAAAATCATAAGCAAATAGAAATTAAGTCACTCACATAAACACACTGGTACACACATTTCAAGATCAAGATACAGAAATTAGGTGGGAGGGGGGGGGAGGGGTCAGTATTAGGTTGTCAGACCAGACAGCCTAATATAAATGTATCTATAAATTATGAAAAATAAAAAAATAAAAACAATAAAATATATTACATATAATATAATGTACATACGCATACAGATATACATACACATACATACATATACGCGCACATAGAGATATCTACACATACATACATACACACATACCTATACTGTCATACACACACATACATTTACACTAACATACACATACACATATAAAAAGATAAAAATACGGACACACACACGCGCAACACATACACACATACACATATATATATATATATATATATATATATATATATATATACATATATATACACACACACACATAGACTCATATATATATACATACACATACATATACTTATACATAAACATATATATCCCACACTCATACCACCATGAAAAACCATACAAACATCCAGATGTATATATATATACATATATATATATATATATATATATATATATATAAACATACACACGCGTACACATATATGCATATATACATACATACATACACACATACACATATATATATATACACACACACATAAAATACAGACATGCACATATATATATATATATATATATATACATTTCATTACCCTTATATATACACATAGTATATATACATACACAACCTCACTTATACACATATACACATAAGTTATATTACAATAATAATAAAGAATAATATATATATATATATATATATATATATACATATATATACACACATATACACATATACATACATACACATACATATACATACATACATACAATACATACATACACCTAAATATAAACATATATAAATACACACATACGAATAAAGACATATATTCACACATAGACACCTATATACACATATATATATATATATATATATATATATATATATATATCTATATACACACACATACACATACATACACATATATATATATATACACATATATACACACGCACACACATACAGACACACATACACACTCACATATACATATATATATATATATATATATGTGTATGTGAGTGTGCGCAAGTACATACATATATATACACACACACATACAAACACACACAAACACATACATATGCATACATGCACACACACACACATATATCACATAGATACGAAGATAAACATATAAATAGAGAGACATACAAATATATACAGAACCCATATACACATACATGCAAACACGCATATACATATATACATATATACACACATATATATTCCTATATACAAGCATACACATACACACACATATATACATATACCTACACATATATATACCACACATTCACATACACGTACATATATAATACCTATATACATACATATACATACATATGTATGTACAATCATATATACACACTCAATCTTACATTCATATTTACATGCTCATATATGTATTTTTATATCTAGAAATAAATACCAAAAAAACTATATAGACACCCATCTACCCATATATTCATACATATACACTTACAAAAACAGATGATAATAGTATGGGGGAAAGGGGGGGGTTTGGAGAAGGGGATCAAAGTAAATATATGTTTCAAGAAACCTATAATATTTTCCATATCTTAATTCAATGTATGTTCTTACATATTTTCAATGCTAGGAAATACGAAATCTATGCATCACAAAATAAAAAAGTATACCATTAATCATATGTCAACTAAACCAAAGATAGTCAACATATTGATTTCCAAGGTGTAAATTAGTTAGGTTTATAATATTTGAAGCAGAATTATGAAGTCAAACAGTAGTAGATTATTAATTACATTATAACTAAATTAAAGTTAATAATAGGGAAAAGAAACCCAAATAAAAATAAAATAAAGTATTACATCGGTAGTAGCATATAAATTATATGTTAACTAAGTTAAAAATTATATATTTATTTCAATAGTATATGTTAATTAGTATATGTTAATTAGGTATACAATACATAAAGCAGATATTGTATTTCATCAATAGCATAATATAAATATATGCAAATAAAAATCAAAATTAATACGCATACACATACATATACATACACATACACATACATATACATATACATACGCATATATATATATATATATATACATATATATACACACACATACATACATATATAGTCACATAAATATACATACAGATACACATACAATACACACATATACATATACATATAGATATACATATCTTTTTCAAAAAATTTGCACAGAATATATTAACTAGGTATATATCCAAAAACACCTCCCATTCTATGATTACATGAAATTCTGCAATTCGTCTGTACAAGGATACTAATTTTAAGCAAATTAAAATTAAAATTAAAGTTTTAGGTTGATTAAAGCTAAAACCAAATAATAAATATATTTCCAAAATGTATATTAATTAGGTCAATAATACTAAAAATTCTTTCTCCGTCATAGGATACATGATATTATTTTGTTATATTTTATCTGTAAAAGAATTATAATAAAAAAAAAAAAAATTTTATAATAAAAGGTTAAACTAAATTAAAAAATTATAATAAAAGGTTAAAATAAGTTAAAATTAATCTATAAATTAAATTACTGAATATATATTAGTAATATTTAAAGGTTTTTCAAAATTAATGATTACATAATATTTTCTCATCTGTAATAAAATATTAATTAAATTAAATTTATAGGTTAACTAACATTTAAATTAAATTAAATTCTAGAATAATGTTATTAATTAGGTTTATAATATTTAAATGTTTTTTTTAGTTTATGATTACACGATATAATTAATTCCTGTCTTTTATTTAATAAGATATCCCTAGACTTCATTATTTCAAATAGTTCTTGGGAACATAATCTACATTCCTTTCTATTATTTTGATAAGGGGTGGCTCTTTTGAGCACACTCCAGGTCAAATCATATTTTATATTTTTATTTTTATAACTATTGATTTTTTCTGCTAGAGATGTTGTATTAGCCAGTGCGGCATTTTTAAAGCTATGTTTGTGGGTATTATACCTTGTCTTAAAATTGTTAGAGGTAGCTCCTATATATGAGCAAATAGAATCTTTAGTTTTAACATTACATTTATAGACTATGTTGTTAACAAGACAATTCCCTTTTAATGGGCAGTTTGTTTTGTTTCTACAGTTACATCCTTTCGTTAATTCTGTATTTGAGGAGATATTATTGTTAATTTGATGTACTGGTGGTATACTTATAGTTTTCTTACATTTATATGCATTATATGCACTTATATTTTGTTTTATGTTATTTGTTGTAGAATATGAGAATTTAACTGTAGACCTATTTAAGATTTGATGGTATTTGTGGTTTGGCGGGAAGTTTTTCTCAAGGATATAAAAAAATTTTTTTGCAATATTATCCTTAACTTGTAAATTAAAAGGAGCATTATACCAAGTAACTCGTCTATTACGGTTTCTATGTTGTTTATTATTTTTATTATTTTTATATGTTGTATCATGATTTTTACTAGGAGGAATAATGTTAATGATCTCACCACAACTATTTTTAGTTATATTTGTAGATTTAGGTGTTTTATCTTTTTTATTAGGAGTTTTATTATTAATATTTATTATAGTCTTATGATGAGTAGTTTTTTGAGGGTTACTATACTTTATATTAGAAGATTTAGTATTTTGGGGTATACTGTGGGTGGCATTTAGGTGTGTACCTTTCATTTGGTGTTTGTTGGTAATATTATGCTGTATGTTTTCAGTATTTTTAGTAGAAGTTATATACTCTAATCTATTTTTGTGGCCACTTCTATCTAGAGCTTCATTATAAAAGGTCGCATTTTTATCAAATACATCTTGGTTAGAAGAAAGGTTAGAAATTCTAAGTGATATATTATATGCAAGGTTTTTAAGGATAGATTTAGGGTGATTAGATTGTGAGTGTATGTAATGTAAGTTTTGGTTAGGTTTATGGTAAGGTTGGTATATACCCGTAGCTAAATCTAAAGTTATATCTAGGAAATTTACTACTTTACTTGTTTTTTCAAAAGTAATATTAAGATTATAATAGTCCTTAAGGAAAGTTCTAATATGCTTTTTGTTTTTTTCGATTTCTGAAAGGCTAAGGTTGTTAGAAAGAAGAAGACAGTCATCACGATATAAACCACCTTTGAGGTGGGGAAAAGAGGCATTTATGTTGAAAAGGAGAAAGAGGCCCACAAGATCAGTAATTTGGGCAGAATCGCTTGAACCCATAGTAATATCAAAAAGATTACTATAAGTGTTTCTGGTCCAGTATTCATTCTGAAATTCAATAAGTGTTTGTCTAGCATGTATAATAATGTTAATGTCATCCGAAGTTAAATTAGATCTATTTTTAGTAAATATTAATGCTTTGTTCAGGAGTATGTGTGTCTGTATGTGTGTGCGTGTGTATATATGTGTATATATATATATATGTGTATGTATGTGTATGTGTGTGTATATAGATATATATATATATATATATATATATATATATATATATGTGTATATAGGTGTCTATGTGTGAATATATGTCTTTATTCGTATGTGTGTATTTATATATGTTTATATTTAGGTGTATGTATGTATTGTATGTATGTATGTATATGTATGTGTATGTATGTATATGTGTATATGTGTGTATATATATGTATATATATATATATATATATATATATATTATTCTTTATTATTATTGTAATATAACTTATGTGTATATGTGTATAAGTGAAGTTGTGTATGTATATATACTATGTGTATATATAAGGGTAATGAAATGTATATATATATATATATATATATATGTGCATGTCTGTATTTTATGTGTGTGTGTATATATATATATGTGTATGTGTGTATGTATGTATGTATATATGCATATATGTGTACGTGTGTGTATGTTTATATATATATATATATATATATATATATATATGTATATATATATACATCTGGATGTTTGTATGGTTTTTCATGGTGGTATGAGTGTGGGATATATATGTTTATGTATAAGTATATGTATGTGTATGTATATATATATGAGTCTATGTGTGTGTGTGTATATATATGTATATATATATATATATATATATATATATATATATATATGTGTATGTGTGTATGTGTTGCGCGTGTGTGTGTCCGTATTTTTATCTTTTTATATGTGTATGTGTATGTTAGTGTAAATGTATGTGTGTGTATGACAGTATAGGTATGTGTGTATGTATGTATGTGTAGATATCTCTATGTGCGCGTATATGTATGTATGTGTATGTATATCTGTATGCGTATGTACATTATATTATATGTAATATATTTTATTGTTTTTATTTTTTTATTTTTCATAATTTATAGATACATTTATATTAGGCTGTCTGGTCTGACAACCTAATACTGACCCCTCCCCCCCCCTCCCACCTAATTTCTGTATCTTGATCTTGAAATGTGTGTACCAGTGTGTTTATGTGAGTGACTTAATTTCTATTTGCTTATGATTTTATATCCACATATATAAATGTGAGTGGGGGGTGTGTGTGTGTTTGTGTGTTCGTGGTTATGTGTATATTTATATATATACGCACATGTATGTGTGATTATACTGATATGTGTGAGTATGAAAAAAATATATTTATATGCTTGACTACATAAGTATCATTGCGTATCTTATCAGCGCATTAAGCTTACAGAGATATTAACCTTGAAATTTTTTATTTGCATCCATCTTTTTAGTATGCACATACATATTATACACACATTATTGTAAAATGTGTGTAGGGTTTTACATGTATATATACACACACCAAACTGCTTTTTAACCCTTTGTGTTTTCATTGGTCAATTTTGAACTGATATTTTGAATTGTTGTTATTATCAATAAATATACTTCATTATTTCTGAGGACGGCGTATATATGAGTTAGGTATGTATATTTAATCTTGATAATTTGTATAATTTTGTATAATTTTGTACATAGATCTGTTAAATATGCATACCAATTATAGCACATATATGCCCTAGAAACGATCGTTAAATAGTGAACTTTTTTTGTTTAATATAAGGAATTGTTCGTTCATTATTTGTTTAATATTTTATCTTGACTCTGTATACCGTTTATCTTTCACCGAAATTGGATTTTCATTACATCTCTTCTTTCCATGATATCCGGAATACATTGAGTTCTTCATACGGATTGGACACTACCGTAAACTCTTGGTAGATTTATCTACATATATATATATATATATATATCTTGGTGTTAGGAAGGGCATCCAACTGTAGAAACCAAGTTAAAATCAATTCTGTATGAGCAAAATACAGTCCTCTGTGTAGGTATATGTGCATGTGTTTACATGGGTAAATGTCTGTTTGTGCTTATGTTGATGTATGTGTGTACACACACACACACACATATAAACCTATGTACATAAAAATAATACGCAATTACTAAATGTAACAAATTGATGAATAGATCTGTGAATATGTATGTATGCGTATATTTAGATAAATACAGACATACACATACACACACACACTCATCTCTCCTGCTCACTCTTTCTTGCTCCCCCCCCTCTCTTTCTCCTCCCTCCCACTCTGTCTTACATGGTGCATGCGAGTATGCAACTTACAGATGCATAAATGCAGCTCATTGCACACTCAATAAGGAAATGTAAATATAAAGCACATTAACAACAACAACAAAATACTAATGATTCTTAAAAATCCAGATGCAGTAGAATTTCAGCTGATCCAGAACATTGCGTGTGTGTGTGTGTGTGTGTGTGTGTGTGTGTGTATATATATATATATATATATATATATAACAGTAAGGAGAGAAATACACATAAATATATGTATTCGATTATAGAGAATATATCCCCTATAATCAAATACATATATTTATGTGTATTTGCCTCTTTACTGTTTTATAAAGAGCTTGGAATTTGTTCCTTGAGCTTATTTGATTGTAGAGGATTATTGAGTTTCTAACTCAACATTTTAATTTTATATATAATATGTATATATATGTGTGTGTGTATATAAGCAAAAGGCATATTTAATTTGTTGGGAATTCAACAAATCATCATCATCATCACTTTACGTCCGCTTTTCCCTGCTTGCAAGGGTGGGACGAGAACTGATTCTGGCTTGATTTCTACAGCTGGATGCCCTTCCTAACACAAACCACATTTACAGTGAGTGCTGGGTGCTTTTTTGCCGTGGCACCTCCACAACCACTTTGCAGTGGAATGATATGGACCTCTGTCTCTATCATCTCATTTCTACAGCTGAGTAAACTGGAGCAATGTGAAATAAAGTGTCTTGCTCAAGGAAACAACACATCACCCGGTCTGAGAATTGATCTCACAACCTTTTGATTGCAAGGCCAATGCTCTAACCACTAAGCCATGTGCCTCTATATAAATGTTTATAACTGATTCAAAGCACTCGACATGTTTTCTGGAGTATAATATTCAATGATATTAAGTAAATGGAAACTATATTTATAAAACCATACTTATTCTATTATATATATTTCAAGGGTACCAAAACTTTGGTACGCTCTCATCAGATAAAATACTATCCAGGAAAAACTTGAACTGTTAAGATCTTCTTCCTGGATATGTCAATATTTATAAAACAAACTTTGTATTTTATCTGATGAGAGCGTACCAAAGTTTTGGTACCCTTGAAATATATATAATAGAATAAATATGGTTTTATAAATATAGTTTCTATTTCATCATCATCATCATCATCATCATTTTACGTCCGCTTTTCCCTGCTTGCAATATGTGTATATATATATATATATATATATATATATATATATACACATACTACATCTATGAGTAGGTATGTGTATATATGCATGTGTGTATGTGTATGTATATTGTATATATATATATATTGTATATGTATGTATATGTTTGTATATTTTATATGTATATCTGGATATATCTACGTATGTGTATATCTACGTATGTGCATATATATATATATATATATGTCTGTATGTATGTGTATTATATTTGTATATTTGTAGGTATATATATGTTTGTAGGGATGCATGGATGGATGTATATATCTGTATACATCTTATTAGAGAAAAAAATCCATTATCTCTAATAAGATGTATACAGATATAGAGATATATACACCCATCCATCCTTGCATCCATACAAACATATATATACCTACAAATATACAAATATAATGTACGTATACATACATACAGACATGTATATATGCACATGACTACACACACTCATAGATATACACATACGTAGATATATCCAGATATACATATAAAATATACAAACATATACATACATATATGAACACATATATGTATGTGTATATATGTATATGTGTGTGTATATATGTATGTGTGTATATATAGGTGTATATATGTGTGTGTATGCCTCAATACAAACATGCTTTTTATGTTCCTTCCTCTTCTCACTTTCTATTTTTCTATTTCATCTTTTATTCCTCATTCTATCTTCTGATAAAGGAATAGTGTCTGAAACATAAATACCCTTTTTCTACTATATCAAATGTTAAACTAATATATTTCTTCATTGTAATTGTACTGTGTTGTTCGCTTTGTTTTTTCCTTTTACATTTTGCATATATATATATATATATTTATATATATATAAGAAAAAGTATGACCCCGACGGCAGAGCTCAAGCCGTTTCGACGGCTATTTCTGGACTAAATTAGAATTTTAGTCCAGAAATAGCTGTCGAAAGGCTTGAGCTCTGCTGTCGGGGTCATACTTTTTCCTATTTCCCACTCTACTACCATAAGTATTGAGTACTCTGGTGTGTTATGGTCCATCTGGTTCCTTACAACAATTCCTTTGTTATATATATATATATATATATGTATGTATATGAATTATAAGAATCAAAGAACTGTTCAAAACATTTTTATGCTTACAACTGTTTCCTCCAAACCGAGGTTTGGATTCTTCGGAGCAATTTATTATTGAATGAACACTTATATGACCTCCTTTTCACCCAAGAGACATACAGATACATATGCAAATATTGTGGGTCAACATTCATTACAGCATTTAGTGATGTTATTACATTGAGCTATTTAACTTACTGGTAATAAGGTAGTAGTATATTACTGCCTACCACTATTTAGGGTTTATAAAAATATATATAACTACAAAAGGTTTTTGTATTTGCATAACCATAAATAGTATAATCAATACTATGTATGTATATATATATAATTATGTGTATGTATAAGCAGGACCCTTCAGTTTGTGTCAAAAGACCCTACAACTTCTCCTCTGCATGCAATATGACCGTATGTAAGTAGAATAGTGACCCCTCATCCTGTCTAGGTGGTCTGTAGCCCTGCTTCAATACTGACTTAGTCTATATAGATCTGTCCAACCCTTGCTAGCAACAAAAGCAGATGTTAGATGATGATGATGTATATCTGTAATGCTGGAAACATGATAAAATGGAGTGGTTGACAATGTACCTGTAATGTTATTTCAGATACGATGTTATGTTATTACAGATATAATATTATGTTATTACAGATACAATGTACATTTGCACAGAAGATGCTTTCCCAACCAAACGGTTCACCCAGTTGATTGAAACATGGCGACAAAAAGGAATTTGGAAGAATCTTGCAGGGGGCCATCTTTATCCGGGTGACCATGTTTACATAGAACACGTCACAGATGTAGTGAGTAAACAGTTATACACTGTTAACCATTTCGATGATGATGATATATATACATACCTGAACACACACACAAGGCTCAAAAACTTTATAAATACATTAACACAGATGTAACAATTAAAATATCTTTGTGTGTGAGAGTATGAATAGACATTTGTATGTGCTTAGCTTTCAACATTTGATGTGTTTGAGTGTGTGTGTGTGTGTGTATTTGTTTCTCTGACCCTTTCCATTCTCATTTGAACAACCTCCTTGCTAATTCTCAATTACTACAGACTTTGTTAAAAAAAATAAAGAAACTGATCATCAATTCGGTTTGAAGCTATTTTTAACTAAAGTTAAAGGCAAAAAAAAAGCTAGGGATTGTATTATATACAAGCACATATATTTTAAATATAAAATCACTACCTATGATTGTTAAATATTTTTGAAAAAATATCAAGATTTTGGAAGGATTAAATAATATAACTCATTTTCTAATTATTAAGGTGGTTTGGGGGACATAACTTACTGAAGAATCTTACATAAAAAAATTTTTTTAAGGTTTTTAGATAAATATAAATACTTTAAAACCAACCATATATAGTATCATAGAACCAAGAATGGTTTCGGGTGATTTAGTATAAAACAGATTTTAACTTCTGTAAGAGCTAGCTATGGTTCTCATTGCTCAGAAGATAATACAATGTTCTTGACTTAGTCTAATTATTTCTCCATTCCTTAAGAACAAAAGAGTATTATGCCAAGTCAAATGAAATCATTAATAGTTATTCATTTGAAATTCCAAGACTGATTACTTTTATTAATCAACTAAGAAAAAACAAAATCACTTAACACAGACATCACTGAGGAGTTAAGAAGTTCACTTCACAACCACATGGCTTCAAGTTCAGTCCCACTGTTTCTTCTACTATAGCCTCAGGTTGACTAATGCTTTGTGAGTGGAATTTGGTTGACAGTGACTGTGCCTATCATATATATATACAGAGTGAAACCTTGCTTCGTGAATTTAATTCGTTCCTATGGCCCTTACTGTTTATATATTTCCTCTAACAGTTCAACAAAAAGAAATCAATAGAATAGGTGCCAGACATGAAAAAAGTAAATAACTTTGGTGGATATGACCAACTAATTTCCTTCAAGGCTGTGCCCCAGCATGGTCACAATCTAATGACTGAAACCACAACTCTATGTGTTCTCACAGTATCCTTCTACTACACACATGAAACTGTTAACCCTATTCTTTCTTCTACTACACACATGAAACTGTTAACCCTATTCTTTCTTCTACTGCATACATAAGACTATTAACCCTATTCTTTCTTCTACTACACACATGAAACTGTTAACCCTATTCTATCTTCTACTACACACATGCAACTGTTAACCGTATTCTTTCTTCTACTGCATACATAAGACTATTAACCCTATTCTTTCTTCTACTACGCACATTAAACTGTTAACCCTATTCTTTCTTCTACTACACACATGAAACTGTTGACCCTATTCTTTCTTCTACTACACACATGAAACTGTTAACCCTATTCTTTCTTCTACTACACACATGAAACTGTTGACCCTATTCTATCTTTTTTACTACACACATGAAACTGTTAACCCTATTCTATCTTCTACTACACACATGAAACTGTTGACCCTATTCTTTCTTCTACTACACACATGAAACTGTTAACCCTATTCTTTCTTCTACTGTATACATAAGACTATTAACCCTATTCTATCTTCTACTACTGTTAACCCTATTCTATCTTCTACTGTATACATGAAATTGTTAACCCTATTCTATTTCTACTACTTACTTGAAAGTCTTAATTTTTATGTTTTTCTGCAGGAAAACCTTATTGTGTGTCTTGAAAGAAAATTGCCCGTTCTAATAAAAAGAAGAAAGATCAAACTTATAGTTTTGGATTCTGTGGCTGCTTTGTTTCGTTCAGAATATGCCCTTGAAGATACACTGCTGCGTTCAAAACATTTGCATTCCATTGCTAAAGAACTACACCATATAAGCATGTTTTACAATATACCTGTAGTATGTGTCAATCAGGTGAGCAGGGATTATTGATTTTTTTTTTTTTTCCAGGTTCAGTTTTGTGTTATATCATCATCATCATAATCATCATCATCATCACCATCATTATCATCGCCATCATTATCATCTCCATCATTTTACATTTGTTTTCTGTGCTGACCTGGGATGTGAACTATGTCCTGTTCAAATATTCTATCTTGTTATGGTTTCTACAACTGGATGTTCTTCCTATCACCAACTACTTTACAGAGTGTACTGGATTTATTTTATGATATCAACACCACCACTTTACAGAATGCATTGAATGCATTTTACCATGGCACCATAACTATCTCTTTACAGAATGTATTGGGTGCATTTTATCATGGTACTATCACTTCACAGAATGTCCTCGGTGTATTTTATAGCATCAGCACTACCACTTCACAGAGTGTATTGGGTGTGTTTTATCATGGCACTATCACTAACACTTTACAGAATGCACTGGGTGTATATTATCATGGCATCAGCACTACAACTTCACAGAGTGTACTGGGTGTATTTTATCATGGCACCATCGCTAACACTTTACAGAATGCACAGAAATAGGCAAAAATCTAAACCCCATTTATAAGCCAAGGCACATTATGTTTAGATGGTGCGGTTTTGAAATTCTCATGAGTGGACAATGTATTTATGAAGTTTTGATATTTAAAATGTTTTAAGTGTCATTTAGAGTATAGTTTTTGTTTCACAATTCCATTATGTAATGATTTTTTACCAATTTCCGACCATTTTGTTGGCTATATTTATTCAAAACACATAAAAAACAATAAGAAATCTGGATTTCATATTGAAAGTAAAACCGGTATGATATTCACCTCCAAAGTGAAACTGGTGTAATATTCACTTCCAAAGTGAAACAGGTGTAATATTCACCTCCAAAGTGAAACCGGTGTAATATTTACCTTCAAAGTGAAACTGGTATAATATTTACCTCCAAAGCAAAAATCTTTTAGTACCTCATGTATGTAGAATTTTGAAATTGGTGAAAATTGGCAAAATATTGACCTTGAATATGTCACATTTTTACCATTGAATTTTTAAAAAAAATTTGTTATCACATATTTTGCAGCTTATATATGAGTGTATATGGTATATTTTGTAGAATAACTGAGGTTTTGTGAGACAATATTTTTCAAAATGTGGACTCATTGAATGTCAGGTGATTTCTATGCGACCTTCCAGGATAAAAGCCATCCCCAAACCCTAATACCTTATCCACTTAGCCAGCTTCTACTATATAATACATATAAGCATTTGTTTGATTGTTTCCTTCTTTCTTTTCTCATTAAACTAAATGCACTCCAATTGAAAACAGTTTCAGAACTGTCATTTAACACAATTCCTATGTTATCACTATCAGCAAACTACTTCAACCTTATTTTATACTCCAGAAACAATCAACTTTACAAATAGATTTTTTTTTTTACATGCAATAACACTTAGATTAGCCAAACAGCTGCCTACACACATTAACATATAAACTCACATGAGTGAGTTACCAACACAATTTACCAAATTCTCAAGCAGACAACAAAGTTACCCCGCACCAAAAAAAAAAAAAAAAAAAAAAATTCTCAGAGTAACCTATATTGGTATATAACTTCAACATATCTCTTAACAGACACCTTTCTTACATATAGTTGTGAGAAGATTCAACTTACATACACTTCATTGCTTTACATAACAGCAAATTAAGCTGATGGAATTTCCTTTGAATCCCGACCCCACCCTTCAACTCCCAGTCCCCCATCCCCCATACTTCCCCACTTACATGTTTTATTAACTCTTAACTTCTTATGATTTAGCAGAAAATGTCTAAAACCAGGTTTGTTAATTCAACTGTTTATAGTATCTTTACTTGGAGACAGATCATTGTGAAAATTTCCTGTAAACTAAAGTAAAAACATACTGCTGTTTTGTACTTGTCAAGAGTGTCATGCTAATGTAATTTCCTGTGAAACAGGTGTGGCTGTGTGGTTAAGAAGTTTGTTTAACAACCATTTGCTTTCAAGTACTCTCCCACCATACAGTACCTTGTGTAAATCTCTTCTACTATAGGCTTGGGCCAAATAATACTTTGTGAGTGAAATTTAGTAAATGGAGATTGTAAGTTAGCCCATCAAGTGTATCCCGCTCGTCCCCTCAATCCATTTTATTTCTCATTATTTCTTCTAATGAAGGACTAGCGTCCGAAACGTTAAGACCCTAATATATACCTTCCATATACTGTACCGATTGTGTTGTTATTTCTGTTTACCTTTTACATACATATATATATTACCCAATTACACCTCTCAAAGGCAATGACACACGACCGTGACCTCTGACGTCACGCAGTAATACAGAGTACCCGACCTCCCATGGGTACAAGCTGAAGCATATAGACAATATGCCCCCCCCCCCCCACCCCCCCACCGCAAGGTGGTCGTGGAGGTGCCACAGCAAAAAAGCACCCAGCCCACACTGTAAAGTGGACGTGTAGGCACCACGAAAAAAGCACCCAGCACTCACTGTAAATGAGGTTGGTGTTAGGAAGGGCATCCAGCTGTAGAAATCAAGCAAACCAGTTCCTGTATGAGCAAGGCATGGTCAGCCGACCAGACACTACCCACAACAGGACAACCCGTCTAACCCATGCTAGCGTGGAAGAACGGACGTAAAACGGTGATGATGATGATGATGATGATATATATATATATATATATATATATATATATATATATACTGTATATATTTGAGGAAGACGGCCTATTGAACAGGGATTTTGAGACTAGATATAGTTAGTTACTTAACCACTACCATGCTAGTCGATACATCGATCTCCATCAATCAATTGACCCTCTGAAACGATTGTAAAACGATGAACTAACTATCTACCTACACCTGACTTCTGTTTTTTTTTTTATTGTTCAATGCACAAACACGTATATGTATGTATATATATGTATATATGACAGGGAATAATGAGAGTCTGGCTCCGTTAATCTATCGTGATATATGTATATATATGTATGTATATATATGTATATATGACGGGGAATAATGAGAGTCTATGGATCCGTAAATCTATCGTGATATATGTATATATATGTATGTATATATGTATATATGCGCGCCGAATAACCCGCGCGTTGCTGTGTTTCACACATTTTGGGGGTAAGAAAATGATGATTGATTTTAAATCAGTGATATAATTTATGGAGAAAAAACTCTGCATTTCAATATTACTCGATGTAAAATGTAATGCATGAAAAATTGGAAAACATTATTTTTTGTAATAAATCAAATCAAAATTATATTTTTAAATCTTATTCTTATTTTGTTTCTTGTAAATAATTTTTTTTTAAATATCAATTCAAAACTTGATCATTTCATTTTTGTGTAAAGCATTATTTTCAAATTAGAAATTCAAACTTCCAATACTCAAGTTATGGGCTTACAAAATTTTCACTATAGGGGGGTTTAACCCCCATTAGGGTGTCTTAATATTATTGAAATTTGCTGAAATTTTGTGAATAGGCATCATATGTCATTTACCTATGGTTTAAATTTCATATAAATCGAATGGAAAAGATTTTCAGCGGGAGTTTGTGCCCCTGGGGAACCCTTTGATTAAAATGAAATATACTTATCCAAGTACCCTGGGCAATGTAGTTTCAGAATATATATAGTTATGGGGGTCTATCTCCAAAACCATAGCAGGAGTTCGTGAACAAACAAACAGACAGGAACTACAACTTTATATATAGATATATATATATGTGTGTGTGTGTGTATATATATATATATATATATTTGCTATTATTTGTAAATAGTCGTTAAGACTATTGTCTTGTCCTTTGCCCATTTGTTACTGTCCCTTGTGCATTTGAGCCAGTTGTATTGACCTTAAAGCATCGAAACAACCTATCTCTAGTGGTCAACTAACGAGATGGGACTAATGTCTGGATTGGTTCATTTTCATGTCTTTGCCTATATATATATATCATCATCATCATACGTCCGCTCTTCCCTGCTTGCAAGGGTGGGACGGGAACTGATTCTGGCTCGATTTCTACAGCTGGATGCCCTTCCTAACACCAACCTCATTTACAGTGAGCGCTGGGTGCTTTTTTTTTTTTCTGTGGCGCCTACACGTCCACTTTACAGTGTGGACTGGGTGCTTTTTTGCCGTGACACCTCCATGACCACTTTGCAGTAGAATGATAGGGACCCCAGTCCTATCATACCATTTCTACAGCTGAGTAAACTGGAGCAATGTGAAATAATATATATATGTGTGTGTGTGTGTGTATAAACAAGGCCCGCATATATATATATATAGGTGTGTTAGTTTACTGCATGCATCTTCATATTAACATTTAAAGCAGCCAGTCACATTTATTTATGCCCTTCATGAAGCAATATGTCCCACAGCATAGCAGTTGATGTCGATGAGGATTATATACCAACCATATTATAAATGAAATATTGTTTCTTATATAGGCACAAGGCCAGCAATTTTTTGGGGGTGGAGTTGATTAAATCGACCCTGTGCGAGACTGGTACTTTGTTTTGTGACCCTGTAAGGATGAAAGGCAAAGTTTTACCTCAGCGGGATTTGAACTCAGATCATAAAGGGCCGTAACTCTATGCTGCAAAGCATGACGTCTGGCCCTCTACTGATACTGCCAATCCACTGCCCTCATACCATATTATAAATGAAATATGAAGGACTGGTATCAGGAAGGGCATACAAGTAAACATAAAAAGGCTGATGATGATGATGGCAACAATAAAAACATGATGTAAAATTGCAGAAACCATTAATATAATAAACATCTTTCTTCAAAAGAAAAATGATTTGCAATAGATAATATAATAAACCAGCATTATATGCAAATGTGCATCATCATGAATGTAATTTTTGTAAAAATCTATATATCCTACCAGTACTGACTGAATAAAAATCCTGAAATACTAGTGTCAGGCATTTTCACTCAACTTGTTTATTATACATTAACATATTGTATATGCTTTCATATGGGCTTTCTCTGCCAGGTGTTGCGGCCGGTAGATAGTATCAGCGATGGAAAGACCAATGGAAACATTGTTTCCTTGGTCCGATTTGACGAGGTCTACCCTACTCAGTAAGCGAATGAGGTCTGAGATCTTGTCGATCGATCAGAACGATATGCTTTCATATATGCCTCTTTTATGAATCACACTGTGTTAATACTGCTGCTGACACACACACACGCACACACATGAATGTATTATATGTCTGAACAAAGGGCTGTGGATTTGCTGTATTAGTAGAGCATTGGACAATGTTTTGCAGCATATAATTACGTCCTTTTAAGTTCTGATTTCGAATACCACTGAGGTTAGCTTTGCCTTTCATCCTTACGGTGTCAATAAAATAAAGTACCAGTAACACACTGGGATCAATTGACTTTCCCCTACCCTGGAACTGTACCTAAATCAGAAACCATTATATGCCTCTGCATACATACATACATAACTTATAAATAATTGTTTCTACATTAGGCACAAGGCAAGCAAATACCCAGTGCATTACTGGTACTTTATTTTATCGACCCCGTAAGGATGAAAGCAAAGTCAACCTCGGCGGGATTTGAACTCAGATCGTAAAGGGACGTAACTATGCTGGAAAGCATGGCGTCCGACCCTCTACCGATACTGATATAATTTATAAATAATGGTTTATTTATTTAAATAATAGAATTTGTGTACCTGTGTATAGATAGAAAATTTCAATTGTTCTAGAAGTTTCTATAAAATTAAACCTATGTCTCCAGTGCATGTGTCTGTGAGCCTGCTACAAATGTGTATGTGTGTGTGTGAACCTGATACAAATGTGTATGTGTTTGAGTGAGCCTGGTACAAATATGTATGTATGTGTGTGTGTGTGTGAGAGCCTAGTACAAATATGTATGTGTATGTGTGAACCTGATACAAATGTGTATGTGTGTGTGTGAGCCTGGCATAAATGTGTATGTGTGTGTGTGAACCTGATACAAATGTGTGTGTGTTTGAGTGAGCCTGGTACAAATATGTATGTGTGTGTGTGTGATAGAGCCTAGTACAAATATGTATGTGTGTGTGTGTGTGTGTGTGAGAGAGCCTAGTACAAATATGTATGTGTATGTGTGAACCTGATACAAATGTGTGTGTGTGTGTGAGCCTGGCATAAATGTGTATGTGTATGTGTGAACCTGATACAAATGTGTATGTATATGTGTGTGTGTGAGCCTGGCATAAATGTGTATGTGTATGTGTGAACCTGATACAAATGTGTATGTATATGTGTGTGTGTGAGCCTGGCATAAATGTGTATGTGTGTGTGTGAACCTGATACAAATGTGTATGTGTGTGTGAGAGCCTGGTACAAATATGTATGTGTATGTGTGAACCTGATACAAATGTGTATGTATATGTGTGTGTGTGAGCCTGGCATAAATGTGTATGTGTGTGTAGGTGAGCCTGGTACAAATGTGTATGTGTGTGATTGTATGTGTGTGTCTCTGCTACAAATGTATGTGGATAAAATAAATCAACCCAGTAATGTACTGGGTTGATTTAATCAACTTTCCCCTTCAAATTGCTGGCCTTGTGCCTAAAGTAAAAACAATTATTATTAGCTGGAGAAATTTCAATAAAGTCTCTCCCTCAGAAACAAAGCATTGTTAGTATGTCAAGGTTGTTACCTGTAGCTATGACAGAATTTACTAATTGTCTCAGCAACACTTTTGACAAAGTAATTAGTAATGTCCTTCTACTAGTTGTTGTTGATGGTGGTAGTGGTGGTGGTGTCATTGGTGGTGGTGGTGTCATTGTTGCTGATGGTGGTAGGGTGGGTGGGGATTAGTGATTTGTTGTTGTTGGTGGTAGGGTGGGTGGGGATTAGTGGTTTGTTGGTGGTGGTGGTGGCGGTTTGTTGTTGTTGTTGTTGGTGGTGGTGGTGGCGGTTTGTTGATGGTGTTGTTGTTGTTGTTGGTGGTGTCATTGTTGCTGATGGTGGTAGGGTGGGTGGGGATTAGTGGTTTGTTGGTGGTGGTGGTGGTGGTGGCGGTTTGTTGATGGTTGTTGTTGTTGATGGTGTCATTGGTGGTGGTAGTGGGGTGGGTGGGGATTTGTAGTTTGTTGGTGGTGGTGGTGGCGGTTTGTTGATGGTGTTGTTGTTGGTGGTGGTGGAGGTGGTGGTGGTGGTTGTGGGGTATCGTTGTTGGTGGTGGGGTGGGTGAGGATTTGTGGTTTCTTGTTGTTGGTGGTGGTTGTGTTGTTGTGGAGGTAGTTTTTTAGTGGTGGTAGGGAGTGTTTGTTGTTGTTGTTCATGGTGGTAGTGGTGGGGGTTTTGTTGTCAGAAGAGAGGGGATTGTGTTCAGTTGTTGACATGGCCAGTCACCTTCATAATTGTATGTAAGAACCTTTATGTTCCAAACACTGGCTCAATAAGAAGAAAGTTATATTACTAAATCTCTCCAAATTCTTTGTATTTTCAAAATTATGTTTCATTAACCCTTTAACATTTAAACTGGCCATATTCGGCCAGAATTCTCTCACCTCTTTCTGTTCAAACCGGCTGTAACTGGCCACTCATACTAATGTTAAGGTGTTGTTCTCAAAATAAATATCAAAATCTCGTAGATTTGATATTATATGAGATAAAGTCTTTACCCTGAAAATACAATAGTAAATATAGAGTAATGTAAAGGCTAAAGGGTATGATAATGAAAATATTAAATTGACTCTTAACATCCTGTACCACATGAAACTGCATTAGTAAGACATTCTTCAAAATTATGAAACAACACTGTGTCTGCATTATCATCATCATCGTTTAACATCTATCTCTGAGTTATGTTAACAATTAAAGTCCTTAAGCCAATGTTGCAAATTTTCACAACAATCTGTCCACTAACAAAGACACTATAAACATTTGAATTAACAAACCCATTTTTAGATATTTTCTTCTAAATCCTTACAGAATATTAATAATTAACATTTTAGAGGGTAATTTTATGGATAAAAAGAAACAATAATCTAATATTGATCCAAACATCTGTCAAATTAATTGTTTTATTTAATTTTCTTTCAGGTGACAGCATCAATAAAATCCAACTGCAACATTCCTTCATTGGGTTTGTGTTGGGCAAACCATTTAACAACACGTATTCAGTTATCTAAGCTTGAACAAACTGCTTTACCTTCAGATATTAACAGACTGTTTGGTCAGCATGTCAGCCTCCGTAATCTTGAAGTCGTATTTGCTCCACATATTCAACAGACAGTCACTCCTTATATTATTGACAGTAGTGGTGTGAGAGGAGTCAACATGCCATCACCATCATCAAACACTGCTTTGTGAGTATAAAGGGTTTCTAACTTAGGCACAAACTCTAGCAATTTTGAGTGAGGAAGGAGGTGAGTATATGTCAAATTGACCCTAGTACTTAACTGGTACATTATTGACCTCAGAAGGATGAAAGGCAGTGGGTTTTTAAATCAGAACCTAAAGAGCCATAACTAAATACTGCAAAGTATTTTGTCTAATGTTCTAATGAGTCTACCAATACATTACCAAATGTGGAATCAGTAGAGCGTTGAATCTGTTGAATGTGGAATCTGGCTCTCTGCACATTGAGTTCAAATCTTGTCAAGGTTCACTTTGTTTTTTATACTTTCAAGATCAATAATAATTTCTAGTATAGGCACAGGGCCAGTAATTTTTTATTTTTTTTTTGGGGGGGGGGGGGGGCCCATTAAGTCGGTCCCAGTACGTTACTGGTGCTTTATTTTATCGACCCCGTAAGGATGAAAGGCAAAGTTAACCTCGGTGGGATTTGTACTCAGACTGTAAAGGACCATAACTCTATGCTGCAAAGATTGGTGTCCGACTCTCTGGTCATCTAAAAACCCACAGTGAAAGTTTGGTACATACTACTAAGTCATACTCAATCACAAGTGATGGCTTTAGTTTTTTTGTTTTACTGAATGCCACAAAATGAAATGTTGCAGCCAATGATCTTGAGATTCTAAGAAGCAGCTCTCGTGAAATATTAATAATATATTTGTAATAGATATTGTTTTCAAATCAAATATTAATTATTGCTTTTCATCTATTTATGGATATTATTCTAAAACCAGCTATTGTTGACAATGTATAAAACTCATGCTCTTACAACTAACTCTCTGGCTGTTGGCAGCAGTATGCTGTGGTTACTATAATCATATGTGTGTGTGTGTGTATATATATATATATATATATATAAATCAATATATTAGGGAAAACAGACAAGGCGTGATTTAATTATACATTCTAACACGTGTTTCATCAACGAGTTACGTCACAGGATATACAAGAGCTGTTTAAAGATATTAGCTGCACCAATCACTCCCTCACAATACATAGTTACTCAACAAATTTTCAGAGAATAAATACAATATTTAGAATTTCAAGTAATACTAGTATCGAAAACTACCTTATCTTCTTTTATATATATATATCATCATCATCATCATCATCAGGTTTAGCGTCCGTGTTCCACGCTTGCATGGGTTTGGACGGGGGTTTTCCCACTTGAGGCAAGAGTGGTTGTCTTGCTCGCATAGGACTGTCTGGCGGGTTTTCTACAGTTGGATGCCCTTCCTAACACCAACCACATTTACAGTGTGGGATATATATATATATATATATATATATATAAACTGGATAAGTAGCATTACAAGTATAATAAATATTAGTAATGTTGAATGTTAAAAATAGATAGGTGGAGCAAACTAAAGTATTTATTTTCCTCAACTGCCACATAGTGGAAAATACAATTTTGTGCAATATATATATATATATATCATCATTTAATGTCCATCTTCCATGCTAGCATGGGTTAGACAGGAATAGTCCCACTTGAGGCAAGATTGATCGGGTGACTGTGTCTCGCTTGTGTAGAACTGTATCTGTATCTGGCAGGTTTTCTACGGCTAGATGCCCTTCCTAACACCAACCACATTTACAGTACGGACTTGGAGCCTTTTTACTGTGTTTCCTACACGGCCACATTACAGCGTGGATTGTGTGTTTTTTGTTGTTACACCTACACAACCTCTTTAGTTTGGACTGGATGTTGTGGTAACCACATAACTTTACAGAGAAAGGGTGGTGTTGGTGGGAGTGGAAGGATGGAGTAGGGGTAGTGGGTTGGAATGTATATTTGGTTAGGAGGGGCCTACTGAGTGTAGGTTAACTTTGCATGTAGGGAAGGCGGATCTTCTGTATTACTGTGTGACGCCAAAGATCTTGATCCAGTGACATTGTCTTAGAGAGATGTAAGAGTGCAATATATATATATATAATCCCAGTGCTAGAACATTATCTATGCCACTGTACTTATAAGAAATATATAAAAAGATGTTTACCAATGACAAATTATTTAGAAAATTACCTTACTAGAAAAAACAAAATAAGCAGTTTTATCTCTCAAAGTAAAAATATTGCTTTCCCCTAAATATTGAACTAAGTGACTGAAACCAGACACATATATATATATATAGTTGAAGGAGACAACAAACAGAGGTACAAAAAGTCTTATTAGTTTCACGCTTTATATTAGAAAGAGGAAAGAAAGTTTGACGTTTCGGATTTAAGCCCTTCTTCGGGAGCACAAACAGAGATAGGATCACAATGGAGAAACAGAAAGAATGTCCTGTAAAGACAAAAAAAAAACGAAAACGAAAAGGGAAAACAAAAAAGCTGTTAGGAAGTCTTGGTAACGAGTAGGAACGCATATAGTATATGAAAGTCACCGAATTTGTTTCATTGACCTCCAGCCATGACCCATTCACTTGATGAGATAACGAGCATGCAGTTTAGAAGCTGCCTCTTGCAAAACAGAGTACACAGGAATAGTTAGATAGTGAATATTATGGCAGTGTTTTGATATAAATACCTCTATATCAATCATATATATATGTGTGTGTGTGTGTATCAAAGACCCCCTTCGGTCACAAATGTCAATGAGATTTGCACCTAGAAAATTTCCCTCCAAGGCACACAAGTCTGGGCAAGATGTGTTTGTGGAAGACCAAGAGTTGCCCATACATACCAGCCTCTCCTCTCCACGTCACCGATGATGTCCAAGGGAAAGGCTATGGCCGATACAGCTTGACACTAGTGACGTCACAACTCATTTCTACTGCTAAGTAAATTGGAGCAACTTGAAATAAAGTGTCTTGCTCAAGAACACAACGTATCCCCCGTTTCGAGACTCGAACTCACCTCTCAATTGCAAGCCCAATGCTCTAACCACTAAGCCATGTGTGTGTATGTATGTAAAGTTTGCAATTTTCAAAGTTGAAAATTGCAAACTTGACTGGCACCACTGAATATGAACCTGAAGATTGCGAAAGCATGAAAGTTCTTGTTCAATTAACATGTAATATTCTACCATACTATTTCATTATAATATCATTATAATTTTAAAGGATTGTAAATAAAACGAGTAAATCAGACAAAGTTGGAATTATAATATAATCTTCTATACACAATCATACACACCTGTGTATATTTATATATATATATATATATGTTTATATATATATATATTAGTGAAGGCGTGTGGCTGAGTGGTTAGAGAATTGGATTCGCAATCGTAAGGTTGTGAGTTCGATTCCTGGACCAGGCGATGCGTTATGTCCTTGAGCAAGACACTTTATTTCACGTTGCTCCTTCTACCTGGAGTTGCGACCGATAGATAGTATTAGCAATTGGAAAGACCAACGGAAACATTGTTCCCTCGGTCCGATCGTTAAAAAAAAAAAAAAATATGTATATATATATTTATATATATATATATATTCATATATACACACACACACACATATAAATAATACCCATATTGCTCCATTCAGTCTACTAACTCTCAGAAAACATCCTAAACTGAATGCCAACTTGTACCCATGACGACTCCTGCCAAACCAAACCGTACTCACCCTCTAAATTCGGCAAATCAAACATGGACCACCCATTCTCCCAAACTCAGCTTATGCAACCAAACTGCAATAGCCACCTAAAAAACTGGATAAGCAGCATTACAAATATGAAAGATATTAGCAATGTTTATTATACTTGTAATGTTTGGCATGCACGCACGCGCACACACACACACACACACAGAGAGGTTATCATCATCATCATCACGTGATTGCAAATCAAACTCCTTAACCACACAGCCATGCCTGTGCCTGATACACAGATAATATAATAAAATGTCTACTATTTCTTCATACTTTTTTTTTTTTTTAATTACATCTACAGCAGTTGGTTAATTGATGTAGCTGTTTATTTATCTAGGACAAAACTTAGCAAAAAAAAAAACAACAAAGCAACAACACTGACAACAAATTGAAAAACTTGCCACCATTTGTTTGTTTTACATATTTGGGATAGGATAAAAAGATAAAAATGCCATAACTCGGAGTTGTAGAGGCACCTTCATATGGTGTGTCTAAGGCACTTTTAAACCCAGCGGAGCCCAACCCTCTCCAGGTCTGAACACAGCCGATTTTTTTTTTCTATAGAGGAAGAATCGACTCCAGTATTGGACTGGACTGGTAATAGTTTTTCAACCTCGAAAGGTTGAATGGCAAAGTTGACCATGATGGGATTAGAACTGAGGACACGTAATGAGGGTGATGAATACCGTAATGCATTCTATCCGACGTCTTAACGACTCTGCCATTTCGCCGGCTAGGGATACAATAGTAGGTGTTTTCATGACATGTGAAATGGAGGTTATAGCTAGGGATACAATAGTAGGTGTTTTCATGACATGTGAAATGGAGGTTATAGCTAGGGATACAATAGTAGGTGTTTTCATGACATGTGAAATGGAGGTTATAAACTAGGGATACAATAGTAGGTGTTTTCATGACATGTGAAATGGAGGTTATAGCTAGGGATACAATAGTAGGTGTTTTCATGACATGTGAAATGGAGGTTATAGCTAGGGATACAATAGTAGGTGTTTTCATGACATGTGAAATGGAGGTTATAAACTAGGGATACAATAGTAGGTGTTTTCATGACATGTGAAATGGAGGTTATAGCTAGGGATATAATAGTAGGTGTTTTCATGACATGTGAAATGGAGGTTATAGCTAGGGATACAATAGTAGGTGTTTTCATGACATGTGAAATGGAGGTTATAAACTAGGGATACAATAGTAGGTGTTTTCATGACATGTGAAATGGAGGTTATAGCTAGGGATACAATAGTAGGTGTTTTCATGACATGTGAAATGGAGGTTATAAACTAGGGATACAATAGTAGGTGTTTTCATGACATGTGAAATGGAGGTTATAGCTAGGGATATAATAGTAGGTGTTTTCATGACATGTGAAATGGAGGTTATAAACTAGGGATACAATAGTAGGTGTTTTCATGACATGTGAAATGGAGGTTATAAACTAGGGATACAATAGTAGGTGTTTTCATGACATGTGAAATGGAGGTTATAGCTAGGGATACAATAGTAGGTGTTTTCATGACATGTGAAATGGAGGTTATAGCTAGGGATACAATAGTAGGTGTTTTCATGACATGTGAAATGGAGGTTATAAACTAGGGATACAATAGTAGGTGTTTTCATGACATGTGAAATGGAGGTTATAGCTAGGGATATAATAGTAGGTGTTTTCATGACATGTGAAATGGAGGTTATAAACTAGGGATACAATAGTAGGTGTTTTCATGACATGTGAAATGGAGGTTATAAACTAGGGATACAATAGTAGGTGTTTTCATGACATGTGAAATGGAGGTTATAAACTAGGGATACAATAGTAGGTGTTTTCATGACATGCGAAATGGAGGTTATAGCTAGGGATACAATAGTAGGTGTTTTCATGACATGTGAAATGGAGGTTATAGCTAGGGATATAATAGTAGGTGTTTTCATGACATGCGAAATGGAGGTTATAGCTAGGGATACAATAGTAGGTGTTTTCATGACATGTGAAATGGAGGTTATAGCTAGGGATATAATAGTAGGTGTTTTCATGACATGTGAAATGGAGGTTATAAACTAGGGATACAATAGTAGGTGTTTTCATGACATGTGAAATGGAGGTTATAGCTAGGGATATAATAGTAGGTGTTTTCATGACATGTGAAATGGAGGTTATAGCTAGGGATATAATAGGTGTTTTCATGACATGTGAAATGGAGGTTATAGCTAGGGATACAATAGTAGGTGTTTTCATGACATGTGAAATGGAGGTTATAGCTAGGGATATAATAGTAGGTGTTTTCATGACATGTGAAATGGAGGTTATAGCTAGGGATACAATAGTAGGTGTTTTCATGACATGTGAAATGGAGGTTATAAACTAGGGATACAATAGTAGGTGTTTTCATGACATGTGAAATGGAGGTTATAGCTAGGGATATAATAGTAGGTGTTTTCATGACATGTGAAATGGAGGTTATAAACTAGGGGTGAATGTACTCCAGTATTTTAATCCCCATTTTTCATTAGAAACTTCCGATGACGCGTGAGGTGTGTGATCGATTGATGCACTTACTGTTTAATTGATGGGTTGTTGTTTTTTTTCCGCTTTGTTTGTATATTTTTGTGTACAGCTGGAACCTTGGTTCACAATCAGATCGGTTCGCAAACTATTTTTCCAAACATAAAATGTCTCGGTTTATAAATGGTGCCTCGAGTAACAAACATGAAAGCCAGCAACAACTGTGGCCAACAAGCTGGAAGTGGGAGCAGGAAAGTGTCACTTGTGGTGTGTAGTTAGTTACTATGATGATATCTAACTGTCTTTCACACACAATCTCTCTCTCACTGTATTTCTCCCTCAACATTTCTTTCTGTGTGTGTGTGTGTGTGTGTATATATATATATGTGTGTTTGTTTGTATATGTGTGTGTGTGTGTGTGCATATATGTGTGTGTGTGTTTGTATGTGTGTTTGTATATGTGTGTGTGTATAATTTAAGCTATAGCTACTTAAACTTGTCTTTTCACGAACACCTGTTATAGTAAATATAATATTTTTCTCTCTTTTATTCTCTCTCTCTCTCTCTCTCTCACCCTCACTCATTCTCAACAACCAACAGTAACACAAAAAGTTGTTACCAACTGATGCAGAGAATGCACAAGCTGCAACATCTTGTTACTTATTCCTGTGTTGTATGTGATGCTGTTTTGATCAGTGTGCAATTTATATAGCATTCCTTTGAAATTGCTGACATGCAACATAGAAAATGTTTAATAACAAAAATCTAAATTTATAAATATAAACCAAGAGCAGTGTTGTCTTGTGTTCTATAATGAAATCAATATAAAATCAATAGGTGATTGCTTTAAACTTGTTAAAACTGATTTCCAATCGACACATCTAGATATACATAGAAATGCACTTAGGTTTCCTTAACTTTTCTGACACAAAACCATTTGAAACCAGTTTTGGTTTGTTTTCCTTTTCCTTTTTCTTTTGTACAAAATTATTTGCTTTAAAGTCTCTGTATTTAGTGTTTATCTAAAAACTTTTCATCATAAATTTATCACTAAATTGTGATCCAAAGTTATATTAGTAAATATCAACAAATTTGTGATCAGTTTCAAAATTACTTGAAAATCATAAGCTGTACTTTTCATTTAAAATATGATGACAAAACTATTTGAAGTATATTCTTTTAATTTCTCAAACTTTGTTTTTACATAAAACTTTATATGGTCAGAAAGTCAATGCATAATTTGGTTGAATTAAATAAATGCCAGCATCAACAGTTTTCCAAGAGATGGCAACCAAAATAAACCTGTTTTTTTTTCTCTAAAAAAAATGTTTTCGTTTCTGCCACTGCCCAGTCCCCTCTCTCTTTTTATTTCTTCTTTAATTTCTCATCTATTTTCTGATGAAGGACTAGCATCCAAAACATAAAGATATTTTTCCTACTATATCAAGGGTAAAACTAATAATATATATTTCTTCATTGTACTGTGTCATTTGCTTTGTTATTTCTGTTTGCCATATATATATATGTATATATATATATATATACAGAGTACCCGACCTAATACAGAGTACCCGACCTCCCATGGGTACAAGCTGAAGCATATAGACAATATGCGCCCACACTCCCCACCGCAAGGTGGTCGTGGAGGTGCCACGGCAAAAAAGCACCCAGCCCACACTGTAAAGTGGACGTGTAGGCGCCACGAAAAAGCACCCAGCACTCACTGTAAATGAGGTTGGTGTTAGGAAGGGCATCCAGCTGTAGAAATCAAGCCAAATCAGTTCCTGTATGAGCAAGGCATGGTCAGCCGACCAGACACTGCCCACAACAGGACAACCGGTCTAACCCATGCTAGCGTGGAAGAACGGACGTAAAACGGTGATGATGATGATATTATATATATTTAGGAATCGGCATAATTGAACATCATTTGTCTCAAATATCAAACCGAAAAAAGCATCTTGGCTTGTTTAACACTTTAAAAATTACTAAAAATGCATTACAATGTCAAGTTAGCATATTTCCTCAAAATTTGAAAACTTGTTTTGAAACTGAGAAGGCTAAGCTCACTTCTACACAAATTAACAACAATCCTGTTATTTTGAAGTTCTTTAATGTCATGAGATACTGAATATTGTAGTGAGATGTGGGAAATCAAGATTTTTATTGATAACATAGTATAAGTTTACCAAAAGATTTAACATAGATATAGCTGTACTGCATACACAAGGATGACATAGATATAGCTGTACTGCAGAGTTATATTATACACAAGGGTGACAGATATAGCTGTACTGCAGAGTTATATTATATACAAGGATGACATTGATATAGCTGTACTGTAGAGTTGTATTATATACAAGGATGACATCGATATAGCTGTACTGCAGAGTTATATAATCCACAAGTATGACATCGATATAGCTGTACAGCAGAGTTGTATTATACACAATCTAATCTAATCTAATCTGGCCGAGTTTATACTCACAAATAAGAAGAACCAGGGCCACGCCTAGGAGCATTGGATTTGGTGTACTTCATATTTGTTTTCGTTGCTGAATACAATCTGGGGTCGCTGCTGCTCCTGAAGGTCAATAGTTCTCTTCTAACTCAAGTGGGAGCGCCTTTCCATTGTCAATTTACATTGATCATCTGCAAAACCGCATTGTTCTCAGAACCACTACACCAGTCTTTCGATGTGTGCAGCTGGAACTACTGCCACCCATTGATTTAGCAGGATCGCAACTGATTTCTACAGCTGAGTAAACTGGAGCAACATGAAAATAAAGTGTCTTGCTCAAGGACACAACATATCACCCAGTCCGAAAATCGAACTCACAACCTTTCGATTGCAAGCCCAATGCTCTAACCACTAAGCCATGCGCCTTCACTTATACACAAGGAAGACAGAGATATAGCTGTACTGCAGAGTTGTATTATATACAAGGATGACATCGATATAGTTGTACTGCAGAGTTGTATTATACACAAGGATGACATTGATATAGCTGTACTGCAGAGTTGTATTATACACAAGGATGACATCGATATAGCTGTACTGCAGAGTTGTATTATATACAAGGATGACATCGATATAGCTGTACTGCAGAGTTGTATTATATACAAGGATGACATCGATATAGCTGTACTGCAGAGTTGTATTATACACAAGGATTTTAGCTCCAGAAACAGGAGTCATATTATACTATTATACACAAAGAAATACTGTATATGCATATAGGTCCTAGAAAGCAGCAAGGAAGACATCATTATAGATGAATCACTGATCATTTGAAGTAAATATTCCAGAACACAAAAGAACCAAACTCCCACTGTCTCTCCCGCTCACCCCATATCTCACTATTGTGAGCAAATGGGGGGCCCAAGGCTGGCCACCCAGCGGAACTTAAACAGTGATTTGAAATTTCTTTTTTTTTCTTTTTCTTTTTCTTTTTCTTTTTCTTTTTCTTTTTCTTTTTCTTTTTCTTTTTCTCTGAACTTAATTTTCTGTTGAACTTAATCATAGAAATTATCATTGGTGTCAAAATATATATGTGAGTGAAAAAAATCTGATCTATAAATAATACCATTAATCAGATAAGAAATAATAATATTATTCTAGTGTCATAGTTTTGGGTTTAATTTCACAGAATCCAAGCAGTAAAATTTCATATGAGCATAAATCACAGATATAACATTCTTCTTCACAATCCATTTTTTTAAAGTCAATTTTTCTCAATTTTTTTAGTTATTTTTTTGTCTCCATTTATTTATTTCATTTATCTTCCAGGTAATCTATGAAAAGGTAACGCTACAGACCCATTTAACCCCTTTGATACCAAACTGCCTGAAACTGCCTCTGGTTCTACCCATTTGATACCATACCACTGAGAAATGAAGCAAGCATGCTCTGATGGATGTGTAATGTCAATGTGCATGAAAGACCAAGAGCATGGATAAGTTGAGAGTGAAACTGTATAAGAGGAATAAACTGTAGTGTGCAGGAGAGAATACTGCGCTGGTTTGGCCATGTGATGCATATGGAAGATGATCACAGGGTGAAGACGTGCCAAGAAATCCCGGTAGAAGGAAGACCATGAAAAACATGGGCGGAGGTGGTGAGAGCTGACCTCAGATCGCTGAAGTTCACAGAGGAGAGGACCCACTCCACCCTTGCACGCAAGGAAAAGCAGACATAAAATGATGATGATGATATATATGTGTATATATATATATGCTTGTGTTTGTGTGCATGCAGAGATATATATATATATATATATATATGTAGAAGTTATATTTAATTTGTTGGGATACAACAAGCAAATATTTTTATAACTGATATAATAATAATAATAATGAAATTATTGTGTAAAGTGCTCAGGTGCACTACAACTCGTCAATATAGTACATAGAATAATACACAAATGTCAGGGAAGTACATGTGTGTATGTGTTAGCTGTTCTGTTGGCGGATCTCGGGAAACATGGAGGTCTTAAAGGATGCAGTGTCTCGACAGCTAACAACTGATGCAGGTAGTTTGTTCCATGCTTCAGCAACTCTGAGCGTGAAATATAAAGCACTCAACAAATTTTTGGAGTAAAAATACAATATAGTAACAAATGGAAACTATATTTATTTCATTATACATATTTCAAGGACACCAAAGCAAATTATGGTGTGCTTTCATCAGATAAAATATAATATAGATCAGTTTTATAAACAATTACTGACATACCCTTAAAGAATACGACCATGTTGGTTGGAAGCTGCCGGATAGTCTCCCGGGAGCTTCCAACTGACATGGTCGTATTCTTTAAGGGTATGTCAGTAATTGTTTATAAAACTGATCTATATTATATTTTATCTGATGAAAGCACACCATAATTTGCTTTGGTATCCTTGAAATATGTATAATGAAATAAATATGGTTTTATAAATATAGTTTCCATTTGTTAATATATTGTATATATATATATATATATATATATATATATATATATAGACCCACACTGTAAATGTGGTTGGTGTTAGGAAGGGCATCCAACTGTAGAAAACCTGCCAGACAGTCCTATGCGAGCAAGACAATCACTCTTGCCTCAAGTGGGACTACCCCCGTCCAAACCCATGCAAGCATGGAACACGGACGTTAAACGTTGATGATGATGATGATGATGATGATGATATATATATATATATATTTTTATGTATATATTCATGCATGTGTCTATATAGATGTGAGTTGCTATTTCTTATGATATGTATGTATGTATGTGTGTGTGTGTGTATATATTCATGTATGGTATGTCTTTATATATATATATGTATGCGTGGCAGCGATAATGAGGGACAGAGACCGCTGGAGAGAACTCGTCCATGGATCTCGGGAATTTTACCCGCCTTAGAGATATAGATGTATGTATGTATGTGTGTATGTGTGTATGTGTGTGTGTGTTGCTCCAATCTGTTTAATCTATAAATAAAACTGAAATAATGGTCCTTATTCACGTATCTAGACTGACATACTGCCATTCACCTTTCGTGACTATATATATATATTTATAAACATACACATACACGTGTGTGTGTGTATATATATAAATATATGTGTGTGAGTGTTTGCATGTGTGCAAATGTATGTGTGTGTGTGTGTGTGTGTGTCATCATGAATTGTAGTCTATTTAATGTCAAAACTTTGAAAGAATGAACTTTTTTATGTTAGAGAAAGAAAGGAGTGCAAGAGATGTTGGCTATATATATATACCATCATCATCATCATCATTATTTTACATCCATTTTTTCCACACTAGTAGTGTGTGTTTTTGCACACGTGTATATATATGTGTGTATATATATGTGTGTGTGTGTGTGTATATATGTGTATATGTATGTATGTACATACACACACATATATATACACACATATATATACACATATATATATACACACATATATATATACACACATATATATATACACATATATGTGTATATATATATGTATGTATATATATATGTATGTGTATATATATGTATGTATATATATATATGTATGTATGTATGTATGTATATATACATACATACATACATACATATATGGTGGCTGCCAACTCGTTTTCGAGTACGGCCACTACTTTATATCCATGTAGGAGAACCCCTACCGATGCGCTGAACGAGTGTGACTTTTTAGTCCAGCCAGCGACTTGAAAACTCTGGTACAAACACTACACTTGTGACAACTATTGACACATAGTGCTGGGCCCATGGTACCATGTGACGACAAGTGCAGAGAGATCTCCAGATATAAAGCAATGCCTGTGCCGTGAAGCTTTTATAGTGAGCAAAGGCACTGCACAGAGCCAGTCCCACTCTCTTAACCAAGATGATATTTACCAAAAAGAAGAACAAGTCAACATCATTGGATACCATCAGGGTTGCAGGTGTTATATCAGAGTTTTCCTTCTCCTAGAATTCTGCCTTGACAAAGGCTAAGGGGTCATCTCTCCCGGTGATTTTGGATGGCCATTGACTCTTATACATGTATATATATACATACATACAGAGGAGACTGAAGTTGGCTGGACATGCTCACCGACATCCAGAGTTGACATTGCACTCAGTGCTCCTGTGGGAGCCCTACATGGACACACTGGAAGCGGAAGACCAAGGTTAGCATATGTTGATGCCCTAAGGAAGACACTGGTCTGTTGGAGACGCAGGACATGGAAGTGATAATGAGGGACAGAGACCGTTGGAGAGAACTCGTCCATGGATCTCGGGAATTTTACCCACCCTAGATGTATATATGTATGTAAGTATATATATATATATGTATGTATATATATATATGTATATGTATATATATATATGTACATGTATATATATGTATATATATATATATATGTATATATATATATATATATATATATGTATATATATATGTATATATATATGTATATATATATGTATGTATATATGTATGTATATATGTATGTATGTACGTATGTATGTATATATGTATGTATATATGTATGTATATATATATGTATGTATATATGTATGTATATGTATATATATGTATATATCAAAGGGCAAAGGAGCTCTTTAGAGTCAATGGCCATCCAAAATCACTGGGAGAGATGACCCCTTAGCCTTTGTCAAGGCAGAATTCTAGGAGAAGGAAAACTCTGATATAACACCTGCAACCCTGATGGTATCCAATGATGTTGACTTGTTCTTCTTTTTGGTAAATATTATCTTGGTTAAGAGAGTGGGACTGGCTTTGTGCAGTGCCTTTGCTCACTATAAAAGCTTCATGGCACAGGCATTGCTTTATATCTGGAGATCTCTCTGCACTTGTCGTCACATGGTACCATGGGCCCAGCACTATGTGTCAATAATTGTCACAGGTGTAGTGTTTGTACCAGAGTTTTCAAGTCGCTGGCTGGACTAAAAAGTCACACTCGTTCAGCGCATTGGTAGGGGTTCTCCTACATGGATATAAAGTAGTGGCCGTACTCGAAAACGAGTTGGCAGCCACCATGTATACATATATGTATGTATATATATATAGAGGGGGAGATTTGCTATCTAGTTAACCTGTTTAGTTTTTCCTTACCTGCCTGACTTATCTTTGGAGTGGTGATGTTGGTAAGTGTGTGTGTATATATATATATATGTGTGTGTGTGGTTCTTATCAAGTAGATCCCCCACCACACTCCCAAAAATACAAACTCACCATTAGAACCAGTGGCAGATCCACTAAATATTTTTGTCTGTAGTTATTGTCATTGTTGCTGTTGTAGTAGCTGTCCTGTTGGTGGTGGGGTGCTAAAAGAGGTCTGTGCCATAATACAATAGGTTCAATTCACAGTTGAACAATTTCATTTTATTTCACTCCCTAATTCTTTATCATTTACATTACTCTATATATACTATTGTATTTTTGTGGTAAAAGCTTTATCTCACATTATCTCACATAATATCAAATCTATGAGACTTTGATATTATTTATTTTGAGAACAATACCTTAACATCAGTATGAGTGGCCAATTACAGCCGGTTTGAACAGAAGGAGGTGAGAGAATTCTGGCCGGATATGGCTGGTTTAAATGCTAAAGGATTAAGTCTTTAAGTAGTTAAGGGCCGACACATTTGCATGAAGGGGGGGGGGGTTCTTCTCTGAAGACCTTTGGCTGTCCAGCTCTCCTGAGAGTTTCTTACCACTTTCCCTGCAATTTACTTTTATTTAAAACCCTTTCATTGCCCATGTTTCTAATGAAAGATGCTACCTGTTATTCAAACAATTTTGAAAATAATAAAAAATTTGGCGGGATTTAGTAATATAACTAACCCTCTCATTCTTCAGCTGGGGTTTAGAACATAAATGTTCTTACAGGAAATTGTGATGGAAGATATTTTTTCATAAAAATAAACACTATACTTTGTGCTTTTCATCTTTGATTCATTTTATTTCTTTTGGTGTCTGTCCCTGTGTTTGTTTCAACACAAGTACCAAGCTTGAAAAAAATAAATACTGGAGTTGATATAGTAATAATAATAATAATGAAATTATTGTGTAAAGTGCTCAGGTGCACTACAACTCGTCAAAGGTGTATGTATAGTACATAGAATAATACACAAATATCAGGGAAGTACATGTGTGTATGTGTTAGCTGTAGTGTTGGCGGATCTCGGGAAGCATGGAGGCCTTAAAGGATGCAGTGTCTCGACAGCTAACAACTGATGCAGGTAGTTTGTTCCATGCTTCAGCAACTCTGAGCGTGACAAAATGTTTCCGAAAGTCATGGGAACTGTGCTGTTTTCTTACTTTGTGGGCGTGTCCACGTGTGTTAGACACATGGAAATCAAAAAGGTACTCAGGGTTGTTGTTGGCAACATGGTTAACAATTTTGTGGGTGTTTACCAAGTCAGTTGCCAGGCGTCGGAGCTTCAATGAATCCATGCCCAGGGAAGCAAGTCGCCCAGGGTATGGTAGATGCCTGATGGAGGGTATTCGCTTGGTTGCACGTCTCTGAACAGTTTCCAGGCGGTCAATGTCCTGAGCAAGATAGGGGTTCCAGACTGGTGATGCAAATTCTAAGTGTGGTCGCACCATAGCCATGTACAGCCTTAAATAGATATCTGGAGAGCGGCTGACAAAGGTCTTGCTGAGTGATGCTAAGACACCCTCGGCCCTCTTGACACCCTTTAGAGACGTGCTTCGTCCAACGCAAATCGCTGCTGACCATAATGCCCAGGTCACGTTCACAAGAAGACTTCTTGATATTAGTGCTGTGGAGGGAGTATGTGGATGCTGGGTTTTTACTCCCAAAATGCATGGTGGTGCACTTGTCCACAGCTAGCTTGAGTTGCCAGTCTGAGATCCATTGTTGCATTGTGTCCAGGTCAGACTGCAAGCAAGATCTATAGTGTTCAGGATCTGTCCTTTTTATCTCAAGGTACAGCTTGATGTCGTCTGCGTACTTTAGTACTGTGGCATTCTTTAAGTTGGCATCTATGTCATTAATATATGCCACAAACAAAAGGGGGCCAAGAACAGATCCCTGTGGTACACCAGATGACATCTCATATGGTGAGGAATGCTGTCCCAGAACCGTGACTACCTCTCTTCGACTGAGAATAAAGGACTTCAACCAGTTAAAAAGATCATCCTTCACACGCATTGCAGAGAGTTTTACCATAAGCCTTTTGTGTGGCACAGAATTGAAGGCTTTCGCAAAGTCAAGGTAAACAACATCCACCCATGAGCCGCCATCAGTGATCCGGGTGATGTCCTCAAGAAACTCAATAAGTTGATCACAGCAGCTGGAGTTGGGGATAAATCCAAATTGCGAGGGCCGGATAAGACTGTGAGAGCTCCAGAAGTTCCAAAGTGTTTCTCTGACACAGGATTCCATCAGTTTGGCGATGCAACTAGTAAGACTGACTGGACGATAGTTCACAGGTGATGTGCGGTCACCCTTTTTGAACAGAGGAATGACACTGGCAGTTTTCCACTGTTCTGGAGTAGCACTGTTGTTCAGACAGAATTGGAAGAAGCGTGATAACTGGTGCAGAAGGAAGTACCCACCACGTTTTAGAAGCAGGTACGTAACACCATTAAGACCAGGAGAGGCATGGTTGCGTTTATTTTTTAGGTGACGTTGCAGCATTGCAGGTGTAAATTCCATGGTTGTAATAGAGTCCGGTGTCATAGGTGGTGGAGATGGTACACTTTGGTCTTCAATAGTGAAAATGCCTGCATAGCATTCAGCAATGAGCCCTGCGCATTCCTTGGGGTCGTCAGTATGATTGACTAAATGAAGATGGTGGCCCATCATGGCTGCAGTCTAATAACTGAACCCAGTAAAACATTAAATACACTAACCTAGATACTTAACTCACACCCACCAGGTAAACTATCATACTTTACATTTAACCAACACTTATTTTGAATGTGCTATTGTCTTGTCAGAAAATTAGCTCGTAGAAATTAGAAGCTTTAAACCTGACATGACCAAATGTTAAGACATTTTACTTCATAACCCTAACATACTGGTTTCTCTCTTATGATATGGAATCATGAGCAAGTGTCATTTTTTCGTAGCCTTGGCTTGACCCAAGCCTTGTGAGTGAAATTGGAATTTGGGTAGACAGAAATTGTCTGGAAGTTCATTGGTTAAACCATACCTGAAATTCAAAAGGCCAGTCTTGTCACACACTATGACATAAAAGGCCAGTCTTGTCACGCACTATGACATAAATGGCCAGTCTTGTCACACACTAGGACATAAATGGCCAGTTTTGTCACACACTATGACATAAATGGCCAGTCTTGTCACACACTATGACATAAATGGCCAGTCTTGTCACACACTATGACATAAATGGCCAGTCTTGTCACACACTATGACATAAATGGCCAGTCTTGTCACACACTATGACATAAATGGCCAGTCTTGTCACACACTAGGACATAAATGGCCAGTCTTGTCACACACTAGGACATAAATGGCCAGTTTTGTCACACACTATGACATAAATGGCCAGTCTTGTCACACACTATGACATAAATGGCCAGTCTTGTCACACACTAGGACATAAATGGCCAGTCTTGTCACACACTAGGACATAAATGGCCAGTTTTGTCACACACTATGACATAAATGGCCAGTCTTGTCACACACTATGACATAAATGGCCAGTCTTGTCACACACTAGGACATAAATGGCCAGTCTTGTCACACACTATGACATAAATGGCCAGTCTTGTCACACACACTATGTCATAAAAGGCCAGTCTTCTCACACACTGTTATATTAAATTCAAAAGGCTACAACTTCAATTTATACCTATTATTATTAATATATATTCATGCTGTGTTGTAATGAAAAGGAGAAATGTAGTAAAAGTGGATGGTGTAGTGCAGTTGCATGTAGTTGAGTGGATGTAGCGATGGAAGGAATTGGCTTGTGTTTGTTGTCGTTCATTTGAGCGTGCCAGAGGTTGTAGTACTAAAGTTGTTGACTTGCTGGGTGATTATGCATCAGGTAAAGATTATCCCATTTATAAGTTCTGTGAAGAAAATGCTGAGGAATGAACAAATAAAACATGGTTGCTACATAAAGAAGTTTTATTAAGAAAATAGCTTACTTCGAAGCTATTGTCTATAAGACAGGTAAACAACAAAGAACTGAGTGAATTGTGTGAATGTAGTAATAATCTGCCCAGATGCATGAACTAATCTTTTATCGAAGTAGTCTAACCCTGTCAACTGGGTTGGAGTGTTTGGTTAAACTCTACATCTCTCTACTGCTTCAGCAACTCAAAATATATCCTCATTTTCTGAGAAACCAGAGTGGAATGACTTAGAGAAAAACTTATTTCATTTAATCTCAAGTTTGCCAGTCTCTTCAGACCACTGGCGCCATCATCATCATCAACATCGTTTAACGTCCATCTTCCACGCTTGCATGGGTTTGGACGGGAGTTTTCCCACTTGAGGCAAGAGTGGTTGTCTTGCTCGCATAGGACTGTCTGGCGCGTTTTCTACGGCTGGATGCCCTTCCTAACACCAACCACGTTTACAGTGTGGACTGGGAGGTTTTTACCATGTTACCTACACGGCCACATTACAGCGTGGACTGTCTGGCGGGTTTTCTACAGCTGGATGCCCTTCCTAACACCAACCACATTTACAGTGTGGGACTGGGAGGTTTTTACCGTGTTGCCTACACGGCCACATTACAGTGTGGACTGTGTGTTTTTTTGTCGTGACACCTACACGACCTCATTTGTTTCGGACTGGATGTTGTGGTACTAACATAACTTTACATTGAAAGAGGTGGTGTGGATGGAGTGGAGGTAGTGGGACGGGGGTGTATTTTTGTTAGAGGTGCCTACTGACTGTAGTAGGTTTCACTTTGTACTTAGGTAAGGCGGGTCTTCTGTATTACTGTGTAGCGCCAAAGATCTCGGTCCAGTGACATTGTCTTGGAGAGGTGTAAGTGTGTGAGGTCGAAATTTATCAAGTCGTCCCAGGTTTTTCTGGGTCTGCCTACTCCGTGGCTGCCGTCTATTTTTATTGCCCTGCACTTTTTTATACAGCTGTCGTCTTTCATGCGCATCACGTGACCATACCAACGTAGTCTTCTCTCGAGTAAACAACATCTGATCCCTCTTATTTCTAATTTTTCCCTTAGTTCGTTTATGCTTTGCCGTTCACGTATATTACTATTACACATCCAGCGGAGCATGTAAGCTTCGTTCCTCTCCAGTCTGCGTGTATCCTCTACACACAATACCCAGGTCTCACTGCCATGTAACATTGCTGTTCGTATGCAGGCATCATACAGCCTGCCTTTCATTTTTAGAGAGAACCCTTTAGCGGCTAATAGTGGTATAAGCTCTCTGAACTTTTTCCATCCAGTTCTGACTCTAGCTACTGTACTTTCAGAGCACCCTCTACCACTGCTGATTTTGTCACCCAAGTAACGGAAGGTGTCCACTATTTCTATAGAACCATCTGTGCAATGGAATGAGCTAGTATTCTGTGGGCACTTGCTGCTACTTATTGCACCAGAGCACCGGCCACATATACAATCTATGTTCTTAGTTAGCTTACCTGTGATCCCACTACATCTTTTATGCACCCATACTTTGCATTTGGGACATAAAATGGAATTTCTACCTACTCCTTTCCTACACACTGAATATGGCCATTTCCCGGATGGGACCGGTGCCCTATTTTCCTTCCTACAAACTAGCACTTTAGTCTTAGACAGGTTAATTTTAAGGCCTTTTGATTCTAGGCCAATCCGAAATAAAGAGAAACAGCTCTGCCGTGTCATTTGGAGGTCAAGTTTTTGGTGGCCACTTAATAGACTGAATGAAACCCTATTGCATAGAGTATCAAATTACTGCTGCAGTGTTGCCATATATTATACACTCAGTATATATATATATACTTATATAACTATTAATCAGTGCTGTCCGCAGATGTCAATATGAAAGTGTTAAAGTGTAAACTTGATATCAACACAATTTACATATAGAGGAGATATCTGGAGAAAGCTATTACATAATGCACGTTATCAGCTATCAACTGAAGAATAGATTAACTTACTTGCAATCTGGATTTACAAAGAATATTTATATTTAATAGGTTTTTGCAATATACCGCTAGCAGCTATAGACTTGAAAGGGTTAACTTATGAATATTATGGACAATATGACTCCACTAGCAGCTGTAAAGAGGAAAATGTTGAGTTTTTGCAGTATGAAAGCTTCATTAATTCCAACATTTTGCTGGAAATATTGTCATACGAAACAGGAGGAATTATTATTATTTCACCCAACAAATCAATCAATCTCTCTCTGTCTCTCTTTATATATGTATATATATATTAGTGAAGGCATGTGGCTGAGTGGTTAGGGAATTGGATTCGCAATCGTAAGGTTGTGAGTTTGATTCCTGGACCAGGTGATGCGTTATGTCCTTGAGCAAGACACTTTATTTCACGTTGCTCCTTCTACCTGGAGTTGCGACCGATAGGTAGTATTAGCAATTGGAAAGACCAACGGAAACATTGTTCCCTCGGTCCGATTTGACGAAAGTCGATCGTTCCTATATATATATATATTGCTGGGTTTCGACATCCGGAGGCTGGTCTATCGTGTAGGTGTCATGACAAAAAGTTCCCAGCACACACTGTAAATGTGGTTGGCATTTAGGAAGAGCATCCAGCCATAGAAAACCAACCAGATACTCTCCTATATTAGCGAGATCCAGTCACCTGACCCAACTTGCCTCGAATTAGCACAAACCCTTCGAACCCATGCTAACTTGGAAGATAGACGTTAATTGACAATGATGATGATTGTTCAAGGAAACAACAAACAGAGGTACAAAGTCTTATATATATATATATATAACGAAGGAAATGTGGTAAGGCACCAGGTGGACCATAACGCACCAAAGTACTCAATACTTAGGGTAGTAGAGTGGGTAATAGGAACGAGTAGGACCCCGACGGCTGAGCTCAAGCCATTTCGACGGCTAATTTTGGACTAAATGAAAATTTTTATCCTGGTATATGAATAGCCGAGCTTCTCAGGGGGTAATTCCATATATGGTAAAAGTGATTGTCACCTCTTTCTTCTACTGGCAGGTTCAGCTACCCCTTCCTTCCACAAATTGCCATGATAGAATTATGTGTCTCAACAACAGACTTTTGACCAATCCTTGTGACAATCACTTTTACCATATATGGAATTACCCTCTGAGAAGCTCGGCTATTCATATACCAGGATAAAAATTTTCATTTAGTCCAGAATTAGCCGTCGAAACGGCTTGAGCTCAGCTGTCGGGGTCCTACTCATTCCTATATATATATATATATATATATATATATATATATGTGTGTGTGTGTGTGTGTGTGTGTGTGTGCAAAAAGTAAATGGAAACAACAAAGCAATGTAACACTTGACATAGTTAGAAAAGTGTGTTAACATTTCACACACTAATCCTTCATCAGAACATAGAATGAGAAATAAAAGTTGTACTATTGATACAGCTGAATAAGCTAAGGCTAGATGATCTGCTGTGACTTGGAGCATGTCAATATTTTTCTGTTGTAGAGGGATGAAAGAAAGGCTCTGAAATCCTAAGAGCCCAGCCATAGATTAATGTAGTGGGATCAAAGAAAGGGCTGTGAACGCCTAAGATCCCAGCATGGATTAACATAGTGGGATGAAAGAAAAGGCTCTGAAAGCCTGGGGGCCAAAGAGCCCAACCCTGTGTTTATGTAGTGGGATGAAAGAGAAGGCTCTGAAATATCTGAAAGCCTAAGGGTCAGCCATGGGTTAATACAACCCTTATTAAGGATGTATCATAGAAATATTAAGTCAATCACAGTCCTTTTTTGTGTTTTTTAATTGCTTAGTCATACTGAATTTCCTTAAGGATTATGTTAAAGGTACACATTCCTGTGGACATTAACTCCGTGAGTTGGCTGCTCAGTTGATCAAACAACTGGAACATTCATTGTTGAAACCAATAGAGGTCTATTAAAGTTTAGTACTCTAGGAGCCATGACATACCTGTTTTTTTCTTTTTTCTTTTTTGTTTGGTAAATCCTAATGTCCAGTTAAAATGGATTAGTTGGTGACTCATGTCAACTTTTGCCATAATTCTTCCATACAACTGTCAGTGAGTCAATCATCACCATAGCTCTGACTTTCTCCGTGCTTTCTTGAATAGTTGCCAAAACAGAACTTCCTATTTATGGTCCATCTTCAACTCTTCCTTGTCTTTTTGCCAATAAAAACTTCAGTCTGCCATAAAACTCACCCCAATGCCCTCTCTCACTTTAACATTTTTTTCCATGTTCTACAGATTCATTTTGTATTTTATGTAATTTTACACAAAATTTCATTGTGAAAAATTGTTTGTTATTTTGTTTATGATTTCAAAGGAGGGTGAGAGCGAGCGAGAGAGATAGATCTGGTATGACAAGGGCAAACTGTTTGAATGAGGAAGTGGGAGAAATTATTGTAGAGTTGGGCGGAATTAAGGAAAAGGGAAACAGATATATACAGAGATTGTTGAATATGGAGAATGAATGGGATGGCAACATAAAGAGCAATCCAATTCTCAGATCAACTATGGAGATAACTGAAGAACCATTGAGAAAGATGATAGTGGAAGAGCAGGAGAGCTAATAGTGGGATGTTTGGATGTGAAAAGGATGACAGATTTGTAGGTTGAAGCTGAAAGAAAACTGCATTCCAGTGAATTGGAAGTTGAGTACTTTCATCCCTCTGTACTGTGATTCTTGAGAATATGGTTTATATAAAGCAATTAAGTTATTAGACCATTGAATGAAGGTATTGGAAAGAGTGTTAGAGAATAGGAAAAAGTGAAGATTGATGAAATGCAGTTTGGATTTGTGCCGGGAAGATGCCATTTTTATTGTGAATGAATATTTTTATGGTGAGGATAATATATGTGAAAGTTTGTACAGTTGTAAGGCCAAAGGATGAAAATAGCAATAGGCAGGTTTGAAGTGAAGGTTAGAGTACAATCAGAGATGAGGATTAAGCCCACTATTATTTGTAGTTGTGATAGAAGTACTAACCTAAAGTATAAAGATGGTTTACAATGGAAATTGTTATTCACAGATGACCTGGTGTTAACAGCAATGAGTATGGAGCAACTAAAGAAGATGAATAGGTGGAAGGAATATATGGAGGCAAAAGGTATTAAGGTGAATATTGGAAAGATCAACTTTGTCCTTAATGTAAATGGAAGACAAAGAATAGACAACAAATTATCAAATTATTAGTATATTTTATCCTTTGATTAATGGCAGTGTGTTGTGTTCAGGACCAAGACACAGAAGTTATGAAAAGTTCAATTCCTTGTTAAAAAGAAGAATCAGCTTTTGTAAACAAAGGCAGTACAATTACCTCTTTAGCATTTACATTACTCTATATTTACTATTGTATTTTCACAGTAAAGGCTTTATCTTACATAATTATCTCACATAATATCGAATCTACGAGATTTTGATGTTATTTATATTGAGAAGAATACCTTAATGTAGGTATGAGCAGCCAGTTACAGCCAGTTTGAACAGAAGGAGGTGAGAGCGTTCTGGCCGGATACAGCCGGTTTAAACTGCTGAGTGTTTAATTGGTTTGCAGTGTTCAGTTCTTATTTTCTCTTTCCATTGTCATTTCCTTTGTGAGGTTCAGCATCCTCAGATCTGCTTTTACCACTTTGTCTATGTTTTCCTCTACAACATCTTCCTTCGTCTTAAAATCCTGACACTTCATTACCTAATTGTCATTATCCATATGTATCACAAGTCCATACCATCACAATCCTCTCTCTTGCTCTCTACATCAGTTCTTTTTAACTGTAGTTTTTCTACTAATTTATTTGTTTCGTTGATTATGCACACTAACATTACACATCTAACTGAGCATGCATGCTTAATTTGTTTTCATTCAATGTCCATATCTCATTTTGTACACATCTATCATACAATCTACCCTTCATTAGAGATATACCAACACAAGCATCATACAATCTACCCTTCATTCAGAGATATACTGACAAATAAAAATAAAATGAAAGTCTTGAGTCATGTCCAAATGATCCAATGCATTAGAGAATTTAGAATATATTTTATATTTTCAATAATTGCTTCTACTTTTGGCACAAGGCCAGCAATTACCCAGTACATTACTGGTACTTTATTTTATCGACCTCTGTATGGATGAAAGGCAAAGTTAACCTCGGCGGGATTTGAACTCAGATCGTAAAGGGACGTAACTATGCTGGAAAGCATATCCGACCCTCTACCGATACTATTTTATATTTTCAATAATGTTAGTCTGAAAATAACATCAAAATAATCAAGTGCTTGTGCCATAATAAAATGCACTCATTACGTTTTATCATTCTTTAAAGTGTTAGTGATGTTGTCATGACAAAATGTACCTAGTACACTCTGTAAATAATTAGTGTAAGGTGGTGAATGTTAGGAAGGGTATTCAGCCATAGAAACCATGCCAGATATGAAACATATGAGCACAATGAGGTGTTCCTGAGCCATCTAATCTCAGACTGTGACAACACAGCCAACCCAAGCCAGCATGGAAAGTAGATGTAAAATGATGACAATGATGATGATGAAACCAAATAGAATGTACTAATACCATGATTGCACTGAAAGTGATCTAACAAGAATTCCTTCGGAGAAATGAAATAGAGGATGTGACTTTAGTTCTTGAGTACAATCCAGAAATAAAATAACAATGCCAAGAATAACAGACAGCTTTTGGTTCCACCATATTCCTTAAACATTAAACATTAAAGAATTCTCTGAAAAGACACCAATGGCATCATATATATGTATAAATGTGTGTGTGTGTGTGTGAATATGTCTGTGTATGTATTACATGTGTATGTGTGAATATAAATGTCTGTGTATTACATGTGTGATTGTGTGAATATAAATGTCTGTGTGTGTATTACATGTGTGTGTGTGTGAATATAAATGGCTGTATATGTATTACGTGTATGTGTGAATATAAATGTCTGTGTATGTATTACGCGTGTGTGTGTGAATATAAATGGCTGTGTATGTATTTTGTGTGTGTGTGTGTGAATATAAATGGCTGTGTATGTATTACGTGTATGTGTGAATATAAATGTCTGTGTATGTATTACGCGTGTGTGTGAATATAAATGGCTGTGTATGTTTTGTGTGTGTGTATGTGTGAATATAAATGTCTGTATGTATTACGTGTGTGTGTGTGAATGCATAAATGTGTGTAGATAAGTGAAGATTCATGGCTTCATGGTTAGGATGTTTGGCTCATGATTGCAAGGTCATTAGTTCGATTCTTAGTAGTGTATTGAATCCTATGTATGTTTATATATAAATATATATATATAATATCAATGATATTAATAAATGGAAACTATATTTATAAAACCATATTTATTTTATTATATATATTTCAAGGGTACCAAAAAACTTTGGTACGCTCTCATCAGATAAAATACAAAATTAGTTTTATAAATAGTGACATATCCGAAAAAAACAGACCTTATCGGTTTAGGTTCCGTTTGGATATTTATATACATACATGTATGTACGTGTGTGCACACGTATATATATATATATATATATATATATATATATATATATATATATATATAAACAGTAAATATTGAAAATCAATTGAAGCTAACAGGATATTTTGTCTAGAAACTAGAACTGGGGTGGGGGGTGGGGACACATTTCATTGGATGTTTGGAGAAAAAAAAGAGAGAAAGAAAGATAAAAGAAAAGATGATAGTTTGTGACTTTAAGAATGGCAGGGATAGAAGCAAATGAGGAAAAGGAAGAGACACATTATTGACCTCGAATATGAGACAGAAATAACTAATGTAAAACTGATCCAACACAACTGTTTACAGTCTTCATTGTCTCTTTTTACACACTTATACACAAACTTACACACACACATATATATATATATATATACAAAATCAACAAACAAGAGGATGCATTAGCATATCATCATCATCATCATTTAACATCTATCTTCTACGCTAGCATTGGTTAGACGGGAATTGTCCTACTTGAGGCAAGATTGATCAGGTGACCGTGTCTCGCTCATATAGGACTGTATCTAGCAGGTTTTCTATGGCTGGATGCCCTTCCTAACACCAACCACATTTACAGTGTGGACTGGGAGCCTTTTTACCGTGTCTCCTACACGACCACTTTACAGCGTGGACTGGGTGCTTATTTGTTGTGACACCTACACAACCTCTTTAGTTTGGACTGGATGTTGTGGTACCAACATAACTTTACGGAGAAAGGGTGGTGTTGGTGGGGGTGGGAGGATGGAGTAGGGGTAGTGGGTTGGGGTGTATATTTGGTTATCATCATCATCACCATTTAATGTCTATTTTTTCATGCTAGTATAGGTTAGATGAGTTGTCTCGTTTGCGGCAAGCCAGATCAGATGATCGTGTCCTGCTCACTCAGAACCAACCACATTTACTGTGTCGACTGGGTGCTTTTTGTTGTGTTACCTCCCTGACCATTTTACAATATTAACTGGGCGCTGGAGTTGATAGTGGGGGAGGTACATGGGGAGTGGAGAAGTAGATCTAGGGTGGGGGTGTAAAGACATGAATGAAGGGTGGGGGCGTTAGGATGTGGGAGGTGAATGGAAAGAGGTTGGGGAAAGTAGTGCATAGAAGATATATGTTTCAATCTGTGCACATGGGGAGGTGGGTATTCTGTATTACTGCATAACACCAAAGATCTCGATCTTTTGTCATCGCCTTCAAGAGATGCAATTGTGCAAGTTCAGCTTTTATCACCTCATCCAAAGTCTTCCTACACCATAACTTACATCAACTTTGAGCTCCTTGCACCTTTTTATACAGTTGTCATCTTTCATATGCATCACATGTCCATACCAACACAATCTCCTCTCTTGTAAACTGCATCTGATCCCTCTAATGCCCAATTTCACTCTCAGTTCAATTATGCTTTGTTGTTCTTGTATATTACTGTTATACATCCATTGAAGCTTGCCACTTCATTTCTTTCCAATTTTTTTGCAGGTTCTCTGCATACAGCACCCAGGTCTCACTAATATGCAGCATTGCTGTTTGTATACACGTATCATACAATCTGCCCTTCATTTTGAGGGAAAAACCTTTTGTATTTAACAGTGGTAGTTGCTCTGGCAACAGTACCTTCAGAACACCCTAATTTGGTTGCCCAGGTAACAGAAACTATCAACTACTTCTACTACACTCTCTGGGCATTTAAAGGTGCTAGTATTGTTTCTTTGAGATATATATATATATATATATATATATATATATATATATATATATATATATATATATATAGAGAGAGAGAGAGAGAGAGAGAGAGAGAGAGACAGGCCTTTGGAATAACATCAAATTTAGGTCTCTCTCCAAATCAATTCACTATGGTGCCTTGCATATGGATTACATATAGATTGTCTAATGTGTCATCTGAAGACACCATATTAAGGATTACATCAGGTTATCATGATGAAAGCACTTCACCACAGAAATATGTATTAAGGCTATTATGTCGTCTTTATGTTGTATTAAAATCCGTCTTGTGCTACGCATATGATACCATATGGTAGAATACACATGACATTGAGTGCTCTTTTCTTATTACACCATCATTTTCTAAAACGCAGCCCCTGCTACCAATTAGGAAACACCCTGTAACACAAACATATATATGTGTATGTATGTATGTGTGTGTGTATGTAATCTTCAGTTGTGTCAAAGATAAAATGCACTCAGTAGAGTCAGGACCATATGTAAACAAGATCAAGCCCCCAGCCCCTCTAAGGTCTGTAGCTCTGCTTAAGTACTGACTTACCAGCAAGGAAAATGAATGTTAAGTGTTGGTGATGATGATGATACATGCATACATAAATACATACATATTTATAAATATTGCGCTGACTACCAATATATATATATATATATATATATACAGCGTGCAGACGATATTTGTTCGCAAGATTACTGTCTAGGAAAAAATAACACAATAGTTTTATTTTTTAAGATATATTTATCAACCTTGGGTCAGTTTGTCTTCATGACTTGTTCTTTCGATCTCACTCGATAAACTCGCCATTGGCTTTGATGACGGCCTCAGAACCGGCTACAGGCCTTCGTCACTGTACCCAGACTTAGGCCCCTAAAGACACTTGTGATCCTGGCCTTCAGATCGTCTTTCGTATTGCAGCTAGATCTGTTGGTGTCTCGTTCCATTGCGTCCAACACAAAGAAGTCAAGGAGGTTGCAGTCAGGCAAGCTGGGAGGCCAGATGTCAGGTGAAGTGTGGTCGACGAAGTTCTTTGACAGCCAGGCTTGGGTCTTTCGGCTGGTATGGCAGGGTGATGAGTTTTGCTGCCACATGTATGGCCTACCTGCAGCTACCTGGTCAGAATGCAGATGTAGTCATTGGTGTTCAGCTTGAGGCCCTTAGGGAAGAAGTGAGGTGGCAAGATGTCACCTTGACTGCTGACGACACCTAAGACCAATGTTGTCGCTGGAAACTTTGTCTGCATGACTGGGAATGTCTTTGGATGAGACAGTGAGCCACCTGTTGTTCTGGGAGTTGATCTTCTGGTCTTGGTAGAAGTTTTTCTCGTCGGAGAAAAACCACAGCATGTCTGGCTCCAGTGGGTGTTTCAACTTGTTGATCAGCTTCTTTGCGTGCTTCAGTCGCTTTTCTTGCATCGCCTTTAACAGAAATTGTCCTTTCCTCATCTTGTATGAAACGTAGCGAATGTCTTTATGTACCACCAGCCTAATAAGCTGTCCATCCACGCCTTTCTCCCTTGCAATGGCACGTATTGACTTGCTAGGTTCATTGTTGATGATATCTTGAACTTCAGCGACAAACTCAGGCGTTCTGAAGGCGTCAGATCGTCGATCATGTGTTTTCCTCTCTGATGTTGCTTCATAGTCGAATCCTGAATCTTCCAATTCCTTTCTGACCTTTTCCACCATTCTCCTGCTGACGCTGAGAAAGTCTGAAATTTCCTTATTTGTCCTCCCGGCACGGATTCCAAGAAGAACTCTGTGTCTCTTCCACAAATTTGGAGGTTCAAAATTATTCATAATCAATTATTCTGAAAATAAATAATGGAAATATAGTCACTGTTTTTATGAAGACAAGAGTGACAACAGAAGTAAAAAAAATTGGCAAAAAATTAGCAGTTGAAAATTGTGAACAAATATCGTCCACACCCTGTATATCATCATCATATCTTTATAACAACATATTTGTTTTATTATACATGTTTCAAGGATACTAGATTATAGTATGCTTTCTTCAGATAAAATACAATATTTGGTGTCTGGGTATGTCAACATCTTGACACCAAATATTGTATTTTATCTGAAGAAAGCATACTATGATCTAGTATCCTTGAAATATGTATAATAAAATAAATATGTCGTTATAAAATTATTTTCCATTTATTAATATTATTAATATTATAATACTCCAGATAAAATTTAGCTGTAGAGTGCTTCATAACTGTTATAAACTTAATTCTATTGAATATTCATCAACAAAGCATATAACTCATTGTTTATATATATATATATGTGTGTGTGTGTGTGTGTACATTCATACATACATGTGTTATCATCATAATCATTTTTACGCCCGCTTCTCCGTGTGTGCATAGGTTGGACCTATATATATATATATATGAGAGTGGGGGTTATACTATCAACAACGACTGCTGTAACAGTTTTCCTTTAGTTATTTCTTTTCTTCTTAGCTTTCGATAGAAGTTAGCGCCTCTCATGCTATATTGTCTTCTTTATTCTGTTTTTTTTTTATTATTGTCGGTTCCTTTCCGTTCGGCTCTTAATCACCTGATGGAGTCGTATTGACGTTGTCGTGATATGCTGCGTATATTAAGTGTTTTAAACCTGGAGGAAGGCCATCCCCCACCCAAGAAATAAATAGAGAGAGCGAGAGGGAAAAAGATACCGAAGAAGAATCGATTCCAGTATAAATCCAGTGTAAATAAACTTTATTTATTGACCTCGAAAGGATGAAAGGCAAAGTTGATCTCTACGGGATTTGAACTCAGAGAGTCGAAAAGAATGTCACAAAGTATTCTATCAGACGTTCTAACGACATTACCGATTTGCCGTCTTTTTCACTGGAAAAGGTGAGAAAAAACAACACCAAGCAATCTGTGTGTGAATGAAAATAACATTTACAAGTTTGTAAATCAAACAATGCGTGTGTGTGTATTTACACACACATTACCACAAGAATTATCAGAAATGTGCTCCTCATACAAATATACTTGGAGTGATCTCCCTTTATCTTTTATTTATATTCTTTTTAGCAGCAGATGTTTTTAGAACTTTTTGTTGTCCAAAAGTGAGTGAAATATATATATATATATATATATATATATATATATATATATATATATATATATATATATTATAATAATAATAATAATAAAGAATTCAACAGCTAGTTCTAGGCAATATATATATATATATATATATAAAATAAAGAATATTTCAACAGGCTAGTTCCAGGCGATATATATATATATAATAAAGAATTTCAACAGCTAGTTCCTGGCGATATATATATATATATATATAAAGTATGTGTGTATATGAAAACACAGTAGCATCTGTTTATTGTCTTCGATATCAACCCCCATCGTAATTACTCGGCAAACTGAGGCTGTTTCCATTGTTACTTAAAATCTTTTCTCTTAACGTGTCCAAATGCCCTTGGGAGCAAGGCATACATTTTAGAAATTCTCCATTCACTCCCACAAAATTGCAAGAATTTGTGCCCCTGCGACACACGCATATTCATACACGCCCAAACAAACATGCACACGCAGCCATATAAACTTATGTATACAGTTTATATGCTGCACAGTTGGTTCTTTTGAGCTACGGTCGACGGATGTCGGTAATTTTAGTACTTTCTTACAATATAGTGTCTAGTTTGCTTTAATGGTAGAATCTTTAAAGTGCCGGACAAAATGCCTTACGGTATTTAGTTACAGTTCTACGTTCCAAGTTCAGAGGTTAACTTTGTATTTCATCCTTCCGGGACGATAAATAAAGTACCAGTCAAGTACTAGGGTCGATATGATCGACTTTTCCCAAATAGCTGATCTATCTGGAAATATTCTAGTGTTTAGTCTAAACCAGAACATCGTAAACCTTTTACTTGATAGGCTCCTTGTAATATAATTGAATGTTTCTTCACTCCTAAACATATTAATCGAATATATAATTTGAAAACAACTAATTTATCAGTATAGTTAATGCGAAGCATTCAGGGATATATTTCTACCGCATTGTGCCGGCTTTTTAAAACTTATCAGTGTTAAATACAACTTCTACGAGAAAAGAATTAATAAATTATAAATGTAAACACACCTTTAATGCGTGAATATTTTATTAATGGGAAGCGTAGGTTTGGAAGGCAGGGTAGTTTTTTTCGTTATAAATGCAAAGTATGAACCGCTAAACATTTATTCGGTACGGTCAAAATTTTATTCACCTCTATAGTTTAATATGCACAACTTTACGAAGGCCTAACCTAAACAAATCAGTCAGCAGAAACTTCCTGCGTTTAATAGAGATAACGAGTGACTCAATCAGTTTTTCTTTCCGTAAGATAACTGTCAGCTAAAATAATAGATGTGAAAGTGGGCAATTTTAGGAAGTCAATAATATGACGAAATGAAGATCAATTTAAGGAGTGCCAACACATCGAAGTTCATCATCGACCGCCTGCACATATTACCCAAAGATTTAAACTGACCTGCATGTGTTATATATATATAAGGATAAGGTAAAGATCCAATAACTCGTTTTGGAGTCGTAGGGGTACCGTCGCACGGCGTGTCTAGGGCACTTTTAAACCTGGCGGAGCCCAACCATCTCCAGGTCATGTATATATATATATATATATATATATTCATTTTATTAAGGCTAAATAGTGAGTCTTGTTACTCCGGAGTTTCGCCTGTTTATCACAGGGTCAACAGACAAGGAATATTTAAACTCTACTTCGGTTTTGAGTACGCTTTTCTCTCAACCGTCATCTACACACGGGTACCCACATATTCAAAGTAGGAGCGTATATATATATATATATATGTGTGTGTGTGTGTGATAAATACTCATAAGAGGGGTGTGTAATATACACAAAGACAGGACGAGAAGAGAAAGAGATTTCACTCTGCGCTGTAATGTGGTCTCGATGATTAATTAGAGTATCAGCTGATATTACTAGCACATGGAGTTATGACGAAATAACGATTTACTTATATATATATATATATATATATATATATATAATGTACAACTTCATTTGGCCTTCGCTAATATTTAATGTTCTTCCCTGTGTGTGTGTGTATATATATATATATAGTCTTTGCGTGTGCGTTGCCTACCGTATCGGTATTCTTGTGTATGTGTGAGTTGATTGAATAAAAGATGTCATGGGTAGTTAGAAAATATTTGCAATAGTCAGTCAACTGTTGGCTATTTCTGTCTTTTAAAAGTGCAACTGCATTTCCCTCACCCAATATATTGACATAATTGATGTTAAAAGAAATAAGAATATTCCTGCC
>OZ024754.1:34533576-34550336 GCA_964016885.1 Eledone cirrhosa
ATATATGTATATATATATGTGTATATATATATATGTATATATATATATGTGTATATGTATATATATGTATGTATATACATGTATATATGTGTATATGTATATATATATATGTATATGTATATACATGTGTATATATATATGTATATGTATATACATGTGTATATATATATGTATATGTATATACATGTGTATGTATATATATATGTATATGTATGTATATGTTTATATATGTATATGTATATACATGTGTATGTATATATATATGTATATGTATGTATATGTTTATATATGTACATGTATATACATGTATATATGTATATGTATCATCATCATCATCATCATCATCATCATCGTTTAACGTCCTTGTTCCACTCTTGCATGGGTTTGGATGGGGGTTTTCCCAGTTGAGGCAAGAGTTATTGTCTTGCTCGCATAGGACTGTCTGGCAGGTTTTCTACAGTTGGATGCCCTTCCTAACACCAACCACATTTACAGTGTGGGTCTGGGAGGTTTTTACCGTGTTGCCTACACGGCCACATTACAGCGTGGACTGTGTGTTTTTTTGTCGTGACACCTACACGATCTCATTTGTTTCGGCCTGGATGGTGTGGCACCAACATAACTTTACATAGAAGGGGGCGGTGTGGATGGGGTGGGGGTGGTGGGACGGGGGTGTATTTTGTTAGAGATGCCTACTGACTGTCGTAGGTTTTACTTTGTATTTATGTAAGGCGGGTCTTCTCTATTACTGAGTACCGCCAAAGGTCTCGGTTCAGTGACATTGTCTTGGTGAGGTGTAAGTGTGTGAGGTCGGAGTTTATCAGCTCGTCCCAGGTTTTTCTGGGTCTGCCTATTCCGTGGCTACCGTCTATCTTTATTGCCCTGCACTTTGTTATACAGCTATCGTCCTTCATGCGCATCACGTGACCATACCAACGTAGCCTTCTCTCTAGTAAACAACATCTGATCCTTCTTATTTCTAATTTTTTCCTTAGTTCGTTTATGCTTTGTCGTTCACGTATATTACTATTACACATCCAGCGGAGCATGCAAGCTTCGTTTCTCTCTAGTCTGCGTATATCCTCTGCACACAATGCCCAGGTCTCACTGCCATGCAACATTGCTGTTCGTATGCAGGCATCGTACAACCTGCCTTTCATTTTTAGGGAGAACCCTTTAGCGGCTAATAGTGGTATAAGCTCTCTGAACTTTTTCGACCCAGTTCTGACTCTAGCTACTGTATTTTCAGAGCACCCTCCCCCACTGCTGATTTTGTCACCCAGGTAACGGAAGCTGTCCACTATTTCTATAGAACCCTCTGCGCAGTTGAAAGAGCTAGTATTTTGTGGGCACTTGCTGCTACTTATTGCCCCAGAACACCGGCCACATGTAAAATCTATGTTCTTAGTTAGCTTACCTGTGATCCCACTACATCTTTTATGAACCCAAACTTTGCATTTGGGACACAAAATGGAATTTCTACCTACGCCTTTCCTACACTCTGCGCATGGCCACTTCCCGGAGGGGACCGCCGCCTTATTTTCTTTCTTACAAACTAGAACTTTAGTCTTAGCCAGGTTAATTTTAAGGCCTTTTGATTCTAGCCCGTGCTTCCATGTTTGGAATTTCTTCTCTAGCTCGGCCATTGATTCAGCTATGAGCGTTAGATCATCTGCGTATAGGAGTTCCCATGGGCAGCCGGTCTTGAACTCCACTGTTATAGCCTGGAGGGCAATAATAAATAGTAGGGGGCTAAGAACAGAGCCCTGATGAACACCAACTTTTACACTAAACTCTTCACTATATTCGTTGTTAATTCTAACCTTGCTGACTGTTTCTTTATACATGGCTTGTATAGCTCTCACAAGCCATTCATCGACACCTAGTTTTCTAAGAGCCCACCAGATAATGGAACGGGGGACTCTGTCGAAGGCCTTCTCCAAGTCGACGAAAGCTAAGTATAGGGGTTTACTTTTAGCTAGGTACTTCTCCTGTAGTTGTCGTACAATGAAAAGAGCGTCTGTGGTACTTTTTCCTGACACAAACCCGAACTGCATTTCATCTAGATCAATTCGCTCTCTGATTAGTTGTATATATGTATATATATATATGTGTGTATATATATGTGTATATGTATATATGTATATGTATATATGTATATATATATGTATGTATATTTATATGTGTATACATATATGTGTATATATATATGTATATATATCATCATCATCATTTCATTTTACGCCCGCTTTTCCCTGCTTGCAAGGGTGGGACGGGAACTGACTCTGGCTTGATTTCTACAGCTGGATGCCCTTCCTAACACCAACCTCATTTACAGTGAGTGCTGGGTGCTTTTTTTCCATGGCACCTCCACGATGACTTTGCAGTGGAATGATAGGGACCCCAGTCTGCAATCTCATTTCTACAGCTGAGTAAACTGGAGCAATGTGAAATAAAGTGTCTTGCTCAAGGAAACAACACATCACCCGGTCTGAGAATTGAACTCACAACCTTTCGATTGCAAGGCCACGTAAAATGTTGATGATGATGATGGTGGTATTAAGGCGGGTTAATTTGGCAAGCGTTGGTCATTTATTCTGGCTCTCAACAATCTTCTTTTTCCTTTCTTCGCCCACTCATTCCTCTTATTTCTGAGAGGATCATGGTGGCAGAGCTCTGAAACAGCCCCCCCCCCCCCTCCCAGCAGGTCCTGTCAGAAGCATCCGTCTCCAACTGATCTGGCTGGATCCCCAAACGTGACCAGCCAAGCACATGGATGTTATCCAACCAACCTACCAACTTGCTCAGGGTCTACCCTTGGGTCTGCTACCAGTTGGTTTCGCCCATAAAATCTACCCAGCAATTCTTTCCTGATACATTCTAACCGCATGCCCATAGTATCGGAGCTGTGATCTCTCAATTCGGAGAATTAGCGACTCTACCTGGAGTTACTCTCTGATCTCCGAGCTATGCATTTTATCAAGTAACATTACTTCAAAGACCTTTCGGAGGACCCCATTTCAGCTTTCAACAATCAAAATTCAAATTCTTCCAGTCTCCAATTTACCTTTCATCTATTCAGGGGGGATAAAAAAAATGTATTTTCACTGTTACTTCCTGAATGTTTTGTTGGATCAAGGGAAGGACAGCACAGAAGGTGTGCCCATGTCTACTTGTGGTTATATGGGTAGTGAAAACCCTTAGCAAAAGAATGGGACATTCTACCAAATCATACTCAATTGCAAGTGATGGACAGAAAAAACAAAACAAATTATAAGATATGGCAATCACCTTGGAAGAATGAATAGTAGATAACATTTCTAGTGAGATGAGGTTACATCATCACCATGTTATGTCTGCCTTCCATGTTGGCATGGGTAGGACGAGTTGACACAGTCCCAAACTAGACAGGTCAGAGAGAGACCTCTTCTGTTGCTCATAAGTTCCTTAATTTGTATGTTTTCTACAGCTTGATGTCCTTCCTAACACCAGTCATTTTAATTTTCAAAAATTCTGTTCCTAGAGTCATTACACCTCGTGTATTTTCTGAAGTTGGTAGGGCTAATTGGCAGTGTATTTTGATAGATGTCACTGATTAGAAACCACCAAGCAGAAAATATGACATGTAATGAATTTCCATTGGTTTTCATGATAAAAGCATGACAGTATGTGCAGAGTTGTAACTATGGTATAGCAAGCATGGCTCGTGCCATGGGCTCCATTTGAAGGGAGTGCCATTTGGACTAGGAGCACTTTCTAGAGGAGTGAAAAAAGAATCTTCTTCAGATGTATGATCTCTTTTTGATTATGAGGAATGGGAAACACTATGGTGGCTGGATAATTAAACGATTTCTATAAATAATATTTGGGCAAGGGTGCAATTTCACTGCTTGCCATTGGCACTATTTTCCCTAGATACGCCTCTGAGTATGTGACTTGTTTCTGATACAAAACTGTTTGGTTAAAGTGTTTATATTTATCTGAAAACTTTCCATCATAAATTTTATGTTAGAATCTTTGTTACATTCCAAACATCAGATAAATAATGAGAAAGTTATATTAGTAAATACATCAAAATTTTTGATTATTTTCAAAATTGTTTTAAACTTGTCTTTTCTCAGAAATACAGTAAAGAAAGGGTTAAGAGGGCTGAAAATGTGAGTTGGCATATAGCTGATTGTGTTTTAGGTGTTGCTTTCATAATGTCCAGGTTGCAAAGAGCAGCAACATGTTTGAAGAAGAAAGGAAGCCCAAGAGTTAACAAAGAGATAAAGTGAAATGAAACAGCTGCCAACTGCCAAGTGAAAAAGAGAAAGATTCTTTTAAATTTGGTTTTATATAACCGAAATGTCTGCTAGAATACTTTCTCTTTGATTGGTTAATAAAACTGGATGTCTGCCAGAATACTGCTCTGTGATTGGCTTATAAAACTGGAGTGAACACTGCATAGCCAAATGGTTAAGGAGTTCACATTGCAATCATTAGGTCCTGGGTTTGATCCCTGATATATATTGATATGAATGACCAGTTAGTTATCTGGCTTAACCCTTTAATGTTCAAACTGGCCAAAACTGGCCAGAATTCTCTACCTCATTCTGTTGAAACTGGCTGTAACTGGTCACTCAAACTGATGTTAAGGTATTGTTCTCAAAATAAATATTTTCAAAATCTCGTAGATTTGATATTATGTGAGATAATTATGTGAGGTAAAGCTTTTACCATGAAAATATAATAGTATATGTAGAGTAATGTGAATGCTAAAGGGTTAAAGAAACTATTTTCCAAAGTATGAAAATCGATAAAAACATCACCAATACAACACGACATCCATCATGACTGACAATGCACATGCTCTCTCCCATGTCAAGGGAGGTCACTGCATTTATACATTTTCCATACAATCCTCCAGCATGGCTTCTTGGCCAAGTGCCTTTTGCTATAGCCTCAGGTCCACTCAATCCTTATGTATGAAATTAGGTAGATGGAAACTGATTGGCAGCAGATCTAGTGGACTGTACCTGTAATTCAAAGAGCCAACCTTGTCACATGATGTGTCATGCTGGATATCCCTGAAATTTACGTTAAGGGGACATGTGTTTGTGGAATACTCAACCACTTGCATGTTAATTTCAAGAGCAGGTAGTTCTGTTGATCGAATAACTGGAAGACTAATCGTTGAATCTGATGGAGGTCTAGTCTAAGTCAATAAAACTGATGATGTACCAAAATGTGTGAGTAGTCACTACAAACTTTTCATGGAGAGACCAATGGAAGACCATACCTGTAGATGAGACACCTAGTTACCTGTAAAATGGTGGACAAACAAACCAACGATGATGTAGTAAAGAGGGGACACTCAGGCACTCTCAATGATCTGACAATATTTTTAGTGTTGGTGGCCATGATAGAGTGCATTCAGTACACTCTGTAAATTGGTGGACAAACAAACCAAAGTAATGTAGAGTAGAAGGGATCTTTTGGCACTGTCAAGGATCTGACAACCTCTCTAGTGTTGGTGCTAGAATAAAATATAACATAAGTCACCAGGTTATCTGCTCATCAACAAATACATTGAGCATTTACAGCATCAATAGATTTAGGATGGATGGAACCACAGTATTTTCCAAGGTGGTTTCCTGTTGCATTCCAGCCAGTGTTTTTTTTTTGTTTTTTTTACATGTGGCTTAGTAGCTAGAGAGTTGGACTCACAATTACAAGGTCATGAGTTCGATTCCAGGACTGGGAACTGCGTGTTTTTGAGCAATTCGTTTTTTTTTTTTTTTCCACGTTGCTTTTTGTGATAGGTCTGGAGCCCTTATCATTAAAACACCTTAGAAAGCCCCTATGAGATGTAATTTCGTAGGAGGGCAGCTAGACCTACATAGGTGTGAGCTGTAACACATCATGATAGGACTGGTGCCCCGATCAGTAAAAAAAAACTCAATAAATGTCTTATAGGAGGTCAGCTAGAACTACATTGCTGTGAGCTCTAGCTACAATATACCTCTATTATTAAAACACCCAAGAAACCTCCTTTGACTTGCAATTTCGTAGAAGGCCTGAGAAGGTGTGAGCTGTAAATTTAATTTTTTTCCGTTTCTAACAATTCTCTGCTATAAAGTTCATTTTGGAAAAAATTGTAAGATATTTGTGTTAAATGATAGCATTTATCCCCTTTCTCTCTCTCTATCTATCATACCTCTCTAGCTCTCTCCTCCCCTCCCTCACTAGCTCCATCTCTCTCTCTCTTTCCTTCTTTCCTCCCTCTAGTTGTATATCTCTATCGCTCTTTCTCTCTCTTCTCTCCAGCTGTCTATATCTCTAACTATTTCCCCCCCTCCATATATATATATATATCGTTAACTATCTCTTTCACTCTTACTCTATCTTCCTCTAGCTATCGCTCTGTCACTCTTACTCTTTCTCTCTCTTTTTTTTATGTTATATTCTACCTGTCAGTTGAAATAGACCCCTCAGCAATCCAATGGGTCAGGAGGACACATTAGTTTATTTATTACCTATTTTCTGACACGCTTCACTTCACCGACCACTCGCCCTATCAGCTAATATATCTATATAAACAGGATATGCTAACTGAAAAGCTAGACAGCAATTTTTTGAATTAACACGTTTTGATGCCCCATGTCCAGTTTGTCTATCCGCCTGTGTCTATATATGTGTGTATGTATGTATATGTGTCAAAACAGTTGTAATACAAATCAACCCAGATCAATGGTGACTCATCTACAACACATACACACGCGCGTACAAACACACACACACACACATCAATGCAGAGCTAACAATGTCACTTTACACTAGTAGATGACTAACATGACAACTGTATATTCCGAGAAATAAATACTTTACTATTGTAGCTAAAAGTAAATATTTTTCTTTTCTTTTTTTTCTTTTTCATTGTTGCAATGTCCCAGATTATTTTTAAAAGGGGACTTCTTTTGTGTATATGTGTTTCTGTGTGTACGAACGTTACGTGTATGTATTTCTGTGTGTCTCATTAGTTCCCTTTTCTGGCAAGGTCGTAGAGTAGGTAAAATAGGGGGAGTGAGTTGCAAGTGAGCATTGAAACAAGGTTATTGACTTGATATGCTGGTGTCATTCTTTTGTATCATGATATCTGCGAATAGTTGTCCAATTTAGTAGACACAAAGATCAGCAATTTGACGGGAGAGGAAAGTTGGTTACATCAGCCACAGTGCTAGACTGGTACCTTATTTTATCGACCCCCTCCCCCCAGAGAGGACGAAAGGCAAAGTTGACCTTGGCAGGATTTGAACGCAGAACATAAAACATTATAACTACGAGTTCAAATCCAGCTCAAGTTAACTTTGCCTTTCATCCTTATAAAGTTGATAAAATAAAACCCCAGTAATGCACTGGGGTCGATTTAATCGACTTTCTCCCCCCCCAATTGCTGGCATTGTGCCCATCGATTTTTTTGGTCACACATTCCTCAGCTTATATTCGAGTATATATGTTAAATCCCTTGAAGAAATTTATACAACACACTATCAGATGCCACCAATCCCCACTCTAATTGTAATGCAAGTCTGGATTTCCATATTTGGTGTTGCTAGCATGGATTATCGTCTAACCCATGCTAGCGTGGAAAAACGGGCGTTAAATGGTAATGATGACGATGATAGAAAGAGTAGCATGTATTTATTTCTTAAATTAAATTATGATTATAATGATGATGATGATGATGATGACAACACCAGCAATGATGATACTTCTGTCTGACATAGACAATGGTTATAGATCATTTAGCCATTTGATACCAAACTGTTGGAACCCATCCCTGGTTTCCTGACACACAATTGCTTGTTTTAAAGTGTTGATAATTATGTTAAAACCTTCCATCATAATGTTATATATGACTGACATCCCACCCAGGAGAAGGTCTTGTATTCTCAGTTATTGAATGCCAATGAAACCAGGATAAGTTTGGGGCAGGACAGACTTTATCTGTTTTTTTAAATCTTTGTGAGCATTAGCCCTTGTGATAGTAAACCATCTGAAACTGTTTCTAGTTCTATGGTGCAAATATGTTTCTTTTAAAGTGTTTATTAAAAAAAAAAGAAAACCTTCCATCATAATTTTATGTAAGAACCTTTGTTATGTTCCAATCACCAGCTCAATAATAAGAAAGTTATATTACTAAATCTCTCCAAATTCTTTGTATTTTGAAAATTAATTGAAACACATTAACAGTGTATTTCATTAGAAGTATGGTAACAAAAGATTTAAATCAACTTTAGCACTTGACTAGTACTTACTTTATCAAGGCTCTGAACCTCTCTGCTCGCCTTGAACAATGTAAAATATTTATGGTGATAAGATTTTGTGAAAATTACACCAGTACTCTATACACTGTTAGAGTGCACCTATAAAAACAACATGGGAAAATTCTCATATAATACATCAAAGATGTTCATAGACAATTTTGGGCAGTTGTGCTCATGGGAGTCTGTTCTCATTGGAGTGCCAGCTTCTTGTGTAGGTCAGTAGGCTGTCCTTATTTAAATTGGTTTATTTTTTTTCCTTTCATTTCATCATTTTATGTCCACTTGCCATGCTGGCATAGGTTGAATGGGTCATCATGATCTGAGGCTAGATGGGTCAGGGAATTACATCTTGTCTATATTATTCCATATCTGGCATAGTTTTGACACTCAAAAACAAGATGGTGTAGGACAGAACAAATGAGAGACACAATAACAAATTAGTCACTGGAGAATTCACAGAATGTGTGACGAAAGCTTTGACAATCAAATAACTAACCATACGGTTATTAAACCAACCAACTGGAAATTTATAATAAATTGAAGTGAAAACCATCCTCCATCCAAATCTACAGTATCAGAGGCACACGGAACTTTGTTGAGAAGACTCTGACTATATCTAATCAGTAGCTTCAATCCTCCTTCACTCGTTCCTGCTCCTTACCTGTAAGGTTTGTGATATTCCAGGTTCCAATTGTCAAGGTTTGCTCCCTTTTGAACCCTCTTTGGAGTCTTGGGATATGCAATCTTTGTGCATCCATTTCACACCTCCCAAGACCAGTCACAGGCCCATTGCCAGTTTTTGTGGCATGAAATGGAGACTACAATATATTTTTCACAGAGGCTCCTCTACCTAAGGCCTGAATGCATCCATTATTAACCTGCGCGAAGGACGAAGCAGTATGGTTCTTTTTAGTTTTCCTCATTGCAGTTTCAGTTTCAGTAGTCTTGTTTGCAGCAGTCACCAATCTGGTACTTTGTCAAACCTGCTAAAACTAGGCTTTTTTAGAGGTGGCCTTTACTTGGCTGTCGTAGCGATGTCACTGGGTTGTGAGAGTTTTTTTGGAGCTACAGATGTCATCCATTGATCCATCATCCCTAGTAGTTTACCACTGTTGGTCTGAAGTTGCTTATTTGTCTGGCAGTTGCCTACTTATATTACAACTAGCCATAGTATCTGGTGGCCATATCGTTATCCGTCACTTGTGAACTGTTCTCTAGCAGTGCACTTTACATGTGAATGGAGTTCCACTCGAGCAGGTAGAGAAGTTCAAGTATCTCAGGGCCATGCTCACGAGTGATGGAAAGCAGGAGGCTGAATTAAGTGCAAGAATTACAGGAGCTGGTACAGTAATGCGTCAACTTCAGCATTTAGTAATCAGAAGATGGGAGGTAGGCATAAAAGCCAAACTTGCTATCTTCAATTTGGTATTCGTGCCAACCCTTACCTATGGTCATGAATTTTGGGTAACGACTGAAATAATATGATCGTGAATACAAGCAGCCGAAATGGGGTTCCTCCAAAGGGTCTTTGGAGTAACGTTACTTGATAGAGTGCGTAGCTTGGAGATCAGAGAGTCACTCCAGGTAGAGCTGCTACATCTCCGAATTGAGAGATCACAGCTCTGATACTAGGGGTATGTGGTTAGAATGTCTCAGGAAAGAATTGTGGACAGATTTTACAGGCAAAACCAACTGGCAGGAGACCCATGGGTAGACCCCAAGAAAGATGGTTGGATAACATCCATGAGCTTGGTTGATCTCACTTGGGGATCCAGCCGGATCAGTTGGAGATGGTTGTTTCTGTCAGGACCCGCTGGGAGAAGCGTCTGAGGACTCTGCCAACAATGCAACAGTACCATCATTATCACCAGCAGTACAACATCACCAACAATAAACATTAAATATTAATTCCTCTACTACAATTTGATTAACCTTTTCATTACCATATTTCTAATGAAAGACACTTATGATTTTCAAATAATTTTGAAAATAATCAATATTTGAATGGAATTAGTAATATCACTAAGTTTCTCATTATTAAGTTGGTGTTTTGAACATAATTTAACCCTTTTGTTATTGTATAATTAAATACATAGTATTTGAATTAATTGATTATTTCATTATTAAAATGGTATTTGTAACATAATTATCAAAATGTTCTTATACCAAATAATATTGGAAGGTTTTAATTTAAATATATGTATGGTCTCATAACTCCCGAGGGCGTTGTAGGGGTGCTGTAGTGACATACAGTGTTTGTAGGGCATTTTAAATCCTGGTGGAGCCCATCTCTTCCCTAGGTTTTTAATATAGCAGATTTTTTCCAGAGAGTGAGAGAATGGAAGTGAGAAAGAGATATAGATGAAGGATTGATCCCCTCCCCACAATGACTAGGCTAGTACTTTTTTTGGATGAAAGGCAAAGTTGACATGAACCTTTAAAATGTGTGTTTTATTTCATAGAACTAAAGGCTATTTGGGATGGGTTTGAGGAAAGGGGTAACAAAGTTTTTTTTAAAATTGTGATGGACAGTTTTTAGATAAATATAAACACTTTAAATTAAACAGTTTTGTATCATAAAACCAGGGGTAGTTTCATGTGGTTTGGTATAATGTTTTTGTGGTTGTTTTGAGAAGAAAATAAAGCAATAAAATAAAGAAAAAATAATAGTTATGAAGATCCAAGTAGATTCGGTTTGAGGATAGGTTACAACAGATTTTCAGTAGTTACTAAACATCGAGTTACAAACTCCATTGGTAGGTTTTTAAGATTCTATAATTAGCACTCAATGCTATTTCATTTACTTAACTTCTATTCTGTATTGCTGTTGTTAGTATATATATTCTTGTATTCTTATATTCCTTTCACTGATTTCACTCATTGCACTGTTGTGGCCATGCTGTGATAACATTGTTGTGGCCATGCTGTGATAACATTGTTGTGGCCATGCTGTGATCACACTGTTGTGGCCATGCTGTGATAACTGTTGTGGCCATGCTGTGATCACACTGTTGTGGCCATGTTATGATCACACTGTTGTGGCCATGCTGTGATAACACTGTTGTGGCCATGCTGTGATCACACTGTTGTGGCCATGCTGTGATAACACTGTTGTGGCCATGCTGTGATAACACTGTTGTGGCCATGCTGTGATAACACTGTTGTGGCCATGCTGTGATAACACTATTGTGGCCATGCTGTGATCACACTGTTGTGGCCATGCTGTGATCACACTGTTGTGGCCATGCTGTGATAACTGTTGTGGCCATGCTGTGATAACTGTTGTGGCCATGCTGTGATCACACTGTTGTGGCCATGTTATGATCACACTGTTGTGGCCATGCTGTGATCACACTGTTGTGGCCATGCTGTGATAACACTGTTGTGGCCATGCTGTGATCACACTGCTGTGGCCATGCTGTGATAACTGTTGTGGCCATGCTGTGATCACACTGTTGTGGCCATGTTATGATAACACTGTTGTGGCCATGCTGTGATAACACTGTTGTGGCCATGCTGTGATAACACTGTTGTGGCCATGCTGTGATAACTGTTGTGGCCATGCTGTGATAACACTGTTGTGGCCATGCTGTGATCACACTGTTGTGGCCATGCTGTGATAACACTGTTGTGGCCATGCTGTGATAACACTGTTGTGGCCATGCTGTGATAACACTGTTGTGGCCATGCTGTGATAACACTGTTGTGGCCATGCTGTGATCACACTGCTGTGGCCATGCTGTGATAACTGTTGTGGCCATGCTGTGATAACTGTTGTGGCCATGCTGTGATCACACTGTTGTGGCCATGCTGTGATAACACTGTTGTGGCCATGCTGTGATAACACTGTTGTGGCCATGCTGTGATAACACTGTTGTGGCCATGCTGTGATAACTGTTGTGGCCATGCTGTGATAACACTGTTGTGGCCATGCTGTGATAACACTGTTGTGGCCATGCTGTGATAACTGTTGTGGCCATGCTGTGATCACACTGTTGTGGCCATGCTGTGATCACACTGTTGTGGCCATGCTGTGATAACTGTTGTGGCCATGCTGTGATAACACTGTTGTGGCCATGCTGTGATAACACTGTTGTGGCCATGCTGTGATAACACTGTTGTGGCCATGCTGTGATAACACTGTTGTGGCCATGCTGTGATAACACTGTTGTGGCCATGCTGTGATAACACTGTTGTGGCCATGCTGTGATAACACTGTTGTGGCCATGCTGTGATCACACTGTTGTGGCCATGCTGTGATCACACTGTTGTGGCCATGCTGTGATCACACTGTTGTGGCCATGCTGTGATAACTGTTGTGGCCATGCTGTGATAACACTGTTGTGGCCATGCTGTGATCACACTGTTGTGGCCATGCTGTGATAACTGTTGTGGCCATGCTGTGATAACACTGTTGTGGCCATGCTGTGATAACACTGTTGTGGCCATGCTGTGATCACACTGTTGTGGCCATGTTGTGATCACACTGTTGTGGCCATGCTGTGATAACACTGTTGTGGCCATGCTGTGATAACACTTGTGGCCATGCTGTGATAACACTGTTGTGGCCATGCTGTGATAACTGTTGTGGCCATGTTATGATCACACTGTTGTGGCCATGCTGTGATAACATTGTTGTGGCCATGCTGTGATCACACTGCTGTGGCCATGCTGTGATAATTGTTGTGGCCATGCTGTGATAACACTGTTGTGGCCATGCTGTGATAACACTGTTGTGGCCATGCTGTGATAACACTGTTGTGGCCATGCTGTGATAACACTGTTGTGGCCATGCTGTGATAACACTATTGTGGCCATGCTGTTGTGGCCATGCTGTGATAACTGTTGTGGCCATGCTGTGATCACACTGCTGTGGCCATACTGTTGTGGCCATGCTGTGATAACACTGTTGTGGCCATGCTGTGATCACACTGCTGTGGCCATGCTGTGATCACACTGTTGTGGCCATGCTGTGATCACACTGGTGGCCATGCTGTGATAACACTTGTGGCCATGCTGTGATAACACTGTTGTGGCCATGCTGTGATCACACTGCTGTGGCCATGCTGTGATAACTGTTGTGGCCATGCTGTGATAACTGTTGTGGCCATGCTGTGATCACACTGCTGTGGCCACACTGTTGTGGCCATGCTGTGATAACACTGTTGTGGCCATGCTGTGATAACACTGTTGTGGTCATGCTGTGATAACACTGTTGTGGTCATGCTGTGATAACACTGTTGTGGCCATGCTGTGATAACTGTTGTGGCCATGTTGTGATAACTGTTGTGGCCATGCTGTGATAACACTGTTGTGGCCATGCTGTGATAACTGTTGTGGCCATGCTGTGATAACACTGTTGTGGCCATGCTGTGATAACACTGTTGTGGCCATGCTGTGATAACACTGTTGTGGTCATGCTGTGATAACTGTTGTGGCCATGCTGTGATAACTGTTGTGGCCATGCTGTGATAACTGTTGTGGCCATGCTGTGATAACACTGTTGTGGCCATGCTGTGATAACTGTTGTGGCCATGCTGTGATAACACTGTTGTGGCCATGCTGTGATAACACTGTTGTGGTCATGCTGTGATCACACTGCTGTGGCCACACTGTTGTGGCCATGCTGTGATAACACTGTTGTGGCCATGCTGTGATAACTGTTGTGGCCATGCTGTGATAACACTGTTGTGGTCATGCTGTGATCACACTGCTGTGGCCATGCTGTGATAACTGTTGTGGCCATGCTGTGATAACACTGTTGTGGTCATGCTGTGATCACACTGTTGTGGCCATGCTGTGATAACACTGTTGTGGCCATGCTGTGATAACTGTTGTGGCCATGCTGTGATAACACTGTTGTGGTCATGCTGTGATCACACTGCTGTGGCCATGCTGTGATAACTGTTGTGGCCATGCTGTGATAACACTGTTGTGGTCATGCTGTGATCACACTGTTGTGGCCATGCTGTGATAACTGTTGTGGCCATGCTGTTATCACACTATTGTGGCCATGCTGTGATAACTGTTGTGGCCATGCTGTGATCACACTGTTGTGGCCATGCTGTGATAACACTGTTGTGGCCATGCTGTGATCACACTGTTGTGGCCATGCTGTGATCACACTGTTGTGGCCATGCTGTGATAACTGTTGTGGCCATGCTGTGATCACACTGTTGTGGCCATGCTGTGATAACACTGTTGTGGCCATGCTGTGATCACACTGTTGTGACCATGCTGTGATAACTGTTGTGGCCATGCTGTGATCACACTGTTGTGGCCATGCTGTGATAACACTGTTGTGGCCATGCTGTGATCACACTGTTGTGGCCATGCTGTGATAACACTGTTGTGGCCATGCTGTGAAGTTACTTTATCGATCTTTACGGTTGCAACTTGACATTGGTAAACACAAATATAGACACAGATGTACACAGTGAGACGCATATAGGAATATATATATAGTGGTCGTGGAGGTGCCACGGCAAAAAAAGCACCCAACCCACACTGTAAAGTGGAAGTGTAGGGGTCATGTAAAAAAACACCCAACACTCACTGTAAATGAGGTTGGTGTTAGGAAGGGCATCCGGCTGTAGAAATCAAGCTAGAATCAGTTGCCGTATGAGCAAGACAAGGTCAGCCAACCGGACACTGCCCACAACAGGACAACCCGTCTAACCCATGCTAGCGTGGAAGAACGGACGCAAAACGGTGATGATGATGATGATGATTATATATATATATATATATACACATATATATATGTACTACCAAAATTAGATTAAAGATGTCAAGTCTGAGAATATCAGAAGCATATGCCATATCTCCATTTATATATATGTGTGTATATATATATACATATATATATATATATATATATATATATATATATATATATAAGAGAGTATTGAAGTTTGCTTGAAGCATTGTGGAATAATAAGGTAAATTTCTTTAAGTTGTTTGGAAGCTTCGACAATGCAAATGGGTAAATCTCCGGGTAACAAGGTCCGGTGGTGGAGAGAGAGATGTAAGTGGGTGTACGTTGAGATGCGTGGCGTGTATAAGACGTGTAGAGGAATGAAGGAAAGAGCGTAAAGGATAAAAATAAAAATAAAATGAATATTCAAAACAACGAACAGCGGAGGACACGTTTCGCACCTTTCCGACAGACAACCCCCCCCCCCCCCCCCGGAAAAAAACCCCAGTTGATGGATATGAATCCGAAATATATAGGGACAATTAAATCTCTCCCAAGGTAACTCTCTCTCGTGTTGTTATTTTTATCCTTTACGCTCTTTCCTTCATTCCTCTACACGTCTTATACACGCCACGCATCTCAATGTACACCCACTTACATCTCTCTCTCCACCACCGGATCTTGTTACCCGGAGATTTACCCATTTGCATTGTCGAGGCTTCCAAACGACTTAAAGAAATATATATATATATTTAAATTTATTAGATAGGAACTGGAAGCTTGTGTATGTATGTGTGTATCATCGACATCATCATGTAATGTCCGTTAAGTAATGATGATGATACATCATACATATCAATCGTTTATTTTTCTGGGGGACTTTTAATTGTTTTAGTTAAGCTTAATGATAAAACCTTAATGATGTATTGTTTAAATTTGCTTGTTTTCCAACTTTCTGTCTGTCTGTCTACCTTTCCTGTTGAATGACCGTTGCTCTGTAGTCCTGCAGTGAATGCGTTCAGCATATTTAGCTGTCGCAAGGTGGTCGTGGAGGTGCCACGGCAAAAAAAGCACCCAGCCCACACTGTAAAGTGGACGTGTAGGCGCCACGAAAAAGCACCCAGCACTCACTGTAAATGAGGTTTGTGTTTGGAAGGGCATCCAGCTGTAGAAATCAAGCCAGAATCAGTTCCTGTATGAACAAGGCATGGTCAGCCGACCAGACACTGCCCACAACAGGACAACCCGTCTAACACATGCTAGCGTGGAAGAACGGACGTAAAACGGTGATGATGATGAACTGATACCAACAGCATTGCAGGAAAGCTGAACAACGTAATTCAGGAAAACCATTTATTCTGTTCTCTACACAACTTCTAAGCTAGCCACTACATGGTAGATTCTAAGTTTAAAGTCTGTCTCAAACCTGGAGGCTCATCAGATCAGTGCTTATCCTAGTTTCTGTGGCATGAAGCAACCAAGACTACAAGACTCCCCTTCTCTAATTGTATCATCTGCCCTCCCTCCTAGTAACCCACACCACTGGCCATGACACACTTGTGTTACACATGGGGCTGCGACAACCCTGAGCTACACCAGGAGCAGTAACACTCTTGAGCTACACATGTAGCTGTGACACCCTTGAGCTTCACCTGTGGCTGTGACGCCCCCCCCCCCCCCCCCGGTTACATAAGGGGCTGTGACACCCCTGCGTTACACAAGGGGCTGTGACACCCCTGGGCTACACATCAATC
>OZ024754.1:34560536-34593036 GCA_964016885.1 Eledone cirrhosa
TGTGTTGTTTCCTTGAGCAAGACACTTTATTTCACATTGCTCCAGTTTACTCAGCTGTAGAAATGAGATTGCAGACTGGGGTCCCTATCATTCCACTGCAAAGTCATCGTGGAGGTGCCACGGAAAAAAAGCACCCAGCACTCACTGTAAATGAGGTTGGTGTTAGGAAGGGCATCCAGCTGTAGAAATCAAGCCAGAATCAGTTCCCGTCCCACCCTTGCAAGCAGGGAAAAGCGGACGTAAAATGATGATGATGATATATATATAGATATATATTATGTTTGTGTAAAGTATACACACATATATATGCGTATTATAATACGCATATATGTGTGTGTGTGTGTGTATACATATACACACATACATATATGCACACAATGACTTCTGGAATTGGAAAAATGGACGTAAAACGATGATGATGATAATGTGGTGTAGATAAATCTGGAATTTTTACATTAGAACAGCACCGTCACGTCACAGCACTGAGGTTTTAAGAGTGCCATTAGAAAGTACTACACTTTAGTAGGTATCTGGCCATTGACACGCGAGGTGCTTAGTGTTTTCAGAATATAATCATCGAGCTGCTGTTGTGGAGAGCCTTTATGTTGTCCACAAAGCTAAGGAAATGATTGAATGGTTTAAATACCCTCAGATGACAAGGACAATTTCAGAATATAAGACTCATAAGAAGCACTCTGGCACCACCAGAATGCCCGAGTTCATTGTCGAGGTTGTCAGGGGGAAAATTGCCAAGGAAATGGACATGAACAAGCTGGCCTATTGTCAAGGAGGACTTGAATTATAAATCTTATATGCTCAAGAGGTGCCACTTGCTAACCAATGTGCTGAAGGAGGGGAGGAAGACTGTAATCCTCTTGGCTATTTTGTGTGGGATGTCATGGAGAGGCAGGGTACAGCAGGCCCTACAACACCAAGGAAGCTCTTAAGGCAGCCATCAGGGACGCCGTCACCAAGGCCTGTTCCGGTCCAGCCTGGAGAAAGTGGTGGCCACATTGAGTAATTTTAGTACCCTATATATGTGTCTAACTATGTATAAAGTTTGATTGAAATATATTAATTTGTTCTGGATTTATCTGCACCACACTGTATATGGAGTTAACGAAAGAGAGTTAATACTGCCAAGTAATAATATTTTCAAACTCAATGTGTTAATGTCATTATAGGTAGAAAGATGTTGTTTTAAGCATAGAAGAAATAAAGCACATATAACACAGAACATATAAACCAAATTGAGATGACAGAATAGAGCTCTTAAACTTTTAATAGCTTTACAAATGTTTCAATACATCTTCTTCAACTAATGCTTATGTTATTTCAATTTAGTTTAAGAGAGGAAAAATATATATTGAGTACAACAAAACATCATTAAATATTGTTCATCTTCAGAAACAATATAAATGATTATACAATGACCTGGGATTCTAAAAGCCTGAAAGAAAAAAAATTGTTGTACCTTTGGAGAACTTTTCTCCTTGGGCTCGTGGAATCCCAGGTAATTATACAATGAAAAGTTGTACATTCAAAGGACTATGTATATATGTATGTATGTCAGGTCTCTCTTCAGCACTACTGGTAACATGTACCTGAGTACAAGCTGTGCATAGTCGGGTTGTTGGCTACTAAACCGGCGACTCCACCAAGCTTGTTTGGTGAGGAAGGTGATTTTGAACAGCCTGCAGGATGAAAAACAAAACCTGTCAAAGGGCGGAATGGACGCAGAAGAGTCAATGGCCATTCAATAAAATTTTTTTTTTTTTGTGGAGTGAGAGACTCCTAGTCTTCATCAAGACATCTCTCTAGGAGAAGGTCACTCTGCTGTAAAACCATCTGCATCCAATGATGTAGACCAGTTATACATTTTGGGTAAATACATTCGATATTTAGAGAGAGGGATTGGACCCATGCAAAGCTTTTCCTCACTTGAAAAAGCTTCAAGCACAGGCATCGCTTGATATGTGACATTTTTTGCGATGCATTACTCAAAATTGAGTTGCAGCCATCATCATATGTATGTATGTATGTATATTGACCAAATTATATCACTAAAATTATACTGGGGAGAGCTTCTGATGAAAACCTATCTAAAGGCTTAGCATTACGTAACAGATACCATGGAAATACGTATTACAGCTATTACATCATAAATAAGATGTAGTAAAATATAGCTTTGCTTTCTACTTCATTATTATATATATGTGTGTGTATGTACACGTGTGTATATATATAGATGTGCTACCCATGCTAGCGTTCGACATTAAACGATGATGATATATATAGTTTTTATGTTAAGTTTCACTCATTTCTACATTAACCAATGTTTCACAGATATAAACATATTTACCTGATACAGAGAAGTTTGTACCCACCCAAACCTGTGTGTGTGTGTCTGTATATATATATATCTTTGTGTGTGTGTGTATATATATATATATCTGTGTGTGTGTGTGTATATATATATATCTTTGTGCGAGTGTGTGTGTGTGTATATCTTTGTTTTGTGGTCTTTAACCTATCTGCTGTCATATGAAACAATTTCTGTCTATTAACATCTCTCTACCTCATTTGTTTCCACCACCACCAATAAGCTCACATCAACATCCATTCTTTATCCTTTAGTGTTATTTTTACTTGTTTCTCCATAATTCCCTGTTATTTCCTGGTCATGTACCTCACCTTATCTTTCAATTTCCTGCTGCTATTTACATACTTTTTCACTTCTATATTCTATTTTATTTGTCTTCTCTTTTCTATTCTCCCTTCTTTCTATCTCCTTCTCTTACCACATTTCAAAACAAATCGACTAACTCAATCTCCTCCATTCACATTCTCTCTTTCTCTCTCCCTCCCTCTCCCCTTCTCTCTGTCTCCCCCACCCCCCCAATCTCTCTTTCTCTCTCAGGTAGATATCTGACCTCATGACTTCAAACACATGAAACAGTTTTAATGTTATAGATGTCATTTCTGAAGTAAATTATGCACACACACACACACACACACACACACACACACACACCTGGTCTCCTCCGATCCTCATTGCTGAGGGTTGGGGACCATGGACAATTACACCAATGATCATCGATGTGATGCTGTATATCCATGATTCGGAAGCTAGCTAGCAAACTGCACCTCATCCACCTTCCTTACAAGGATGAAGGTGTTGATTACGTGAAAGGTTGTCTTTAAAGGTGACTAAGCAGTCTCATTTAACTTGGTTTTGAAATCAAAGTGATCCTTCTCTTAGGCATACTACCAACCAAGGCTAACGAGCTCTGCTTACCCATCCTTATATTTTCCACACACTATTACACCTCCCACGCTCAAACGCTCTACCCACATCCTAATCACCCCACCCTTTCCCCCACACCTTCACACCCCCTGCCCCAATCCCCAGTCCATACTAATGTGATCATTTTGTTGCCACAACAAAAACTGCCCAGCCCACACTGTAAAGTGGTTATGTAGGTGTCATGACAAAAAGCACCCAGTCCACACTGTAAATGTGGTTGGCATTAGGAAGGGCATCTAGCCATAGAAACCAAGCCAGAAACAGTTCTGTATGAGCAAGACACGGTTGCCTAATTGAACTTGCCTCAAATGGGACAATCCCTCTAACCCATGCTAGCATAGAAAATAGATGTTAAATGATGATGATGATAAACTTTATTGCTAAGTGATGTCTTATTATTCTGGAGTTTCACTTGTATACTCACAGGATCATCAGACAAGATTTGTTTCATGGTCCTGTGAGTAGCAAGCTATGTATGCATATATATGTCTACATGTATGTGTGTGTATATATATATATATATATATATAATATAAGATCAAAAGATGGTTAAAGGAGTTCAATATATTTTATTATGCGCATTTCAAAAACAAACATCATCAAACAATAATATTTGTGTTTTCATCAGATAAAACAGGAGAACATGATATGAAGGCTAAAAAAACACTTGTTGATAGTGCAGTTTTAAATCAACATATCCTATGTTGATTTAAATCAACATATCATATGTTGATTTAAAACTGCACTATCAACAAGTGTTTTTTTAGCCTTCATATCATGTTCTCCTGTTTTATCTGATGAAAACACAAATATTATTGTTTGATGATGTTTGTTTTTGAAATGCGCATAATAAAATATATTGAACTCCTTTAACCATCTTTTGATCTTATATTATGCATACTCCAGTCCCACAAACTATAGAGTGCTTCTTATCCGATATCTGCATTGCTTTATTGTACTACAATAAAACTCACCTCCTACATATATATATATATATATATATATATATATTGTTATAATTGGGGAGGATCATATTGTTGTAATAATATTGCCATTGGTTGGTTTTCACTTCTTTATCTTTTATATCAGTTAATTCATTCGGTCCTCAATGTTTACCATTCACTGACCAACCGTCAAAAATACTGATATAATATAGATATAAACACATATATATAGTCTAACAAAGTTCTTTCGTTGCACATCTGCAACATCGTCAGTGGTGCTATTATGTTCCTCCTGTTGTATTGTATATTTACGCCATCTTTATTTTATCTGTTTATTTAAATATATATATACAAATAATGAATCAAAACATATCAAATGTTTAGAATTTTGTGTTTCTCGATAAGCAAGCTCAATAGACTTTATCCACCTTGTGTCTAACATCTCCCTACCTCATTTGTCTATTAACATCTCTAGTCTAGTGAAATTTCACTATGTGCTGCTTAGCATGGTGGTCGCGTTGGACTTAGCTGTGGATATTCCCAGGTATATTGTTTTATTCTATATTTCCCTTAGAATGGTGAGACTAGACCTCCAATGAGCACCTGAGTCTCATGTGGTTTAATCATAATCGATAGTTTGTCTTCGATGATCGAATATATTGATTGATTTTTTTTTTTCTTTTCGATGATCGATTACATAGATCGGTTTTTAGCCACACTCTCCAGGTATGAAATAGCGCTATAAGGTTTCACTTATGATTCCACCTATGTATATAATCGTGTATAGAATATGTATTTGGTATATATACAATATACCATGTTTCTTGTGTGATATATGGCTCTTTCTCCCCCGGTATATACATATATCTCTTTATTTGGTTTTATATATATATATATATATATATAGAGAGAGAGAGATGAGATTCTACAGGACTAGAACTGTTTCATTCTTTAGAAATCATCAGGAATCTGATGATTTCTAAAGAATGAAACAGTTCTAGTCCTGTAGAATCTCATCTATATTAAAACTTTTATACTCTGCTATGTATTGAGTACCTTACTTACTGTGGTTACCTCCGATTCAACCCGGAATAACTTATCTATATATATATATATATATGCATGCATGCATATGGAAATATTTGGTCTGGTGCCACTGGGAGTTAAGACATCGTTCTCGAAGTGATGCAAAACCAGTGACTTGATGTCAACCAATGCTATTGACCTATTCTTCATTTTGGATATCTGTAACTGTTGTTCAGAGAGTGTATATATATATGTTGGGTTGTACACTCCTCTCTAGGGAAAGCCTTTTTGTTTACAACGATCAGTCTGTCTCAGCTTTTGGTAAAGATACAATTAATCCAGCTTTTGCACTTGCCTGTCTTGTAGGTGATCAAGTGATTGACTGGGTTTCTAAAGTTAGTGTTGCAGATAATCAGACCATTAGCACTCAAGGAGCTTCCTTATTTCTTGCACTGAATTCAAAGCCTCTGTTAACACCATGGAAGCCTTCACAGCATTACCCAACAACCTAACATGATCATTGAAATCACCAGCCATAATTATAATGCACCATCACTTATTAAAGAGGTAGTTTGCATAAGGGTTTCATAAAAGTGGATCTCAATTCATCTGTCCATCCTGATTGTGGTGCATATGCAGAGATAATTATCACAGTTGGTTTACTTAGGACCAGTCTAAGCTTAAAAACTTAATCACTCAACCCAAGCTATGTCAATTACCTTGTTTACCCATTTTTCTGCTTACAGGATACCTACACCTCCCAGCCCAGAAGAATTTGTAGTGTTGTTTTTTACCCATAATGAACTTGGCTGATGTTCCTCTCCATCTAGTTAGTCTCTTGTATATAATACACACCCAGTTGCTTTCATTCTAGTAACTCTACAATCTCACATGATCCCTCTTTCATCATTGCAACATTGATAGTGGTGGCCCTGAAGATTTGAAGTTTACAGGGAGGGGGAAGGATCTAGAAGGTAGGTTGATTGATATTGGGTTTGGTTTTCTGTGTCTGGGATGTAGAGAGTTTGAATGGTCTAGCAGTCATATTTGGGAACATGGTGAGGTGTTTTTCTGAAGTGATCTGTCATATCTGTTTTGCTTATCCTGAGGAGAAAATGCTTGTTTGATTGGTTAGTCAGGGACTGCTGCTGCTGGTTTTCTGGTGTAGGCAAGAGAAGGGACAAGAAATAAAACTTTAAAAGAGAAAAAGACAAAAGAATAGAAACGTTATGGTTAGGACAGGAGAGATCGTAAAAGAGAAAACAACTGCTCTAGTGATGGTGATTAAAAAAATGTCCCAAATACACTCTGCAAAGTGGTTGTCATTAGGAAGGCCATCCAACCATAGAAAACTTTGCAAAAAAAGGAAGAGGATTACTCATTTTTGTGAAAGACATGAAAAACCTTCCTAGTGTTGGTGTTGTGATAAAATGCACTCAGTACTCCTTGTAAAGTTGTTTGTAGGAAGGGCATCTAAGCCTTAGAAATTATGCCAAAAGTATTGAGAGGAGTCTTATTGTGTCAAGAACATGACACCATTGTTACTGCCAGTGGCACAATAAAATGCACCCAGTACACTCTGTTAAGTTGTTTGTGATAGGAAGGGTATACAACTGTTGACACATGCCAAAACCAGAATATATGTAGGCTGTGGCCCCAAGATTATGGAACGAATAACTCTGTCAAATGTCTTCTCTAAATTACTGAATATTAAGATACTGAGGTTTACTCTGAGCTGTGTACTTCTTCAGTTGTTTCACAAGAGGCCATAAGTAATACCTGTTCCTGCTATAAAGCCAAACTGCATTTCATCTAGCTGAATTCTATCTCAAACCTGTTGCACTCTCGTAATGAGTAACTTGTCACCTACCATCTTAGGTATTTTTTTCATCTTGGCAACAGCACCAGAAGGTCTAGCTGCATTCCTCACCATCTTGTTTTGTCTATCATAATTCTGTCAACATTGATGGCCAGGCCCTCAGTTGGGTCTTCTCAGGGTAGGCCCTCACCATTCCATTTGTTTTATTTGTTCCACAATCTCTCATAATAGGACTTCCGTGCTTCTTTTCTTATTGGTATCAGAGTTCCGCTATCATTTTGAACACACTTTTCCCCAATAGCCCTTAGATACCATCACTATCACAACCTAGTAGCTACTCTATCCACCCTAGTGCACTTCGCCCTACCCATGTCCTCTCCACTACCACTCAGCTATTCTCTACATCACTTCACTCTCTACAAACCCCAACACTCTGGTAAATGTTCTCCCCCACGCTATTGAACACACTATCCATACCTCCAGCACAATTGCCACCTAGGTATTCTCCCTCCCACTACATCCCCTCAGTTGTGTCAAGGATACAACAACCTCCCAAGTGTTTAAAGCTTGCCAAACAAAACATTGGGAGGACCCTTTAGTTGTGGGAAAAACAACCTCTAGTGCTATATGGACCCCTGGCCTGCTAGTACCCCCACTTCATTACTGACTCTGTTTGTGAATATCCATCCTACCCTTGCTAGCCAGTAAAGTGGATGTTAAATAATGATGATGATGATATATATACACATACAAGTGTGGGTACAAATGAAAGAAAAGAGTAGGCAACCCATGTTGAGAATATTTATGAGGCACTAGTGAAACATGGGTTTATAGAAATGCTAGTATACACAGAGAAACCCCACTCACCTCAAAGAGAATTAGAAAAAAAAATGTATTATTGTTTAATCCTCCTTTCACTTTAGATGTATCAACTATAGCTAAAAGTTTCCTCACCCTAATTAGATGATACTTCCCAAATAACCACGAGTACCATAAGCTATTTAACTCCCATACAAGATATCATTATTTCCATATCATTACTTCTGGTACCACAGAAAAAAATCTGTACTTACACAGACCCAACCATAATGCACCAATTGCTGAAACCCTACCAGTTTCCCTTTGGCAGTATCTTGCCTTGCAAAGCGTGTGGTCAACCCATTCTTACACCACCAGATGGTATTAAAGGAACTATAAAGGCCTAACAACCAATTTAAAAGGAAGATCGAACCAACATATGCACTTCTTTAGGTGCCGGAACAGGGAAAATCCATCTCACTATCCTGTTTCAGTTGGAGGCTTCAAGACTAAGGGAACAATAGCGTCAACATTTAATGGCGCAACCTTGACAGGGAACCCTCCTTACTACCTTGGAAGTTGTAATTGTCAACTTTGTCTCTGCAAAAGATTACACATATTGCAGTAAACTGTCATATTTATCAAAAAGAAAACCAATGCAAGGTTTTGCTGCCATTTGAGAAATGAAATGGGATCAAAGCTCCCATAGTTCTGTGATGCAAATGTCTTGATAATCTGTAACACAAATTTCGGGAAACCAGCCAGCCACTTAGTCACCTATCATTCAGGTGAAACCAGATTGACTTTATTCTCAATAGAAAACAAGATAGGCAGATGGTCATAAATATTAGATCTTCCCTTGGGAAGAATGTACCACCCATTATTGTGACTTTGGAGCATAATCTAGAGAGACAGAGAAATCTAAGATGGTCTGGTAAAGAAGGATATGGAAGCTTAAAGAACCATCAAACAGTTATAGGTTTAGAGAGATACTAGATGAAAATGACAACAAAAAGAAGAATTAGAGATTTATAACATAAAGGAAAATTAGGATCTCCCTGAGATAACTACTGAGGGTCACAGACAAGATCTTTGGCTGAGGAAAAGTACTCATCAAATGGAAGTTAACGTGATAGTGGAACAGTAGACAGGGCCATAAAAACTAAGAAATAGCCTTGGAAAGAGTGGGAGGTGAGGGATAGCAAGGAACAATACTAAATATCTTGAATAGAGGCTAGGTGTCAGGATTATTTAGCAAAGAGAAAGGTAAAAAGAGATTTACCAATGTGTTGTGGCATGAAGATCAATGGCACAAAATCTTCCATATTGCAACACAGTGTAACTAAGATGTCATGGGGGAAATGTGTGTACAGTATGGCAACAGCATACTTATCCTTGCTGACGCTGAAAAGAAAGGTACATGGAAATGCTATTAGAAGAGGTTGCTGAGTAAGAATGCATGGATTTGTGAGGCTTAACTTTAAGTAGACTCATCTGAGCCATCAAAGTTAACAACTGTATGGTAGATAAAACAATTAAGGATATGGAGTTAGAGAAGGAAGCCTGCCCACTAGGGACTGTTGCTGAGATAGTTAAACCAGCTGGTGAAACAGGACACTGGTTAGTCACTCTCATAGTAAACCAGGTAGTAGGTGTCCTACTCAATGACTTTATGCTAGGAAAAAAACATTACTGATACCATCTTTCTAGTGAGACAACTACAGAAGAAGTATTTAGTGAAGAATAAGCCGCATTTGTTGACCTGGATCTGGAAAAGGTCTTTGACAAAATCCCACACTCTGTAATCCCAAGGGTAGGGGTGGAAGTTACTAAGAAAACTAAGTGAAAATTAATAATGATTTCTGATGTAGCCACAAGGCCAACAATTTTTTTGGGGAGGGGAAAGTCGATTAAATCGACCCCAGTGCATTACTGGTGCTTTATTCATCAACCCAATAAGGATGAAAGGCAAAGCTAACAAGGGCGAGATTAGAACTCATAACGTCAAGGGACGTAACTACATGCCACAAAGCATGTCTAATGCTCTATCAATACTGCCAATGTACTCCCCTTAGGTGAGAGTTTATATTGAATGCAGCAATTAATATAGTATGTAGAATTGTCAGCCCTCTCCCGTTCATTAGTCCTCCATGCTCTAACAGAGGAATTCAAGCCTAGCTGTCTATGGGAACTCCTGTATACTGATGATTACAAACCTAATCTTCTGCATACGTTCCATATTAGGCATGGTTTCGATGGCAGGATGCCCTTCCTAACACCAACCACCTTACAGTGAACTAGCTGCATTTTGTCGTAGAATCAGTATTACCACTGTACAGAATGTAATGGTTGCATACTATTATGACACACCAGCGCTAGAGAGGATTGTCAGAGGGACCTCTCAACTTTGTTCACACTGTCAGTGCACTCACCACATTTCAGGGTTGGGACGTACTGCGTTCCATTGTGACATCGCACTCTATGAAGTCTCTGGCTCTCTTAACACCTTTATTTTTAGTGTCGCAGTGCTTATGCTGGTGGGCGGGTCTTTTGTATTATGACACACACACACAGACATATATTGATGGTTAAAAAGCATGGGTTCTGAATATGCTGAGGAATGAAGAAATACATCCATAGTAGCAAGTCTCTCATACACACACACATACGTATATATATATATATATACGTATGTGTGTGTGTATGATATATATATATATATAAATATTAATGTAAAATAATATTAATGAATGGCAAGTTATTGAAATTATCCTTGATTAAAAAAATTAACACACACACATAAAAACTCCAACTAGCATTTCTCACGAGCGAGTGAATTATCAGCTAGTCGTTTGGTGTTAACTATGCCGAGTTTGTTAGTGAGAACGAAAGAGCGGCTGCTATACACAGCTATACAGCTGCTGTGCTGTTTCATTGATGATGTCATATTAGTGCAGCAACGACCAATCAAAGACATTACTTCTCACATTACACACGAAACTGACAAGCTAACTTTAGCCGCCATCTTGGCTCGACGCGTTCGCCTTGAGAAAAGATTACTACCGCACACACACATACATATAGAATGCACATAAACATACTCAAACAATAAACACACACACACACATTCATATACATACCGGAACGACACAGCCACATTCACTTGGTTGTGTCGAAACACGACGTCATATACATACACACACACGCACACTCGCTTATTGAGGCAAGTGCGTTACCTTACTTACGTACAAACACACAACACACACATACATACATATATATACACACATACACACACGAAGACATAGTTTTATATACTCAGTCGTTCAATAGAAGCGGAGGCTTAGGCGGATCGCATCGCATGATGAAGTGGGATTTGCAATATATTCGCTGACAGATTCCAGGAGTAATGGAGGAAAGGCCGACATTTCCCTCGCGATACTTTGAGAAACGCTGAGAGAATATTCCACCCTACTACACACTCCGTGAGGAATATACACACACAGAGGATTATATATATATATATATATTATAATATATATATATATATATATATATGTATATATAATAATAATAATTATTATTATTATATCATTTTGCCCTGAAGCACGGAGAAGGTTTGCATTTTGTTCTAAAGAGCTAAATGCCTTCCTCTAGCACTCTGCACCTCAGTCCACACCTACTGGACAGAGCTTCTTCTTTCACTGACCTATTTCCTTCTATTCAGAAGGAATATCTAAAAGAACCACTGTTGAGAATACTATTTACTGGATAATATAATATAAAAATAATTTTACAGAACCCCCTCCCCACAAAAAAAACAACAACAAAAAAAAAGACAACAACCCACCTCCAACAACAAGAAGGACAAATTTACTGCAACACGAACCCTTCTCGTTCGTTCACGTTTCGGATCATTATCAATTTATCAAGGATATATATATAATTTATAGACACATATATGTGTCAATGTGTATGTTATATACATACATATATATCGCATGTATTAAATGTATATAAAACAATAAACAATTCAACCAACTCGGAAAAAAAGGGAGATAGAAAAAAAAAAAACCCATCACCCCGCCACCACCACCACCAAGCTTTAAACAAAGTGGAGGCTTGTGTGTGTGTGTGTGTGTGTGTGTGTGGTTATTTTTGTTTTTAATAATTTAACTGGCCATATATGTTGAGAAAAAGATAGGTGTATGTATCTGTGTGTTTAAATTACCTGGTTTTGTTGTGTGAGTGTGTGTGTGTGTGTGTGTTAATTTCACTCACTCACTCACACTATAATTGAGTGTGTGTGTGAGACTGTTGTGTGTTTGTGTGTGTATGAGTGTGTATAACATATTAGCTATTCAACATGTCTACCAGACCCTTTTTACAGACGGTACACGAGTCGGTGTCAGTTGATCATCATGTAAGTAATATCTATCATATATAATATAATATAATATAATATATACATGCTTACTCTCTCACATACATTCATATATCTATATATCCATCTCAGTTTCTCTCTCTTTTCATACACACACACATATATATACATACATATATTTATACATACACGCACATGTACATAAGCACACGCAAAGAAGATATATTTTCCGATATATATAGATAACGTGAAATGTTTTAAATGTAAATTTATTTCTTCCATATAAGAATATATACTAATGATAATCCATTGTCAGTATTCTTGGGCGCAAAGTGACAGATTTGGGGTTTTATGCAAGTAATTATATATATATATATATCTATATATTATATATCTGTCTATATATATATAATATATGTGTGTTAGTATTTATGTGTACATCTCTCTCTCTCTCTTTATATATATATAAAGAGAGAGAGACATGTCTGTGTGTGTATCTCTGATATGTGTGTATATATATAAATAATCTGTATACACACAGATATATACACATATGCTCACCCATTTGAATACTTCTGTTAAAAATATTTGATTTTTCTCAAGTATAGATGTATATATATATATATATATATATATATATATATATATACACACACACACACACACACACACACACACACACACACACTTCCATATAGTTGGGTACTATTTATATGAGGATTGTTTCCATTGTATATTTCACATACTACTATCTAGTTCATGTATATTCTCTTTTTAAGTATGATTACTTCATTTACCATACACACACTCATATCTATATATCAGTATTTGTGTGTGTGAGCAGGCTATCTGTATATATATATATATATATATATATATGCACACATACACAAGTATATGCAAGTGTTTGTATGCATTTGAGCGTGTGCTCTCAATGTTTGTAAATGATCTGTATATACATTTATATCTATGAATAATTGTATGTATACGTATGAATGTATATATACACATGGATGGGTAAACACAAATACACATATATATTTAACTGTAAAATGTCTATTTATCTATCTATCTACCTACCAACCATATCCGTACGATGTTGACTGACGCAAGAATGAGTACTCAATATCGAAGTAGAGATTAATAATTCTTATTATGGCTAAGTGGTGAGTCTTGTTACGCTGGAGTTTCACCTGTATACTAACAGGATCGTCAGATATGTCTTGTATATATATGTGTATATTTTATTGGTTCCAATCATGAAACTCATGCTGGGGCACCTTATGTGAACGTATGTGTATAACCATGAATATCTGTGATACAACTCCATCAAGGGTGTGTGTATATATATATATATACGTGTGTGTTTGTATATATACAGGGTGTCCCGAAAAATGTATGCAGACTTCAACAGCATTCTAATAAACATTGCCTGTACAGGTAATCAGTGTGTATACATTTTTTCGGAACACATTATATATATACATATACACACATATATATATATATACACACACACACACACACACTCGCACATACGTATATGTGTGTATACATATATGTATATATACATATATGTATATATATATGTGTGTTTCTACACATATATTCGTGTCTGTATCCATATATATATATATGTGTGTGTGTGTGTGTATGTACACATGTACAGTGTGACAACATTGATATTCGTAAGTGAATCGTCACTAAATCTAAGCCGATATTTTGTTGATATACTCCAACATTTATGGCTTCCATAGAGGGATCGTTCAATATCCAGCATCTCCCCCTATATTAGAATATAATATCCCAGCATCCACAGCATATTACAACAGAGCAGGTTGGTCAAACATTGAGAGGTGGGCATGGGGTATGGAATGGCAGTTAGTACTTGGTTACCGTTTTCCTGACTTTAATAAAATTGTCTGTGTAGCGTGGAGGTGGAGGCCCGTGGGTTTGTGGTAAGGATGTGGAACTCACGACCATAACGTTGTGGGTTCGATCCCTGGACTGGGTTGTGTGTTCTGTTCTCGAGCTAAACACTTGAAATGAGTACCAGCAGTAGATGCGGGGTTAACCTTGCGATGAACTGGGGTCCTGTCCAGGGGAAGTCTTAGACTCAGTCGCATCACGAAAACCGTGTGAAGGTGTTGAGGTATAATGGTTAGGGTTTTGGACTAGGTTTAATTCCCGAATTGTGTACCACAGCAGGACTCTACATTTCACGTTGCTTTCCTTGGCAGGACTGGAAACCCTATTATTAATTGACCCAAGAAACCTATAATATGCAACCTGTAGTGACATACAGGTAGCAATCCTATGACACTGCCTCGGGATGATGGAATCCCTGCTGGGTCTAGACTGCAGCCATCAGCTCCACCTGATTGCTTTGATGCAGAGGAAGAGTTACTTGACCCAGGAAGTAGTTTGGTGTGGGGTTACAGAGTTTGGCAGAGGGTTAGAGAAGCTGTGTTAAATCTAGGGTCACATCCACTGCTGCTGTCTACCCAGAAGCCATGCAAGTCAGTGAGGTTCTGTCATGAAGGTGTTAGGTTTATGATCGTCTGGTTGTGGTTTCAATTCCTGGACCAAGCAGATTGTTGTCCTTGAGGAAGACATTTGATTTTATGTTGATTCAGTTCACTCATTTGACCTGAACTCCAGAGAGAAACTTGGCAACATGGTAACCTTGTGGCCAGTCGGACATCACTGAAGCTAAGTTTTCATTGCAAGGTCCCAGATTCTATCCCACTGTGTGGCATTTTGCGCATGTCTTTTACCATAGACTTGATTGACCCAAGCCTTGTGTATGAGATTTGGTAGACGGAAACTGAGGAGGTTCTATAGATGTATTCTAACTGTAATTCAAAGAGCCATCCAATTATGTTCTTTGTGAAGCTGAATCTACCTGAGAATTAAAATATGGATGCATGTGTCTTTGGAATACTCAGCTACTTACCAGCCAATTTAATCAGCAAGTAACATTTGATTTAACAGCTGAATATTCATTGTAGAAACCAATGAAATTTCCATTGTGTGTGTGTAATGGATTTTATGTCACCTTTTCCATGTTGACATGAGATGTTTTAAGGCTGAATGCCTTTCCTGATGCCCAACCCTTCCTTGTTTTTATTCTTAATTTAAGTAAGGTACAGTTCTTTGCATGTCTAAACACTGAGCACCAGGCACTCAGTTTATGCAGAACATAAATAAATATCACTACCTCACCTGCTATGTTTATTATGAAGAGATCAGACCCAGACAACCGATCGGCTTTCTTACAGTTTCAATCAGCTACATTTACTCAGAAGGCAGGTCAGCACAGTCCTATCATAGACATTATGGTTGTGTGTGTGTATATATGTGTGTATATATATATATAGTGTGTGTGTGTGTATATATATATAGTGTGTATATATACATATATATAGTGTATATATATATATATATATATATGTGCATGTGTATATATTGTTACAAGAGTGTGTTTCCTTGTTTCTATGGAAGGACAAATTTGTAGAAAATGCTAGAATTCTGAATACTTCATGAAACATTGGCAGTTTCATCTCCATCACTATCGCCAGGCCTTTTCCCCCTAATATTATCTTTTCAACAACAAAGAAAGGCCCCACATGGCCATGTGGCTGGTCAGAAATATCTGCCAAATTTCCTCAAATCACCGGGGTTGCATGGAATCACAAATATCATCATCATCATTTTATGTCTGGTTTCTCTGCTGGCATGGGATGCAAAGGTTGTTACACTTTAACCCTTTAACTTATAAATTGGCCATATCCAGCCAGAATTCTTGCAGCTCTTTCTGTTAAAACTGGCTGTAACCGGCCACTCATAATGATGTTAAGGTATTGTTCTCAAAAATAAATAATAATCAAAATCTCATAGATTCGATATTATGTGAGGTAGTCTTTGCCATGAAAATACAATAGTAAATATAGAGTAATGTAAATGCTAAAGGGTTAAGACTAGACAGGTCAGGTGACTATATTTTACTCATACTTTCTATTTGGCATGGTTTCTATAGCCAGATGTCCTTGCCTACACCAACCAGTTAACAGCATTGACTGGATGCATTTTATGATTCCAGCACTATATATGAGTGTGTTTGTAAATATTTGTATTTATATTAACAGCTTGACATAACTCTCCATTATCAGCTGTTTTGAGATGAAGATGTCTGTTGTCCGATGCATTCAAGAGCAGGATGAAAATGCTGTGTTAATTTTTCTGGTTCTATGTGTTCGAAGTTCAAATTCTGTTACGGATAACTATGCTTTACATTCTTTTGAGGTTGATAAAGTACCAGGCTATGATGGTAGATTGGTCAGGCTATGATGGTAGATTGGTGGAAGCATTAGAGTGTGCTGTCACTTTTGACATTTTGTGTTGTGACTTCACTTGTGACATCACTGGCACCTGGCTCATTTTGCTTCTACATTTTCCCTTGGGCTTGATGTGTGATATGAGAGTAGAGACAAGCATGCAAGGGAAAATGCTGGTGTTCTACAAAAGAAAGACTGAGGCTAAATTTGTGCCTTAACCCTTGAGTGTTCAAACCGGCCAAAACTGGCCAGAATTCTCTACCTTTTTCTGTTGAAACTGACTGTATATGGTCACTCAAACTGATGTTAAGGTATTTTTCTCAAAATAAATACTTTCAAAATCTCATAGATTCGATATTATGTGAGATAATTATGTGTGGTAAAGCCTTTACTACGAAAATATAATAGTATATATAAAATTGTGTGAATGCTAAAGGGTTAAAGAGGATTTTTCCAGGTGTCAACACATCGTCGCATTTGACCAAAGACTGCCTTCTATGATAAATACATATCTGTACAGGATTAACCTAAGATGCATAGATGTGCATATACACATGCAACCATGTCAACTTTGAAAATCAATTGTGGGGTTTCAGAGTTTGGCTGAGTGCTAGAGAATCTGTGTTAAGTTAATTATCAAGTCACATCCAACGTTTGTTGAACTGGAGATCTTGGAAATATGGTTCTCTCATGATGGTATTGAACTTGGATTGTATGGCTGTGGTTTCAATTTGATTTTCGATTTTTAACAAGGTTTTATTAGAGGGTATCTACAACACCAAGGAAATATGTAACTGATGGCCCTATAAAACCTAACAAATATAGCAGTATCATTGAAATGTATATACTTAGTGCTTATTTTGATAGTTGATTTTAGTATATATTAAATTTGCAAGCATGGAAAAGCAGAGGAAAAATTGTGTGTTTATATATATATATATATATATATAAATTAGAAGCTTTCACCCTATGATGCCCACTTTTTTTCCATTATGGAGGTTCATATGCCCAAATATTAAACTATTTTCTGTTGACTATTTCTGGCCCAGGCAATTCGCCTATTCCGATGATCTGTAGTCAATACACTATAAAAGTTTCTTACACTATTATCAAAATTTTCCATCGCCACTGTATTCTAATTCACATGTGCTTATATATATATATACACACACACACAAACACACACACACACACACATACCATATTGCTTAGGTCTAGTGCATTGATCATACTCATGTTGAAATCTATATAGTAGAATGATGGTAAATATCTTGGCTGCAATATCTTTCAAATTGATGTCTTGGTTGTTACTGCAGTGCTGTCTATCATCTTTCTTGAAGAACTGCATGACTGTAGTCTTATGGAGACTCATTCTGATCCCTTGAAGGTATGGTAGTGTGGTTAAGAAGTTTGCTTTGCAATCTTATGGTTTCTGGACTGATGCCATTGTGTGGCATCTTGGCCAGACCAATGCGATTGTGTGGTATCTTGGTCAGACCAATGCCATTGTGTGGTATCTTGGTCAGACCAATGCCATTGTGTGGTATCTTGGTCAGACCAATGCCATTGTGTGGTATCTTGGTCAGACCAATGCCATTGTGTGGTATCTTGGTCAGACCAATGCCATTGTGTGGAATCTTGGCCAGACTAATGCCATTGTGTGGCATCTTGGTCAGACCAATGCCATTGTGTGGGGATTTTGTAGACAAGTTGTGAGGGAGCTTTGAGTGTGTGGCTGTCAAGATAAAGTCCAGCCATTCTATGTTATAAAGTGATGCTCATTAGGAATGCTATACACCCATAGAAACAAAGCCAAAAACTGGAATGTTTGGGCAGGACATGGTCATTTGACCTGTCTAGTCACAGAATGTGACAACATATTTAACCCATGCCAACATAAAAAATAGACATAAAACAGTGATTATGATTGTGTGTGTCTGTCTATCTCCCCATCTGTCCTCACATCAACACCATATAAAACAAGTGATGTTGTTTGTGTATGTGCCATATAAACAATACATTCAGTAGCTTAGCATTTTCCTGAAGGTCAGTAGTATTGAAAGAAATAATGTATGATTTGGTCTGATGATTATGATGTGAGTAATTTTTGCAAGTAGGACATTTTAAAAAAGAAATCCTTTTAAATATGATTCAATGGTGATGTATAAAAGCTGGTCATTTTTGACTGAAGATACACAGAATGTTGGTTGATTAACATTGTAATCTGATTTTATAGTAGTGTTGGTGGTGGTTAGTGATGGGCCACTGGACTGTAGTGTGCTGGTCATGGGCTTTGTGTGTGTGTCTCTCTCTCTCTCTCTCTCTCTCTCTCTCTCTCTCTAATAAAATGTAGTTTGTTTGAAGCATTGAATATGATATATAATGTGGAAAGTGATATATGTAATAGGGCTAAACAATACAAAATGGACAGTAAGATGATGGCAACAAAAAAGTTAGTTATCTGGTATTTTTTGTTGTTTCTTTCGTCCTAATATCTCGGGACTTAAAATTCCCTTTGTCAGAGTATAAGGAACTCTCGGAGAAAAAAATGTTCAGGTCTCTTCTCTTTGAAATTAAACAAAAAAAAAAAACCAAACAATCAAAGATTACCTGGTAACTAACTTTTTCATTGCCTTCATCTTATCGTCCATTTTGTATTGTTTATTACATATACCACTTTCTTCATATATATATATATATATATATATATATGTGTGTGTGTTTTGAGCAATGAAAATAAAAGGTGAAGATAGGTTTTTAATTAGTTCATTGTTTTACGATTGTTTCAGAGGTGGTTACGCCATCACCTGTTACTAGTCTTGATATCCTAGATCCATCTTGAAATGTGTGAGAGTATGTCTATATGTATTGAGCATATGTGTAGTTGCTTATGTTGCAGAGAGTTGTGTTGTTTTTGTTTCATTTGGCACAACTTAGCCCACCTGTGCTCCCCCCCCCCCTTCTCGGGTCTGTAAGGAGGAAGAGGTAGTGAATTTTTTTTTTTTTAATAGGATTTAGATCATTTCATGTGAGATATAATATATTGTGGGTCATGGCAAAACTAAAAAAATTAAAACTGGGTCATTACAAAAATATGTTGCTGATTCCTTGATTTTGAGGGAGTTTAAAGCCACTAAAACTAGTAAGATGAAAGGAGCAAGTTATTTGGCCTGAATCCTAACAGAAAAAATCCCACTAAAGGCACCTGAAATCTAGGTAGTGGTGTTAATTAAAAGACAAAGTCTACCACCTAATGAATGTGAGAGAATGTTGTGTGTGTGTGTGAGAGAATGTTGTGTGTGTGTGAGAGTAATGTTCTATTTCTATTTGTGAGTGTATATGTGTGTGCATGAGAGTTTATGCTAATCTGTTAGTTTGTGTAGTTCCATGTTTATGTAGACATATATGAGAGTTTGTGTACCTAAATATGCATAATTAGTGACAGAATTTTGACTGTGGAAGGGCAGAGGATATATGAAATAGTAATGTCTTCTAGAATATCTGTAAATGGTATGAGATGGAGAATATTAATATATTTGTTTGTTTTCATAGTTTTTGAATGAGTTGGGCACAGGGAGGCATAGATCCATCAATATATATTAGATATAAACATATTAATTACACACACACACAGCAGCATCTATTGCTGTGGACTTCCATCCAGACTAGATAGGCTGAATATTAGTATCTTCCAGCAGTGTTGCTTGCCCAGTGTCCATAGCAGAACTGGTTTCTCTGGAATTACCTAACATACCCCCCCCCCCCAAAAAAAAAAACATCCACTATGGCAAGGTGCTGTTTACTGGTTATGAACAGCTCAGAACTATATAATTTATGTGTTTCATTAGCTTGCTGTGCTGATCTAATATCTATCTATGGATTGGGTGTATAAAGTAATAATGTATAGGTCACTCACTGATAAAAATGAAATACTAAAGAAAAAAAGACATGGTGAGCTTGTATTTATGTGTACGTGCACACACACACACACACACACACACACACACGCGCGCGTGCGTAAATCACATTTGTCTCAGTCAAGCCTGATTGAACAGACATGATGTTGAAGCCTTAATGTTCACATCTTCACAGAAATGCATTAACTAATGTCTTTTTTTTTTTGTTTTCCTAAACACAGTAGGGTGGAATTTGACTGAAAATTGGTTGCAATATTTAACATAGGAAGCAATTATGTGGACAGTTTATATCAATATGAAACATACATTGTATATAAGGTATACAAACCCCGTGTGTGTGTCGAAGACATTAAAACATACCCTTGTGTGGGTGCTACAAAAAAAAAAAATGCACCTAATACACTCTGTAAAACGGTTGGCATTAAGAACAGCATCCAGCTATTGAAACCATGTCATAATTGAACAAACTGAGTCAGACCTGGACATGATCTGACTATGAGGGCCTGAGCTCCGATTAAGTACTGACTTAATTTGTTTTGACCCACCCAACTCCTGCCAGCATGGAAAAATGGGTGTTAAATGTTGATTTGCTTTTCCATGTTAGTGTGTGTGTATGTATATGATATATATATATAATTTTTCGGAAAAGCAGACATAAAATGATGATGATGAATTCATACACATGAAAGTTATTGCACTGTTTATATATAGAACACTTGTTTTCTTGTTGACTCTCTTACTATATATATATATCAATCATCTTCATATGTGTGTATACATCGCTATATGTGAAAGGCCCCTCTTCGGTCATGATTGACTATGGGATTCACACCTAGAAATTTCCCCTCCAATGACATGTCTGGGCAAGACGTTTTTGAAGAAAACCAGCAGTCACCCTTGCATACCTGTCTCCCCTCTCCATGCCACTGATGTCCAAGAGAAAAACAAAGGCTGATACAACTTGGCACCAGTGATGTCACGACTCATTGCTACAGCTCAGTGAACTGTAACAATGTGAAATAGTGTCTTGCTCAAGGATACAGCATATTGCTTGGTCTGGGAATTGAACTCACAACCTCACGATTATGAGTCCAACTTTTTAACCACTAAGCTATATGTACATATTAATAAATATCATCATTTTATGTCCACTTTTCCATGGCTGGATTGATCTTGTGTTGATTCCTCTGATGTTTTGTGTTTTTAGATCAGCTCTCACTACTTCTGCCCAGGTTTTTTTCTACTGCAGCTTTCTTCCACTGGCATTTTTTCACCCAATGACTATCATCCATATCCATCACATATCCAGTTTTTCTCTCAGCTCACCTGTGCTTTGTCAGTCATGCACATTAAAATTTACTCTGTAGCATGATCATTTCATTTCTCTCCAACCTTCACATATCCTCTGCGTTCACCATCCATGTCTCACTACCATACATTACACTTCTCATGCAGGCATCATAGTTTATTGGGAGAGAAAATCCCTTTGTTTAGAGAGGGAACTCTTTGAACTTTTTCAATCCTCTTCTTATTCTAGTTACTATGCTTTCAGAGCAATCTCCTCCACTGCTAATTAGATCTCCTAATTAACAGAAACTATCCACTACTTTTATGGTGCCTTTCCCAGAATGGGAAAAGATTATTTCACTGGTGCTCTTACTACAAAATATCCCTGTGCATCTGTTGCATACAAAGTCAACCTTGTTTACATTGTATAGAGCTCTAACCCATGCTAGCATGGAAAAGTGGACATTAAACAGTGGTGATGATGATTTTCTACCTACTACTTATCAAGCCTGGTCACTTCCTTGATGGTATCAACGACTTGTCTTTTTTCCAACTTATTAAAACTTTGGTTTTTGCTATGGCCACTTTGAGCCCTTTTAATTCCAAGTTCTACAACTGAATTTCTTTAGTTCTTCAACAGAACTAGCTCATTAGAATACATAAGTTCCCATGGTCAGCTAGTCTTGAACTCTGTTATGACCTGGAAAACTATAATAAACAAAATGGGGATAAGGACAGAACTTTGATGACCACTTTCACATTGGATAGCTCACTGAATTTATTTATTCTCATTTTACTGAAAGTATCTTTGTACATCGCTTGCATTGCTCTCACAAATGATTAATCTACAACCAGTTTCCTCAAGGACTATAACAGATTGGGAAGGTGCGTGGCTTAGTGGTAAAGGTGTTGGACATAAGATTATAATATCATGAGTTCGATTCCTGTATCAGGTTATATGTTGTTCTTGAGCAAAACACTTTATTTCACATTGTTCCAGCTGAAAAGGAGTACCAGCAATAGCTGGGAGTTTAACCCTGCAATGAACTGACGTCTTGTCCAGGGGAAGTCTTGTACTCTCAGTTGCTTATTGCCACAAAAACCAGGATAAGCACCGACCTGATGAGCCTCCGGGCTCAAAGCAGACTTTAGACATTTTACTCAGCCAAAGGCCTTTTCCAAAGGTATATGCATCTATATTGATATATATGCATCAACTCGTTCCGCAACATCAAGAACGAAGTAGTGTGCAGATTTGCCACAGATATTGTGGACAGTTTCTTATCAAAAGCCCTCAACTTTGAGGAGTATTTCACTAGAATGGATGACCTTGACTTCAGAATAATTCTGGATGCTAGTAAGTTACTGTTATCTGATAACTCTCACTGGGTTAAAAAAAAGCGGGAGGCAACCCACCATTTGACATTTCATGGATATGGGGAGCTATGTTGGAGGTGAGGTCAGTGACCAAGTCAATTATTTATTTTGGATACCCTTCAGACTTTTACAAAGATGATGATTCAAGCAATATGAAGAGCCATTCATCATCATCATCATCATTTCATTTTACGTCCGCTTTTTCCCTGCTTGCAAGGGTGGGACGGGAACTGATGCTGGCTTGATTTCTACAGCTGGATGCCCTTCCTAACACAAACCTCATTTACAGTGAGTGCTGGGTGCTTTTTTGCCGTGGCACCTCCACGACCACTTTGCAGTGGAATGATATGGACCCCAGTCCTTATCATCTCATTTCTACAGCTGAGTAAACTGGAGCAATGTGAAATAAAGTGTCTTGCTCAAGGAAACAACACATCACCCGGTCTGAGAATTGAACTCACAACCTTTCGATTGCAAGGCCAATGCTCTAACCACTAAGCCATGTGCCTCCTTCTAAAGATAATTTTAGGAAAGATCTATAAGGATCTTCAAAGTAGTTAACTTAAACTTTACTGTTACCACCAACTTAACTAAAGTACTTTCTAGTTATCACAAGTTAGGCCTCAAAGACAGGAAAATATTATCTCCATTGGTAGTCTGAGGAAACAGTGTACATGAATAAGGACTGCAACCACCCCCCAGCTATAGTTAAAAACTGTGCAACCAGAATTGGCAAAAGAACCTCTAGTTTAACATCTGCTAGAAATATCTTCAATGGCTGCCCTCCAATTACAATAAGGCACTGGCAAAATTGGTTTTAATGAAAAGTTGGTATATATGGAAGATCCCACACTTATTTCAAAAAGAGTAGGGAGAGAAACATAGCTTGATTTAACTCTACATTCAACCTATATGTCTTCACAAATATAGCTAAAAACCTCCTGTCTCTAATTAGACATTTCTTAAACAATCATCATTTAATATCCCTTTTACCTGTTAGCAAGGGTTGGATAAATTTCCACATTGAATCAGTACTCAAACTGGGTCAGTGACTTCCCAGACAGGTTGGAGACCTGCAACTCGCTTACGTATGGTCCCATATTCATTTGATTGTGACACCAGCACTAGAGAGGTTGTCATTACTTTTATACAATGGAAAGATCCTCCCAACTCTTTGTTTGGAAAGCTTTCTATGGCTTGATGCTCTTCCTACCACCAACCACTTCACAGCATGTACTGGAAGCATTTGTGTAGATCACCAACACTAGGGAGATTGTCATGCCATTGATACAACTGAAGAGTCCTTCCAATCCTTTATTTGGCAATGAGTTGGGAGGACCCTTCAGTTGTGTCAAGTATCTCCTTAGTATTGGTTATTTGTACCTACATGGTATCACTTCCAACATAGTACTCTCCTGGAGTTTGTAATTGCAAGCTTTGAGAAGCTGCAGATTTCCATGAACTGCGAGATTTTGCTACCATCAACACCCTGTTAAACAATTTCAAGCTATTAACTCCCAATATTCTGCAAAGATCACTTTAGCTCCATTTGGCTTGTGTGCATGTGTAGGGTGCATGCTCTTTAGCCTCAAACCAGTATTCATATGCAATGTGGTATGAGATAAAGACTGCTATCTGATGTTAGTGAATTGTTATTGTAGCCACATGCCAGACTTATTGGTACCTCGCTTTCCACATAGTCAACAATTGAAGTGACCTTACTGACCACCCAACACTATTGCTTGACCTGAATCAACTAATGGAAGCTCTTTATACCCCCCCCCCCTCCTCCAATTTTCAGCCGTTTTCTCCATTTCTTTTTTTGTCACTTACTCCCCTTGCATCTGAATAATTAAACATGTTTGTTTACGTCTAATACTGCTGTTAAGATATATGTGTGTGTGTGTGTGTGTGTATCTCATCATCATTGTTTTTATATGTTTCTCCATGCTTGCATAAGTTGGATGGGCCCTTTTCAGTACAGCATCTCTCGACTTGTTGCGTTTCTTTGTCATCTCTGAGACTTGGCTATTTTGAAATCAGCTCTCACCACTTCTGCCCAGATCTTTCTCGGTCTGCCTCTACTGCAGCTTCCATCCACTGGCACTTCCTGACACTTTTTCACCCATCGATCATCACTCTCTCTCTCTCTCTCTCTCTGTATATATATATATATATATATATATACACACACACGCACACGCACACGCACACGCACACACACACACACGTGGGTATCTATCTATATATATGTTTGTGTGTATGTATATGTATGTATTGTATATGTGTATATGTCTAGAAATTCATATTTTAGTTATTGAGAACTAGTGTGTTGCATTGTATGTATCATCATCACTATTTAACGTCCATTTTTCCATGTTAACATGGGTTAGACAAGTTGACTGTCTTGCTCATACAGAACTGATTTTGGCTTGGTTTCTATGGCTGGATACCCTTCCTAACATCAACCACATTTACAGTGTGTACTGGGTGCTTTTTGTCGGGACACCTACACAATCACATTACAGTGTGGGCTGGGCGCTTTTTGTTGTAACACTTACACGACCACTTTACAGTGAGGGCTCCGCACTCTAAATATCTAAGCAGAAAATGCACACAAAAAAGTTACATAAGAGGAGTAAGCAACTTCATCTCTATCTCATCAGCAACCTTGCTGGCATGCAATTTCTAATTTGCATGCAAACAAAAGTGCTGATGATGAATTAGAGATGCAGTTGTTTCTTCGTCTTATGTAACTGTGTATGTTTGTATGCAAAAAGTAAACAGAAATAGCCAAGCAAACACAGTCCAATGAAGAAATGTAGTAGGAAAAGAGTCTTTACGTTTCGGACACTAGTACTTCATCAGAAAATAAAATGAGAAATTAAAGAAAAACTAGAAAGGTAGATGGGAGTGAGCAAGGGTAGAAACGATAAAAATTTCTTTGAGGAAAAGCATGTATGTATTCAATCACCCATTCTGGAGAAAAAGAAGCATATATGTATATATGTATGTATATATATATAATTGTTTCTACTTTTGGCACAAGGACAGCAATTACCCAGTGCATTACTGGTACTTTATTTTATCGACCCCATAAGGATGAAAGGCAAAGTTAACCTCGGCGGGATTTGAACACAGAATGGCAAGGGCCGTAACTTTGCGTCAAAGCATGGTGTCCGACCCTCTACCGATATATTGAATGCTCTTCAGAAGCTCTTAATTTTGAAAATGCTCTTTGTTAGGAGCTGGAAACAAAACAAAAAAACAAAAAAAAAAAAACTACTCGTAGTAGATTAGTGATTCTCAGGGAGAAGTAGGGATTATTTCCGGAAAGGAACGATACATTTTTCGCGTTAATTGTTAATTTGCATGTTAGTGAAAGAATAGACCTCTATTGCAGGCATGTTTAGCTTTGTTTAAGCTATTCATCATAGTATAGCCTCTACGTGCTTGCAGATGGGAAAGAACATTTTTAGATATACTAAAAAGGATTAGTGAAGGCGCAATGGCTTAGTGGTTAGAGCATTGGGCTTGCAATCGAAAGGTTGTGAGTTCAATTCTCGGACCGGGTGATGTGTTGTTTCCTTGAGCAAGACACTTTATTTCACATTGCTCCAGTTTACTCAGCTGTAGAAATGAGATGATAGGACTGGGGTCCCTATCATTAAATCACCCAAGACGCATCCAACGAGATATACCTTGGAGGAGGCCAGCTAAACCTGCATAGGTGCGAGCTGTAACAACAAAAAAGGATTGGGGTATATTTTGGGCCATCACACACACACATATATATATTTCTATGATTTGTTTGTACATATGTGGTTGGCTTTAAGAAGGGCATCCAACAGTAGATCAAGATGTGGTCCCCTGATTGTCCTGCCTAATCAACGTGACAACCTGTCAAATCCATACAATCATAAACAATGTTGATGTGCTTGCATGAGTGTGTGTGTGTATTTAATGTATATGTATAGATCTGTATATGTATACAACTGTTGAACAGTGACCACTTTGTCTTTACAAATGTTTTAACCAATAATCTATTACCTATAACTTATTCGATTGCTATTTCTGAATTAAGGAGTAGGTATCATATATATATATATATTAATCATACCTCCAGTGTATAGTAGTAAAAGTTTGATATGAAATTTGGGGTTCAGGATTAATCTTAAGAATGCGTAGTATGTACCGAAGCACCTGGTAAATCGCGTTAGTGGTCAACAAAATAGGTACCAGTAATACACTGGTTGTAAACTGGTTCATTGTCAGATTATATTTTATGAATTATACACGTCTCCATAAACCAGTGCACAACACATATTCCAATTTTTGAAATGGTAACCAAAGTACTAATAAATATCATTCTAGAAAGAAAAAAAAAGCTACCGTAGGAAATCGTTATTTAAAAATTCCTTCGTTTCAAATTAAAAAAAACCCCAACAAACTTCCCTATGTCATTTTGTGAAGTATTTATTATTTTATTTTTGATATGTAGATGTATGTATTTTTTCTTGTCATTATTGTTTTATATCAATATGTTTTCTAATGTTACTTCCTTGTCCTTATCCAGAGTACCGATGACAATGCCAACCCTCGGATATCCTCCAGAAGTCGAACTTCGGATGAACTTCCCCCACACATTGGCAAATACCGCCTGATGAAAACAATTGGCAAAGGAAACTTTGCTAAAGTAAAGCTTGCCAAGCATATGCCAACAGGAAGGGAGGTGAGAGAGCATACAGCTTCTTCATATTTCTTTGAAATGTAGTAGTAATACTTCATATGTACACATACATACGTAAGATAAACACAAACACACACATGCTACATATATGTATGATATGCAATAAACACATGCACGCCTGCAGGAGCAAGATAATACATCTACATACACTAGCGACTCAATCGTTCCAATACACTTAACACATAGATAAATGAAAGGGAGAGTAGGAGGAGAGAATTGAAGAGCTTGTAGAGAGATAGTGTAAGGAAAGAAGGAAAGAGAAAGCGAGAGAAACTGAATGAAGGTGTGTATGTCTGTGTGTGTGTGTGCAAGAATTGGAGCAAGTGTAAGAGTATGCGTGTATTTTGTTAGTAAGTCGAGGTGCAACAAGGTTTGTGTGTGTGTGTGTGTGTGTGTGTGTGTATCCTCCATCATTTTTTTGTGTCTACTTAACCCATAATTAAACGTCGTTGTCTTGAAATAGAGTGGCAGCTATAATGTTTAGCTTTTTTTTGCTTGTGTGAGAGAGAGAGAATGTAAGTGAACTAGTGTTGCAGTCCTGTTGTGCCAATTCAAATTACACCCTATATCTAGGTTGGCCTACAAACTATATCACAAATCGACACATACTTATCTAGATATATTTATCCTTTTCCATATTTCTTCACTCGTTCATCTACTCTCTCTTTCTCTCTCTCATTGTTCACCAGTTACGGTTCTACTCTGTTCTGATTAGATTGTGTAATATTAACTAATTAGTTATATTATCACTTAGACACACACTCACACATATGCAATCGTTTATTTGATATAGCTTGAAACAATGCTAGCTCGGAAATTCACGAACATAGCTGTTTCTATATTATCTGTATTAGATAAGTGAGAATTGGCCGTATTTTCTTCTTAATGTCATGGTTTGATAATATAATCTCTGTGGTGTATGTATATATATGTGTGTGTGTGTGTGTGTGTGTGAGAGAGAAGAGAGAGAGACTGACTAAGCTGACTATTATAGTGTGTAGTTCATAGGTAAGGTAGTAGGTAAAGTGACTATTAACCATAATTCTGGAGAAACGAGAAGAGGAGAGATGAGGGTTGGTGGTATCAGCTGTGTATATATGACTGGCCATTTTGGTGTCTCGCTTGGCTGATATAACTCTCTCTCTCTGTACTCTCTGAAATACGGGCATTTCAATTTTAGATACATATTTCGTTACAGTCACATCGCTTTGTGTTGTTGAGTGGTGGAGCATTTTTTATTAGTAATTCTGCTTATATTGACATTTTTTTTTCTCTTTCCTTTACCAAACAGCGATCTGATCTAGCTTATTCCGTGCTGACTTATAGTGTGTGTGCTTCTCAAGTATGACGTCTCTCGTTCATAGAAATATATTTTACTCGCTAGGCATCTTTGTCGAAGTGAATGAATGTCTCCACTGTTTTTCTAATTTATGTGTGTATCTATCTATCTATCTATATATCTATCTATGTATTATGTAGGTTCTAGAGTTGTGGGGGTGTGGTAACCACAGTTAAAAAAGGTACCCAATACGTTGGCAGAGTATAGGCACCTTTATTATATATAGAAATGACTTTTCTGTTTCATTCGTATGAAATTATCATATCTCTATATATATATATAATGAGTGTTGAAAAATACCATTGTTTTTACAACAATCAAACATTAACTAAAAGAGTACTCAATGTGTAAGCAGTGTAAATTATATTCTAAAATGTGTGTTGCCTTTATGTAAGGCTACCACAACGCATAATTTTAACTTTAAAAAATAGTGGCATCTCTTGTCCACTTTCCGCCTCAAGAAGGACTTATATCATCTGATATATTTTCAACTATTTTATAGGTGAAATTACGCTGTCGTTAAATGTCTCACGTGCATGTGTGTGTGTGTATATATATATATATATATATATATATATATATATATAGTGTGTATGCTTAACGTGTCACCAATAGTTTCAGGGTCCAGTTATGGTCAGCACTGTTTAATGGAGGAGGCGCTTTCAAACTATATATATATACACATGACGATATATGACGGCAGTCCATCATATATATAGACTCTGCTGTCATATATCGTTGTGTGTGTGTGTATATATAGACAGACTTTACTATCATATATCGTTGTGTGTGTGTGTGTATATATATATATATATATATATTTGATCGACTCTGCCATCGTATATATATATATATATATATATATATATATATATATATATATATATATATAGATAGATTAAGTAGACTCGAGCTGTCTGTCTGTAGTTACACACCTAAAAAAACACACATATAATCGAGAGAAAGAGAGAGAAAGAGTATACGCGTGGTAAACTGACCAATTGTTGAGTTTATACTTCCTAGACTTCTCTTTTCTTTCTATCGGCGATTATTAAAATAATTTGACCTATTTTTCCCCATTAAACTAAACAAAAGTATGTCCAGTACACAAATTTGTGTGTGTGTGTGTGTGTGTGTATATATATATATATATATATATATACACACATACACATTATAAATCTTGAATATTACGCTATATGTATGTATATACATATATATATCGTACTTAGCTGTAAGAAGCTTATCCCCGCCCTTTTAATAACGTCATTCACATGAAGCAAATATATATACATATATATATATATATATATATATATATACACACACATTCGGGAAATTTTTTTCTTTTCTTGGCGATATTTTCGATAATAGTAATTATGGTAATAATTGTTTCTAGTATGTGTGCAAGGAATATGAAATGTAACCCTTTCTAATGAAATACACTGCTTATGATTTTCAAATAGTTTCGAAAATAATTAATTTGAAGGGATTTAGTAATAAACTCACTTTCTTATTAAGCTGGTGTTTGGAACATAAAGGTTATTACGTAAAATTATGGTGGAAGGATTTTAATTATAGACATTTTAAAATAAACTATTTTGTGATATAGAACCAATGGCAGGGATTCGAGCTTAGTTCTTTAAAAAAAAAAAAAACAGTTAAATAACCTCAAGGCAAATTTTCCGTCACTCTGCCGATTCTACCAATCCTATTAACACTAACAGCTATTATTGTAATTGAAGTTCCATTTTTGTAATGTTAAAAGAAACAGTTGCGTTATTCCTTTAAAATTTTTCTAAACGTTATTCATTTTAGATTTTTCTATACGTTTCATGGCAGACCGCTACGTAATAATCCGACCTGCTAGCAATAGCAGCCAAATCTTCAAATAATTTTACTAGCTTAAAAAAACAGGAAGGTCACATTGAATAATATATTCCCAGATACATCTGAGATATATGTTTGAAGAGAAAAAAAGTAGTTACGGCTGAAATCAAGGCCGATGGGCCTCGTTGTTGTCGTAAAGGAATTTATCTAGGTATATAATATTTATGGTGGCTAAAATAAAAGTAATTTGTGGCTAGTTAAATATATTTCTCTCTCTCGTTCTCTATCACTCTTTCTCTCTCGTTCTCTATCACTCTTTCTCTCTCGTTCTCTATCACTCTTTCTCTCTCGTTCTCTATCACTCTTTCTCTCTCGTTCTCTATCACTCTTTCTCTCTCGTGCTCTATCACTCTTTCTCTCTCGTTCTCTATCACTCTTTCTCTCTAGTTCGCTATCACTCTTTCTCTCTCGTTCTCTATCACTCTTTCTCTCTCGTTCTCTATCACTCTTTCTCTCTCGTTCTCTATCACTCTTTCTCTCTCGTTCTCTATCACTCTTTCTCTCTCGTTCTCTATCACTTTCTCTCTCGTTCTCTATCACTCTTTCTCTCTCGTTCTATCACTCTTTCTCTCTCGTTCTCTATCACTCTTTCTCTCTCGTTCTCTAATACTCTCTTTCTCTCTCGTTCTCTATCACTCTTTCTCTCGTTCTCTATCACTCTTTCTCTCTCGTTCTCTATCACTCTCTTTCTCTCTCGTTCTCTATCACTCTTTCTCTCTCGTTCTCTATCACTCTTTCTCTCTCGTTCTCTATCACTCTTTCTCTCTCGTTCTCTAATACTCTCTCTCTCGTTCTCTATCATTCTTTCTCTCTCACACTCTTTCCCTCTCGTTCTCTATCACTCTCTTTCCCTCTCGTTCTCTATCACTCTCTTTCCCTCTCGTTCTCTATCACTCTCTTTCTCTAAAAAGAGAGAGTAGGAAGACTAATCGGTTCCAGCTGAGAACGAAAACCGGTTTTCCGAGAGATCGCCATATTTTTTATTAGTGTAGTGAAATTATGTAAAGGGATAAAAGTAACAAACAATTCTACAAGTTAGGGTAGGGAGGCATATACATTCTCGCCGATTTGATAAACAGCATCAGTTATACGTGTGCGCGCGCGCGTGTGTGTATATATGTATATATGTATGTGTATATATATATGTATATGGATATATATATGTGTGTATATATGTGTATGTATATATGTGTATTTATATGTATACATATATATATATACATATATATATGCATATATATATATGTTGATACACATATATATATACATACACACACATATATATACATACACATATATATATATACATATATATATATATATAC
>OZ024754.1:34615536-34740536 GCA_964016885.1 Eledone cirrhosa
TCTGACAATAAGAGAGTGATAGGAATCTAGGGCTGAATGTACAACTGCGTGTGTGATAATGGACGGGGTATTAAAGAAATTGTGGAGGCACGCGGCCTAGTGGTAACAGTGTTGGACTTACGATCATAATGTCATGGGTTCGATTCCTGGGTTGCGTGTTGTGTTCTTGAGCTAAACACTTCATTTCACGTTGCTCCAGTATACTCAGCTGAAAATGAGTACCAGCAATAGCTGGAGGTTTAACTCTGCGATGGACTGGCGTCCTGTCCAGGGGGGAGTCTAGTACTCTGCCGCTTCACGCCATGAAACCGGGATAAGCACTGGCCAAATGAGCCTTCTGGCTTAAGACAGACTTTAGACTTAGATTAAAGAAATTGGGGAGGGGAGTTGTCCATGAAGGAAACAGGACCTAAGGCAGTAAATCAGACTCTGTTCAGTCCTGGTGCGCGAGGCCTGTGATCAGGACTGAGACTTGTAGGGAAGAGTGACCAGGGGAACACAAATGTCGGGTGTGTGGGTGTATATATATATGCATTCCAACAAAGCTACACCAAGAGGATTGCCACGATGGAGATTAGCTACTGACAGAGGTCAAAGGAGCTAAAATTCTACTCCTAGGAATGAAGGCGGGAGAGGTACTCTGGAGGGACTAGCACCAAACTTTGGCATTGAGAACTGGACGAAACCCTGAACATGACATCATTGCGTGGTGTGTGTCATTTGCACATTGTCGCCATTTTCATGATGTGTGAATGAAACGATGCATTATTGCTCATATCTATACCCAGGTCACATATTGATTTCGACCCGCGGATTTTTATTCCTCCTGGTCTGGTGTAGCTTTGTTGTACTTTGTGAAATTTTCCAGCAGTAAATTGCATGTTGTTGTCCTCAGCCCATATGTATATGGCATCAGGATCTTGTTGCAAAAGAGTTGCACCAGTCGTACTGTTGTTAAAGCTGTGTAAGGCAGCTTCTTCCTTGGCGAAAGCCATGCTGAGTGTTAGTTAGGTGGTCATTTTCCTTGAGGAACATGATCAGTTTCTTTCTGATGATTTGTTCCATGACCTTGCTGATATGTGAGGTTAGTGAGACTCGCCTGTTGCTTTTAGCCTCTGCTTTGGAGACATCATTGGATATTTGAAGGAGAGAGCTAAAGCTAACATATCTGTTGCAAATGACTGGATTCCTTCGGGCTGCCCAATCATAATTTTTGCGGTTGCTCTGTTTTTTTAAATTCTTTCGAAAGCTTAGTTGAATCTTTGCTGTATGCATTTTATGGCCAAAAATAAAACCACGGCAAGAGTTGTAAGCCTCATAGTTAGCACTATTAATCCATTTACTATTAATAAGCATGAAATGAATCCATTCTCTTTTATGTATTCATCTAGGTTGTTTCTATTTTTAAGGGGATGTGATGTGTATCTGTACATAGGATCTTATCCAAAGTGTGCATTCATATCTCCACCAACTATTTTAAGATTATGTTTGGGCATGTCTCTAGTTAGGTTTGAAAGGTTATCATAAAATTTGGTGACATCCTTTTTGAGTAAGACATTTGTATGATTAATAAGAACGGATTGTGAGATTTAGATTACCATTAAATGTTGTTGCTATAATTCTAGAATGAACTTTTTCAATATAATATAAAGCTTTCATTCTGTTAGGGCTTAGTAGCATTTCTACACCTCCAATTATGGAATTGGTTGAATCCTCCTTGCTGAAGCTGAAACTAGTTCATCCTTTCCTACATTTTTGATATTTGAGATGAAGATTTTCATGATGTATGTGGTACTCTTGAATACAGATAATACAGTCAGTATTTTGAGAGGCTGCAAATGATGTGAGTTTAGGGTGATGATGTAAATTGCTGAGAGTTTAAACATTAAAAGTGGAAATATTGACTATTTGTTTGCATTTAAGGAGACTGTGTGTGTACTCAGCAACTGCGTTTTCAGACACTGAGGCTGGAGTTAGCACCTCAGCAGAATGCTCTATTTATTGGTCCGTATGATAAACGATGCAATATGAATTCGAATTGGGAACTTGTCATAATGAATTTTTCATTAGCTAATTACGCAACGATGCCCCTATAGATATGTCGCATAACCTTTGTGTTCTTTTAGGATTCCTCCACTTATCATCAATGTGAACAGCACTATTGACTTGGTTAAGTTCTTCCGCTGCCTCTTCACAATGCATGCTGCAGTCACATGACTTTGCCGTATCCTTGGCATGGTGACTGAACGGGTGCTATGCTGTGCCAAAAGGCAGCCTGTGTACACACACACACACATGTATTTATTTATATCATCATCATCATCATCATCATCAACGTTTAACGTCCGTGTATATATATATACACACTATATTTTTGAGAGTGTCAGCGTGTATGTTGCCAAAGGGCTTTGAAACGGTGTAGCCTAAAGAAATATGGATTTGATTTTTGAAATCTGCTTCTCAAATGAGAAGGTTTTGGGGGCACATGGAGTTTTTTAATTCTGAAAAAAGAAAAAGAAAAAAAAATTGAAAGAGAGGCATTCTATAGTGAAAATTGCCTGGCAATGATGGGCTACTCTGCTAGTGTATATATATATATATTTACTCTTTTACCTGTTCCAACCATCCGGCTGAGGCCATGCTGGGGCACCGCCCTTTATATATATATATATATATATATATATATATATATATATATATATATGTGTGTGTATGTATATAAATATTTATTTATATATATATATATATATATGTATTGCAAAAGTAAATGGAAACAATGAAGTTAACAACACAGTGAAATGAAGTATTATATTAGTTTAATCCTTGATATAGTAGGAAAAGAGTCTTTGTTTTGGACAATAGTGTGTGCGTGTGTCTGTTTGGTAATTCTCCTCAGGAGAGTTGCAACAGGATTTGCTTTCTCATCTCTTAGTTGGTACTTTTTCACATTGTTTGTATAGTAATAAACTTCACTATAATTCTATTTTACATTTTCCTCTGAAAGCAAAACTTCACACCTCTGTTGCTTTTTACCCACACTTTTTATTCATGAAAAATAAAGGTATCCCTATCTTCTTTGTCTTTATTTTTACCATGAATTTAGTTCCATTATTATTTTTTTTCATTAGTGTTTTTATTATTTGTTGAACATCACAGTTCATTTATGGTGAAAGGTAGCTGGTAGGTTTAGTTTTATATGGGTCATCAAACTAATGAAGATATGTTACTTGCTTTTGGTTCCCTTGCAGTGTATATTTTTATCAGCATATTATATATAGCTTTGAATTCCACTGACATACCTACTGGACTATATATGTTTATATGTGTATGTGTATATATATATATATATATATATATATATATATATGTGTGTGTGTGTGTGTGTGTGTGTGTGTGTGTGTGTGTGTGTGTGTGTGTGTGTGTGTGTGTGTGTGTGTATATATATCCCCCCCCCCGTGTTCAATTGGGGGAGGGGGGGGGTAACCACAGTAAGTGAAGTAATCATGTAGAGTATATACAAATGAAACAGTTCCAGTCCTGTAGAAGCCATTTTTATATAAAATTTTATGTGTATGTATATATATATATGCAGATGAAGTGGAACACTATATTAATTACATATCTTCTTAAAAAATTGTTTGTTTACTGAAAGAAAACAATGTAATAACTGTGGATCAGAAGTTTCCATCTAAGACTATGGCTAAAATTTTAATTATGCCTTCTCAATATTTCAATTTCAGTGTCCACCTTGGTCAACTATTTTTCTTTTTAATCTCTTGTTAATAAAATAGAGTTGATTTAGTCAGCTATCTCCCTTCAACATTATTATGTCAGCAGAAATCATTCAAATTCTGTTTGGACCACCTTTACCATTGACATTTTTTCTTCATCAATTCAGGAAAGTCTTTGTATTTGTGAAAAATTGTTGTCATTTGTCTGCACACAAGGAAATGACTGTCAATAGTGAGTCTTCCTTATCTCCCACTTATCCTTGGCAAAGTTGCATTTATTTCTCACATGGCTTAGTTTGTCTGTTGTTTTTGTTTTGTGTCTGTATGTTTGTCTCTCTGTGTGTATGTGTGTGAGAAAGAGAGCAAGCAGGTATACTGAATAGACTGCTTTTTTTTTTCTAAATCTTTCTTAAAATATTTTTTTAAAAGTATTCAATCTCACATTTGTAAACTACTCTGATGAAGTCATTAGCATTTAGCCAATTTTTCTCTTACTTTCCACCTTTCTAGCAAATTAGAAACGTTTATTGTTTTCTAAATAGTTGACTTACTGGTTGTTTGTTCACACAAGTTCTTTTTGGGAAGATTTTTTTTCTGTGCTATATACTTTGATTTTGTTGGTTATTCCTTTGCTGTAAGAAACTAAATTTTTTTTTAGAATAATTGACTGTTTTTTAAAGAGGACGGTCAGTGCTCTTCTCTCATTTACCATTTTAGGTCATAGATACAATAAAGAAAGTCAGTATATCATACAAATGTTTCATGGCTCTGGTAAAACAACTGATGAATGTTACCACCAAAGGATGGTAAAAGAGATTTGCTGAAAGAACCAGTCCTCCTCATGGGGTTTGTTCTTGCGGATGGCTTTCTCCATCTTGATCGAACCAAGTAGCTTGCAATTCTCAGTATCTGTTCTCTCAGATTAATCAACAATGTTACTATAGTCAATGTCTAGTTTGATGCAGTTCTAGTTAGTGAGAACATTATAGTAGGTAGGTATAACACTGACTCTTCAGTAAGGATTAGTGCCGATTTTGATATGTAAGATTGTGAAAGGTGACAAAGATGAAGAGAGACTGGTGCATTGAACTGGCTTAGTTGGAATGGCATATAATCTGTAAGTTGAAAGGATACTGGACTGTTGTACTAGAGGTAGACTATTCCTTAGCAGCTGTCTTATTTGTTGAGGGTGTGTATATGTAATGTGTATGTCATCTGAGATATGTGTGCGTAATTAGCTCTTCCACTGGAGAGTTTATCTACAGTTAGAAAGGGCTACCAGCTGTTTAGTGCTGAAATATTTTTTCTGACCCTGAAAAAAGATATTCAGCCTTTGTGACAGTTTTCAATATGTGCAGAGCTTACAGGTTAGTAGTTATCAGGATTGGGAACAGTTGCAGGTTTCCTTATCTTGTGTTAAATATTTTCACACAGATACTCATACTTATGCATACACACACAAGTATGCTCTCACACACTGATGTACATCTGCACATCCATGCATGCATACACAAATCCTTTTTTATGTTCATGTGTGCATACTCCCACTTACACATATGCACACACTCACAAACATTTACATATTACCAAAAATCTCTGCAGAGTTTTGTCTGATAAAGTCGATTCTGGAATAATCGTATGTTGATGGGATGCCTTGAGGTCTGATACTTTTTAACTTATCACACTTGGTGAATGTGTAATGCAATTGGTCTCCAGCGAATTATTTATCCCATTTGGTGATTGTGTAGAGCAATTGGTCTTCAGCCTGGAATCATATAAACCTAAAGGGTTCACTAAAATATTCTTGTGAAACAAAGGAGGTTTGTGTAGCAATTTTATTTCACATTACTCCAGTCCATTCTACTCAAATTGAGCACCATTTGCAGCTGGGAGTTAGCTTTGTGATAAACTGCCATCCTAGCCAGGAGGCAGTGTTGTACTCTCTCACTTAATGATGATGAAACTGACCTGCGCAAACATAGAAATGGATATAGCCTTCAAAACTGTTGGAAATTGGTAAAAATCATTACATAATGGAATTGTGAAACAAAACTATACTCTAAACGACACTTAAAACATTTTAAATATCAAAATATATTCTCCATTCACGAGAATTTCACAACTACAACATCGAAACAATGTGTTGATTAGCTGCCTTGGCTTATAAACGGAGTTTGGATTTTTGCCTATTTCTCAGATGGTGGTGGGAGTGGGGTTGTAAACTTAAAAATTTGTAATTTTAAATTTGATCTCAGAGATTTCTAATTGTAATTTAACTCTTTATGTCCATATTTCTACCAAGAATATATTGCCTTTCTATTTTAATTATTAAAATAACTAATAATTATGCGAGGTTTAGTGAAATAACTAACTTTCAACTAAATAAAAAAGACAAATATTAAACTACTGAAATATGATATTATCTGTTATCGAATAATTAGATTTGAATTTAAATTTGAACACGTTAATAAAGGTGGCTACCGGTAGATTTTTGTTTAAATGGTTTATTTATTCTGCTCCCACTTCTCTTTATGCCCTAACACTTCACCCATGTTCTAACACCTCCACCCTTGACCCAGGCCTTTACCCCCCCTCCTAACCCAGCCCTCCAGTCCACACTGTAAAACAGTCATTTTGGTATTGTGGCAAAAAGCACACAGCCCACACTCTAAAGTAGTCGTTATTGTGTCACAATAAAAAGCACCCAGTCCACTCTGTAAAGTAGTCGTGTTGGTATCATGACAAAAAGCACCCAGCCCACACTGTAAATGTAAAGCCAAGCCAGAAACAGATCTGCATGAGCAAGACATGGTCACCTGACTTAACTTACCTTAAATGGGACAACCCATCTAACCCATACCAAAATGGAAAGTTTGAGCAAGACATGGTCTTCTGACCTGTCTAGTCTCAGAACATGACAATCTGTCCAACCCCAACACCCATGGAAAATAGATGTAATGCAGTGATGATGGTGATAGTGATTGGATTTTATTAATAAATCCAGTTATTGATTTTTTAAAGTAAATCTTTGATTTCTAATCGGTTTCTGTGTATATGTTGTAGAAATCTAGTCTAAAAATCTTTCTACAGAGTCTGATTAATCATTCTTTACCATTTTGTTAAAAAGAAAATGAAAAATAACATGGGAAATATTTTGTTAGAACAGCTTTTCGCTGATTAGTGTAATAGAATGTGAAGTTTGGTCCTGAGCCAAACTCCACATTCTCTTAGGTTAACTCATTGTGTAGTGTGTAGTACATGAAACAATTCTTTACTCTCTAACAAGCAGTTCAGCTAATTAATTCTTCCATTACGATATTTTTAATGAAAAACACTGCCTATGATTTTTCAAGTTATTTTGAAAATAAGAATTTGGAAGAAGTTAGTTATATAACTATTTTTTTCATTATTAAGCTGGTGTTTGGAACACAACTTCACAAAAGTTCTTACATAAAATTATGATGAAAAGTTTTTAGATAGGTATGAATACTAGTAAATAAACAGTTTTGTATTGTAGAATCAGGGGCCATTTCTGGCAGTTTGGTATGAAAAGGGTTAACAACACTGACAATAGGCTATATGTTGTGTTGGGGCTATATTATAGGTCTATTTTAGCAAGCTTTCATAATAGGAACATTGCATAACTGGTTATGGTGGGTTTCTGTTAAGGGCTGTTTTGGGGCTGTTATATGTCTTCTTGAGCAAGGTTTCCTAACAGGAATATTATGTAGCTGATTGTGGTCTGAGCAAGCTTTCAGAGAGCCATTTTCAACAATAACTATCATCAGTTATTTAAATGTCAGAGATGATTTTTTATCAAGATTAAATTTGTTTCCTAAAAGGCAACTAAAAGGGTTGCTTCAAAAAGTATCGTACAAATCTTTTCATGGGGCCTCTAAGGCTAACTCCTTTAGCTAGGAAACTAGCTTTGAAATGTTTGCTGTTGCATGCTGCATTTTTGTCGGTCCCTAACACAGCCACTTTACAGGGTGGACTGGGTACTTTTTGCTATGTCAGCAACATGACCACCTTTCAGAGTGGTCTGAGTGCTTTTTTGATACATTATTTCATCATAGCTGACTAGAACTACTATAGTTTTGTATGTATCCTGAGTTAAAACAACAGTATTTTGAAGGTGCCTTAGGAAATGAGGTGAAGTGTTTTGCAATAGAGTTGTGTAATTTTATGGGTGTATTTTTTAAAAAGCATCATGTGTGAAGTGTGTTTCAGAGACTGACTGACTGTTTAGGATGAACTAAAGTAACCCAAAATTAGATGTTTGAACAAAGAAATAAAGTAGTATTGACATTTGAAGAAAAAGGATGAGAAATTTGGTGATTATATAGCATATAAGATAGTGGTGGGTAGTAATGAAGGCAGATAAATAAATGCAAAGGATATTCTTGTATAAGGTAGTTAAGATTGACCTTTTGTGTAGTGGTGGTAATAGTAGCTGTAGTGGTGGTGGTAATGCAATCCTATGGCAGAAATGGTTGAGTGCCAGCCTAAATACCTATTAACTGTTATCTTGTGTTTCAGTTTCAAACTCCACTTAACCATTTTGATACCAAACTTCCTGAAATGACGCTTGGTATCTGTGATAGAAAACTTGGCTTTAAAATGTTTATATCTATATGTAAGAATCTAAAATATATTCTAAACGTCAGCTTAACCCTTTAGCATTTAAACCGGCCGCATCCGGCCAGAATTATCTCACCTATTTCTGTTCAAACCGGCTGTAACCGGCTGCTCACATTGATGTTAAGGTATTGTTCTCAAAATAAATAATATCAAAATCTCATAGATTTGATATTATGTGAGGTAAAGCCATTACCGTGAAAATGTAATAGTAAATATAGAGTAATGTAAATGCTAAAGGATTAATAACGAGAAAGTTATATTACTAAATTCCTCCAAATTCTTGATTATTTTTAAAATTAATTGAAAATACTAAGAATCTTTCATTAGAAATATGTTGACAAAAGGGTTAAGTTAAATTTCTCTTTTATTCTTCCATAAAACTAAGCACTAGTCATATATTAGGGAGATGGATTTATTCATACCGATTTATAAATGTAATTTTTTTTTTATTTGAAGGGTTGTGGATATCCCTTCCCTTACATATCTGCAACCATCTGCTGCGCCTTTTCATAACAATATTTCTAATGAAGACTCTGCCTATAATTTTCAAGTTCTGTATATACTCGAATATAAGCCAAGGGACATGTTCCCCCACCTGATGGTAAAATGGGGTGGGTGGGGATCGGCTTATATACACCATCTAAACAATGTGTTGATTAGCTGCCTCTGCTTAGAAATGGTGTTTGCATTTTGCCCAGTTCTCAGACATAAAACAGGGAGATCGAGTATATATTCAAGTATTATACGGTAATTTATGAAAATAATCAAGTATATTGAAAGATTTATTGATATAAATTTCTCTTTATTAATTTGGTCTTTGGAACCCAACTTAGCAAAGGTTCTTACATAAAATGATGATGGAAGGTTTTTAGATAAATATAAATACTTAAAAATAAAAAGCTTAGTATTGTAGAACCAGAGGTAGTTTCAGGTAGTTTGATATAAAATGACTTTTTAAATAAATGTATCCAGCAGTTTTATTTAATCTAAGTTTATGATATCCTCCAGAAATTAATGTTACTGAGTTTGTATCTCTGTTTTTAGAATAAGTACATTGTATCCCTGCATGTCATAAGGGTTGATTTTAAGAAGTCATCCAACTGTAAAACATTGTCCCATCATTGCCCCAAAATAACCTGTCCAATCGATGCCAGCATGGAAGGGTGGACAATGAGTTTATGGCTAAACAAACTATTCATTATGTAAGGCTGAGGTGTGTTTATAGTAACAAGATGTAATTTTCAAGAAAATTGATATAACCGTTTTGTTCTTTATGACTGTTGAACATTAGAAATTAAAGTCTTTACTTTAATACTGCAAATTTTCACAACAATCCATCTGCTAGTAAAGATACTGTAAACATTTGAATGAACAGACCTGTTTTTAGACATTTTCTGCTAAATAATTACTGGATATTAAGAGTTAATAGCATTTTCACTCAATTCTGGGAAAAGACAAAAGTTGTTTTTGAGGTCACTGAAATCATGAGAAATAAATTTTATTTTCACCTGGGACCATTAAAGATTGTATAAATTAAAGAGATATGGATGAAAGAGGGGAGTTTGTGTATTGTGCAATGGGGCTGGGTGGGGCCTCAACATACTCTGAATTAACCCTTTTGTGACCACATTTCTAATGAATTATACTAAATTTTAATTAATGAAGAATTTTGAAGGATCTATTAAAATGATTATTTCTTTTGTGGAATTCAAGTACCAATATCTTGTGTGGATGTGTACGTACACACACACACATTCTACTTTCTCTTGTTTTATCTTCATATTTTAACCCATAACATCTTGTAATAATTTAGAAGAAAATATCTAAAAACAATTTTAATTCAAATGTTTATAGTATCTTTACAAATGGACTAATTGTTATGAAAATTTGCTTTAAACTAAAGGCTTAAATTTTTCAAGTGAAGCATGGTGTTGTTTTGTACCTTTGAAGAATGTCTTGCTAATGCAGTTTCATGTGGTACAGAGCATTAAGTGTTAATAAAAAGGAATGTAAGTAAAGAGAAACTAGAACTGAAGCCAAGTAGCAAACTTAGCTGTTGTGACAACAACTATGATTGCTTAGAAAACACTTATGTACTTTAGAGTTACAGTTATGACAAAATGTTGATTGCAGAATCATCATATCTTTCTGAAGGTTACTAACAACTTAAATAAGGTCAAATGTCTAGAAGGAGGACAAAATAGTGACAGCTGGATGGCTACATTATAGGCCTGCTCAATCATGGCTGACCTCTGTCTGAAAAACAACTGCTATAAAATATTTTCAGCCAACAAAAGAATATTCTACATCAGGGATACACTGTCACTTTCACTGTTATTTATCCATTCAGCTTCATGTATTTTGTCATTTTTTCTTTTGTTACCATCCAAAATATACTTTATATAATCTTTATACATCAAAACCCATAAACCCGATAAAACAGTATCTTTAAGATAGTATGTTAGTGCCTGGGTAATATGGAAATATGTTGTTTTGAATTTTATAAAAATGTACATAATATTACGATTGGAGAAAGATACTTTACTTTCAGTTAAGGTTAATGCATTTATGGCTACTATAATACTTCTCATTTAATAACACTATACATTCTTGGAATCTAAAATATATAATACATTTCTTATTTAAATATCTGAGTTAGTGAATCCTTATTTTCAAGATTGTTTGGCTTGTTTCTCATGACCCATGTAACTTTGTCCTGGTGTCTTTACGGATTCATTTCTGTGATAGTTTTTGCAGCAATAATTATAGTAAAAACAAATAACTAACAAACAAACTATTCTCTACTCTGAGAGTTTGATGTCTCTAATTTGCTTCTTTTGCTTCATTCTAGTTCAGTATTAACATTTTTTTTAACTTAATATTTCCATAGCTGATAGATCCATTTTCATTAATCACCGATCTCTAATTCAGAGTGAACTCTTAATTAGAAATACCCATTCTTTTGTGATTACTGAATGAAACTACATTAGCAAGACATTCTTGAAAAGTACAAAATAACTCTATGGCTGTATCACATTAAGAATTAAAACCTTTGATTGTCAACCACAAATATAGAATGTACTGGGTTTTCAATTACATTACAGTCTTAATATATTGTAGATTTGCAGAATTGGTAAAGTATCAGGCAAAATTCTTTGTATTTAGTTCTGCCTCATTATGTCTTTGTCTACCAGCTTCATTCACAAGGCATTGGTCAGCCTAAGGTGTCACACAATAGAATCAAACTCCAAACTCTGTGGTAGTGAAGTCAGTAGTTATCTTTAAGAATGGTATGCAATCTTAAATGTAGTGTGATAGGAATTTAACTGAAATTTAATGTTTTGTAAAATTGCTGCAATGAATTTTTATTGAAGATTATTTATCTATATTTATTCATAAAATACAGCAGGGTTTGCACATATTGTATAGAGAGTTGAAAAACTTGGATTGACTGAAGATGCCTGGCCTAGGGTTAAGTTGTTGGTCTTAACATCATAAGGCAGTACCAGAGTTCTTAAGCAAGACACTGCATTTGACATTGCTCCAGTTCACTCAGCTGAAAATGAGTACCATCAGCAGCTGGTGGTTAACTCTGTTATAGGCTCAGTTGCTTGATGCCACATAAAACTGTGCTAATCTCCTGTCTTTGTCAAATCTATGTAAGCCATGGAAAAACATGCGTGCAACCAATGAAAACAAATCTATGCAATAGATAAATAAAAGTTCTTTCTAGGCAGGCTTAAAATCTAAAAACAAGTGATGGAAATAACTCCAATAAGATGAATTAATTGAAATTTTCTGAAAATATAGAAAATGTAGTATGGGAGTGGATGTGATCTTTAAGCCAACCGGTGAAAGCAACAGATAGAAACTATTTAAAAAATGTTTTCTACTCATACTCATGTCAAGAATAAATGCTATCCACTGACAGTGTAAAATAACATTTACAGATAGGGAAATTAGGATGAATAAAGAAAGCAATTTTAGATACAGTACTCACCAATTTTGAGGATCACATGCAAACATTTTGTTATTACAATTTCTAACAGGAAATTGCATAAATTATGATGAAATTAGATTTAGCATTTTTTTCTTCTTTCAAATTTATTTTACATTCTAATTATTGATGGGAATCAATTTGGGTAATAAAAAGAATATTTATTTTGTGTAGTAGATTATCAGCGTGATATTGATTGTGAAATATTAATTAAATAATTTTGGGATAATTTAGATAATATTAATTTGTGGCCAATAATATCTATATGAGCTTTAGTGTAGATCACACCCCGCATAGATTAAAACCCCACAAAACCTGTATCCAACCATGACCAGGCAAAGTTAGTATATAACATGGTATATAGCATAATATACAGTACAGCATAGTGTATGAGTTTACCTTACACAACCCTACCCAACAACAAAATACAAGCTTAAAATAGCCCCCCCCCCCCCCCCCCCCCAAAAAAAAAAAACAGCACACAAAATACAATTTTTCAGTGAATTAAAACTAAATACCACAACAGAAAACCTTTCACACCAGAGAGCTTTCAACAGAGATCAGAGGAATGATACATTATATAATTTTTTCTTACATAACCTTACCCAATAACTAAATACCACAAACCTAAACTAACCAAAAACACATCACACAAAATACAATTACCCAATTGAATAAAATTTAAATTTAAACCCACTTATTATATTGGTACGAAAAAGATGGTCATCAGGCCACAATTGCTTTCAATATGTGTTCTGTTGAGTTATAGCTACCAGGTAGATTAGTACTAAATGCTCTGTAGTGCACTAAATACTTAGTCCTATTAATAGGAAAAAAATCTTTCATATCAGAGACCTTTCAACAGAGATTTTAGTATATAGCATGGTACATAAAGTATATGTCCCATTTCAAAGTCCCACACCTCATTGGTGGGTTGTGCCTCCCACTCTGAAACCCTACAATAAATATTACAACTGTACCTAATTTTTTTAAGTTGTTGTTTCTTAATGAATCCAATTTCTGTCACCAAAGTCCTTTATTTTCCACCTCTAAATACAATTCCGCTATGAGTAGAGTATGGTGTGGCCAACTGGCCAAGCCCTCCTCATAACAGGACCACCGTTCTACACTGTAAATGTGGTTGGTGTTAGAAGGGCATCCAGCTGTAAAAAGGCCACCCAAAATACATTTCAGCAAGGTGCGGCGTGCCCAACTGGCCAGACTTGTCTCATAACGTGGATGACCCATCTAACCCGTGAAAGTGTGGAAAAATAAGATGCTAAACGATGATTCCGATAAAAGAAGCAATATTAAATCACTGCATTGGTTGAATAAGATCTCTTTTCTGGCAGGTTCTCTATGGCTAGATACCCTCTTTGAGGCCAACCCGTCCTTTATTTTTAAGTATGGTATCTTTCTTTGGTCACGTAACTCCTGAGAGAGTCGTAGGGATATCATATTGACATATGGCATTTGTAGGATTAATTTAAACCTGGTGGAGCCCATCTCCTCTCCAGGTTTGAACACAGCAGATTACTTCTAGAGAAGGATAGAGATTGAGATAGCGAGGAAGTGAGAAAGAGATATAGAGGAAGAATTGACCCCAGTACTAGACTGGTACTCATTTTATCAACCTCAAATGAAGTTCTGCTGCATAGCAGTTCGACAAAGTGCCAGCAGTATGTACCATACATGTGGAAGCATGTGGCCTAAAGGTAAGGGTGTTGGACTTACAATTATAATGTCTTGGGTTCAATTCTTGGACTTGGTTGTGTATTGTGTTCTTGAGCAAAACATTTCATTTCATTTCATGTTGCTCCATTATACTCAATTGTAAATGAGTACCAGCAATAGCTGGGTGTTTAATCCTATGATGGACAGACATCCTGTCCAGAGGCATGTCTTGTACTTTCAGTTGCTTCATGCCACAGAAACCGAGATAAGCACCTGCCTTATGAGCCTCCGGGATTGAGAAAGACTTTAGATGTACCATATTTACAGTACAGACTAGCATCAGGATAGAGCATCCAGCCATAGAAAACCCTGCAGGAAAAGAGAATTTTCCAAACCAATGAAATACTGATGATGATGATTCTTTTCTCAGATTTTGTTCTCCCTCTCTCATACAGCTATTTAAATAACAAACAAAACAATACTTTCCAATTGCTTTTGTGGTAGAAATTGATTTATGTTATATAACAAACACTTTTGTAATGCTGATTCAATTCCAACCATCTGACAGTTATAGCTAAACTTGCATGACCTTGTCAATAAGATATTAAGGTTGAGCATGTATTAATCCAGCTTTGGTCATTCTTTTTGTTTTGATAGGTGTCTGAAATGATGAGAGTTAAATGCTTTGTGAACAATCTCTGTTTGGTCAGTGAGTTAAGACCTGTGACTTAACATTTCAAAGTATTTCTGCATTTCGGAGTAGCTGTAGTTGTCAGTATTATAGTGGAAGTTACAAATCCAGTAATTTATGAAAAATGTATATCTGATTATTAGAGGTTTTTGGAAAACTTATCTTCATTCAAATCGTTGTCTGCCCCTTCCAATCATATTTTTTGGGGGAATAAAAATATGTCCAGAGTTGAACGGGGCATATTTTTATTCCCTTGCTTTCATCTTGTAGTTACAAACTGCTTCGAACCGAAAATATGCTGATCCTTTGTCAACTTTACTGTAATCATAACAATTGGTTTGTTCATAATAGTTGGAAACTATTGCTTCAAAACCTTTGTTTTGATGGAATCATTTGAATCATCTTTTTGAAGGGGAGGAAAAATAAAAAAAATATGAACTGTCTTCTAGCCAAATGTTTGGTTGATATTGTGAACAGTTTCTGCTGCTTTGCATTCTATTTTGAATTCCTGTAATAAAATCACCTGAATTTGTTTCTTCCCCTCTCCCCCATCTTTACTTTGGCAGACTAAAATAAATGAAAATTGAAATCTGTACTTCAAAGTAATATATTACATGAACATAGTTCAATAAAAGTATATTTCCAAAATAATCATCAAAGTTTAAAATCTATTATTTTTGCGCTAACCTAATATTTTCTATCTGATTTTTGTGTGTTTTTGTAGTCTTTTTTTTTTCCTGACTATATTCAGTGAGTGATATAAAAGATATTAAGTCAGAAGTATAACTTAATGATTTCTAACTTTGGCATAAAGCCACAAATTTCATAGGTTAATTAACTCCCACCATTTTATTGGTATTTATTGTATTGACCTTGGAAGTGTCAAAGGCAAATTCAACAAACAAGCGTTTTAAAAGGCCACTCTTCCCGCTAAAGCAGGGGTTAGCCTTGCAGGCTATTCCATTTTACCCTATCTTCACCAACCCCTTGGCAGTCATTTCCTCCTCGATCATCTTTAGCCATGTTTTTCTTGGTCTTCCCCTTGCACTATGTTCATCCACAATCTTTTCCATCACTCATTTGATCCATTCACTTTCATCTTTCCTCAACATAACCTTACCATCTCATTCCATTTTTATTCATAACATTCAACACTGGTTCTATTTCCATCATTTTTCCCCACTCAGTCACTTCCAGTCTTCGACATATTATCCTACCACCCCATTCTATTTCTCTAACAATTTCATTAGTCTCCTAGCCTGGCGCGATAGTTTATTCTATCAGCCCCGAATGAATGAAAGGCAAATTCGATCTTGGTGGGGTTTGAACTCAAAGCAAAGAAAGCCAGAACAAATACTATCCTACACTCTAATAACTCTGCCAATTCACTGTTTTAAATGTGTATTTGTTCATATGAGTCTGTGTTTGTTCAATCTAAGAAGGAAAATTGTGTAATGCGGGAAGAAGATAACTATTTTAATAGCTGACAATTTAATTTTAAAATTCTTTGAAGAGAATTAAATTTATTCAGTTACTTATGGAATGTGTGAGTGGGTGGGTGAAAGTATGTCTGCTGTATTATTTTAAATGTTCTGCATCTTGGTGATTAACGCTGAGATCTGTAAAGTATATACTGTAAGTTATGTTTTAACACCTACAAAAATGTGATTGTGTATTTGTAACTTTAATCCTTTTGATAGTAAACCACACCTGTTTCTAGGAAACAAAGCTGTTTATTTTAGTGTTGACATCATCTTATTTTATGTAAGAACCTTTTAGTTCCAAACACCAGTTATATAACTCTTTCCAATTTTTTTTTTTTTATTATTTTCAAAATTATTTGAAAATTATAGGGAATGGGTTTCATTAGCAATATGGTAACAAAAGGTTCAATTTTAACTTTATATAAATATATATATATATATGTGGTCGTGGAGGTGCCACGGCAAAAAAGTACCCAGCCCACACTGTAAAGTGGACGTGTAGGCGCCACGGAAAAAAAGCACCCAGCACTCACTGTAAATGAGGTTGGTGTTAGGAAGGGCATCCAGCTGTAGAAATCAAGCCAGAATCAAGATCCTGTATGAGCAAGACAAGATCAGCCGACTGGACATATTTTCATGAGAAATGATTGGTAAAATGTTTATACTTTGGCTTTCATGTGTCCATACTACTAATATTTCAATCTAGATAGGTTTTAATGAATCGGTTACCCACACATTTTACTTCTGAAAGAATTATATTATTGCTGTGTGAAGGCTTAGTGGCTTGGTTGTTTACCTGACAATCATAAGGTCATAATTTTGATTCCTGGTGGCATGTTGTGACTATGAGAAAAATATTTTTTCACATTGCTCTCCAGTTCATTCAGCTGGCAAGAATTAATTCTACCTGTATTTCAAAAGGGCCAGCCTTGTCATACATGTTGTCAGGCTTGACTATGGTAATTAATGTCCAACACTTTAATAATTCCACCAACCCACCACTCCTTGGCTGATACTTTATTTTATCAACCCCTGAAAGGATAAAGTAACACATGCCACCCATTCCAGGAATTCAGCCCTCAACCTTATGGTTGTCAGTCTGACACTACTAGGCCAAGTAGCTTTACACTGAGACATTATTTTTTAGTAAGATCTGTGAAAATGGAGCTTATGTAACATTTGGGAGAAAGTGGGAGTTAGTAGTAGTAGGCAGAAGAGACATTCTCTCTTGCTCAACATTGATTATGAAATCTCTTATGTAGCAACAGTTTGAAGTTTCCAGTCAATTAGTTACATTAGTATAGGTGTTATTTCTAGGCAGTTGAATAGTTTAGATTGGCATCATAATATTATTTATATTTGCCGTCTGACAGAATGAAAATGTTGACACTATCCATCATCAACAAAACCACATACTTCATTTGTTTTATTATCATAATTATTATGTCGTTTACCTCAATAATACATGTTAAACACATTTCAAAGGTTGTCCTTTTTTTCATGACCAGGTCTTAAATAGTGACAACCTGTCGATATCTGACTCAATTTGTATGATTTAACAGCTGCATCACATGGTTGGCGTTCAATTCTTGTTAATTGGATTTTCAATATCTTTTTTTTTTTTAAAGAATTAGGGAGCGTTTTGTATAAATGTGAAAATGTATGGCTTAGTGTTCAGTGTTGGTTTTGCAATTATAAGGTTATGGGTTCAATCTTTGAACTGGACGGTGTATTCTATCCTTGAACAAGGCACTTCATTTCATGTTGCTCCTCTCTTTTAGGCCACCCCCCCAAAAAACAAAAAACAAAAAAAAAAAAAAAACAACAAAAAACCACAGCTGGGTGTTAATTTAGCAGCAGACTGGCATAAGACTGGGATAAGCTGTGGCTCAATGAGCTCCTCGGTTCAATGTGCTCAATGTACTCCTCGGTTCAAGAATAACTAACTAAAATATTCAGTATAACATAGATTTAATAGATTAGTTATGACACATACAATGAATTTAAACAGTCCACTACATTCTGAAATCTGGATGTAGGAGTGTCAGTTGTTTACGGGGGTCACTTTGCAATCATTAGGTCCTGGATTTAATAATAATAATAATTGTTTCTGATTTAGGCACAAGGCCAGCAATTTGAAGGGAAGGGAAAGTTGATTAAATCGACCCTAGTGCATGACTGGTTCCTTATTTTATTGACCCCATAAGGATGAAAGGCAAAGCTGACCTTGACGGGATTTGAACTTGGATCGCAAAAGGCAAGCTATCCACCCCCTTACCAGTACTGCCAATCCACCAACTTATAGTAATAATTATTTCTTTAAAGCTATGAAAAATAATTTTCTACTTTTGGCACAAGGCCAGCAATTATCCCAGTGCATTACTGGTACTTTATTTTATTGACCCCATAAGGATGAAAGGCAAAGTTGACCTCGGCGGGATTTGAACTCAGACCATAAAGGGCCGTAATTCTTTGCTGCAAAGCATGGTCTTCGACCCTCTACCGATACTGCCAATCCACCATGAATTTGTGGTTGGTGCATAGTTGGAAGGAAAACAGATTTTGGAAAATTTAGGGTAATTTTAAAACAAATAACACAAAAATTTAAGGCCAGAATTAAGTTGTTCTATCTATCAAAACTATTAAAAAAAAGGGATTATTAATTTTAATTGGTGATATTGGGTGTTAATTTAGAAGCTTGGAAATTTACAGGAAGCTTAACCTGTGAAATACTATAGGAAGTTTTCATGAATGAAAATATGATTTTTCTTACAAGCATGCACATAAAATATAAGATGGCAGTAAATGCCATAAAGCTGACTGATCAAGTGACAAGTGCTGCCATCTTTTATGTCAATGTCAAGCTCTGCATTATATGGCAGTTAATCTAGAAGTATCCATGTTGTTAACCAGCTTCCTGTGTTGTTTGAATTTCAAATAGCCACTTGGGGGGGAAATCAAGCAAATTGGCCAGTGACTATCTTATGAGCAGTCCTTTCTCCTTAGGTGACCAGTGCTACTCAAAAGATATTGAAATAATATTCAGTGCCATATTTCTTCGTTTGCAATATGAGAAATTTTGAACTAAAATTAAGAGCAGTTTTAAAATTAAGAGCAGTTTTATATACAAGTACGTATTTAAACCTAGAACGTAAAGGGCCGTAAGTCTGTGCTGCAAAGCTTTCTGTCTGACAGTCTACTGATACTGCCAATCCACCAATAAAGTGACTGACTATATAAGATTTGTTGTATTTTGATATTGTTACAAGTGAAATATAATTATTGTTAAAATATATACTTTCCCTCATTTGTCTGAGAAACTGGATACTGTAGTGAGATCAATGGATAACCTGCCCCTTATTGTAATATACAAATCAATTTATTTTAAAGTGTTTATAGCTACCTAAAAGCCTTCCATCATGATTTTATGTAAGAACATTTATGTTTCAAACACTGGATCAATCAGAAAGTTATATTACTAAATCCCTCCAAATTCTTGATTATTTTCAAAATGACTTGAAAATAAAAGGCACCATCTTTCATATGGTAACAAAAAAATAAATAATAAAGTTTTAAAAAAAGTTGTCTAAATAATAATTTAGATAATTTTATCAATTGCCTTGTTAGTAACAGAGGTTTCTGTCTGAATACAAATAGAATAGTAGAACAATTAAAAATTATAATTATGATATTTGTTAGATGAAAAGATTAATGTAAAGATTAGTTGCAATGAAGTAGGTTGATAAACTGATTGATCATTGGTTGTTGCTAAAGGAAATCTCTGAAAAGGCAGATAGAACAAGATAGGAGTTAAAGTAATAGTATAGGTCAGTAAATAAAAGACATTAAAAATTGACCAACTCTAACAAAGACTGGGTGTTGGTGGCAAACTGGTTCAGAATGCTTTGAAGAAGAAGAAAAACAACAACAAAAGTTATTTACAAGCATTATATAATCCACTACATTCTTACTTTTTCTATCTGTTTTCCAAGCACCCATCTTCACTACTAATTAGGTTCTGTTATCTAGTTGACCTATCAACTAGCTCTATGGAACCTTTGTCATTTAAAAGAATTTATTTCATGGGTAATGTTGCTGCCAACTAGTCCAGTGCATCTGCCACACACAAAGGCTTTCTTTTCTGTGTACCCATATTATACATTGTATAGAGCATATAGTATTTCTATCTACCCCTTTTCTACACATCAAACATGGCCACTTCCCATATGGCAGTAAAGTTCTGTCTTCTTTCCTGCTAACTGAAACTTTTTCTTTGCTAAGTTTACATTGAAGGCTCTCAATTCTAGGCTTTGCTTCCACATTTCGAATTTCTTCTCTAAATCTTTGACAGCTTCAGCTATGAGAACTTTCACCTCCCATGTATTCTCCACATACACCAACTGCTCATTGTAGCATTTTCAAGCCACCTTCTCTTGGCATCAGTGAGGGTAAGTGTGCGGCTGTCATTCTGAATACACTTGACCCAAACAACATTTTGATCCATCCTGACACACTGTTTTGCAATCCAAAACACTACATGCTTCTGATCCTCTCATTTCGAGCATTACCAAATTTCTTACGTTCTCTTTGAGCTTTATATATCCAATGTCTAGCTTTTTACCTGATATTAACTCACATCTCACTCCTTTCAATTTTTCCAGATCAGTCATTTAGATTTTATGGCTCTACCTACAGTACTAATCCACCACCATATCTTTTGTCTAGCTGTTCACCTGATTGGTAGTCTAGGCTGTTTATGGCTGCTTCAGTTATTTTATCTCTCTGTTTCTCTGTTCACAAGAGGTACAAGAATTTGTACCTGTGTTCCTAGTTCTTGATTAGTCTGGTTAAGGCTCTCTCTTCAACTCACTTCTTGTACACAGCACACATTTATGCACCTCTATTCCAGCATCTCTACAATCTACTCAGGCTTATCATTCTTTAAACCAATATTAATAGTGGCAACCCTGAAGTATTCTTTCAGGAAGTAGGCTATTTCTGGAGGTTTGATTTTCTGCATCACAAAAGGAAAAAAAATAAAACTAAATTTGTCAATTTATTGTTTTAAAAATTTGAATTTTTTTTTGTTGCTAATTTTGTTTAATTCCTCAAAGATTTTGTGACTCTGGTTCTAATAAAAGACAATGACTATAATTTTCAAATGATTTGGAAAATAATCAAGAACTTTAAGGGATTTAGTAATATATCTAAATTTCTCATTACTGGTGTTTGGGACAAAAGATTTTTGCATAAAATTATGATGGCAAGTTTGTAGATAAATATAGATACTTTAAATATATAACTTTCTATCTCGGAGCCAGAGGCAATTTCAGACAGTTTCTTATCAAAAGGGTTAACAAATACAAAATCTCTAAAAACTGACTGCACAAAATGATTGCAATACTTCATAGCTAGATTGTTATTTTTAGTAAACTCTTTTCTTTCTTAATGATATCTTAGTTCTCATGTCAGTGGAAAATATCAGTGTTAGAGGTTATTCCAAATTATTATGATATAGCTGTTTGTTGCATAGGCTGGGTGTATTTGGAGGTTTAGAAAGGGCATTTGAGTCTACCATTAAAACTTTCATTGCTGTATTTGTAATAAAAGACGCTGTCTGTAATTTTCAGATCATTTTGGAAATAATCAAGAATTTGAAGGGGTTTAATAATATAACTAACTTCCTCATTGTATTGTAAAGGTATAAAGTGGTAAGGTAACAAAGGGGTTTTGAATCACACAAGCTGAAATAATGAAGTGTTTCTTCTCGTGAAACATGAATGATTACCATATATACTCAAATATAAGTCTCCTCACCTATTTTATGTCTGAGAAATGGACAAAAATCCAAACCCTGTTTATAAGTTGAGGTAGCTAATCTACACATGGTTTAGATAGCACAGTTTTGAAAGTCTCACGAGTGGAGAATATATTTATGAAATTTTAATATTTTGATATTTAAAATGTTTTAAATGTCTTTTAGAGTATAGTTTTTGCTTCACAATTCCATAACGTAACACTTTTTTTTACTAATTTCCAACCCTTTTTTTTTACTAATTTCCAACCCTTTTTTTTACTAATTTCCAACCCTTTTTTTTACCAATTTCCAACCCTTTTGAAGGCCATATTCTTTCAAAACATAAAAAATAATAGAAATTTCATCTCCAAAGCGAAAATATTTTAGCACATCATTTACATAGAATTTTGAAAAAAAAAAAAAAAAAAATATTGACCTGGAATATAAGTGGACGCCCCCCCCCCCCCTCCATTTTGCCACTTTTTATTTATTTATTTTTTTTTTGTCATTTATTTTTTGCCTTATATACAAGTATATATGTTAAGTTGGTTGGTTCATTGTAAGTTGTGACTTTTCACAGAAACAGCCTTTCAATGACAACATATTATCATTGTTGCCAGCCATAATACCATTAGGTTGGTATCCTAGCAACTGTGTGAGAGGAACCATGACATTCTTGATATTGTAAATAGTGATTGTATGTATGCACACACATACGTCTGTGCTTATCTGTATATGTATGTACATACACACAGCTATGTGCTCTCATGTATTTGCATGTACTCACATACAGCTATGTGCTCTCATGTATATGTATGTTCATGTACTTTCCATATATGTATGTACTCACATGTGTGCTTTCTTGTATGTATGTACTCACATGTGTGCTTTCTTGTATATGTGTGCATACATATCTGTGTTCTCGTGTATATGTATACCATTCAAATACTTTATAGTGGAGGGGTGAGTGGAAAGGGATATTGAAATTGATGATAATTGTTTCTACTTTTGACACAAGGTCAGCAATTATCCCAGCGCATTACTAGTACTTTATTTTATCGACCCCGTAAAGATGAAAGGCAAAGTTAACCTCAGCGGGATTTGAAGTCGGATCATAAAGGGCCGTAACTCTATGCTGCAAAGCATGGCATCTGACACTCTACTGATACTGCCAATCCAATGATAATAATTGTTTCTACTTTAGGCACAAGGCCAGCAATTACCCAGTGCATTACTGGTACTTTATTTTATCGACCCCGTAAGGATGAAAGGCAAAGTCAACCTCGGCGGGATTTGAACTCAATGATAATAATGATACATGGTGACAAGTCCTGAAGGGTTAAGATGTTCACTTTGCATTCATAATGTCTCAGGTTTGATCCCACTGTATGACATCTTGGGATGAATCCTGTTTTGTGAATGAAATTGGGTAGACAAACTATTGTTGTCAGGAGTCCCTCAGCTAAAAAAAATCCCTTAGTTCAAAAATTTGAGCTTCACACACAGCGTTTGTTTATATTTTCAAAATCGGTTTGATTCGGCTCCTTAATTTTAGATGGTAGGATGTTGTCAGGGGTACCTTAGTTCAAATGTTAGAGCACCCAGTTGGTATCTGGGAGAACAGAGTTCGAATCTTTGTAGTGGCTAATTTTTATAAACTATTTTATAGCAACTGACTGTAATTGCAGTTCTTTTCTTATATCTTCTTATAAATTTATTTCTGTGCTTACTAAGTTTGAAAATTCGAGCTTTACACACGAATAGTTTTCTTTTGTTGTGAAGCATACTACTGATTATTCCCTTTGAAATATCAGTATCAATTTCTAATTCCAAAAATAGCTGTGGGTTCCAGCTACCATTGTTAACCTCATTTGCATTAATCTAGAGTTTTGTGGGTCTCTTTCAAAATAGATATTCTTCCTTGGAAGTATTGACATGTTTCTCTTCCTCACCTTTCATAGATCAATAAATCTTAACAGAATGGTGACTACCAGATCACTAGTGGTAATTGCAGATTAGAAACATTAGTCAATTTCAGTTGACCTGTCATTGATAGGTGTTGGTATGTTTTTTTGCATGTGTGTGTGTTTCATGACCAGTATTTTTTTTTTTTTAAATCAGTTTTTCTTAAACTGAGTTCTGTGGAAAATGGGTTTCACTTGATGCATTTTTGATACAATTTAATAATTTTTTTCTTCCTCATATGAATAAATTCCCTCTTGAAAGCAATTTTTTGTTTCATTTATTGTCTATTTAAAATCAGGATGGTAGGAATAGATTGTCTGGTACAGGTTCTAAGATTTTAGGAAAATTATGAGTACTATGACAAAATAATTTTAGTAATCTCTCCTATATAATGCTTTAATATAATTTGCATGGTGCTGGTTGTTCTTTAGATTATTTTATGGTGAGGAAAAGCAGCCATAAAACCATAGTATCACCCCCATCCCTCCACACACACACACACACACACACACACACACATACACTGAGGTGGCATCTGATCAATGTTTAACTATCTTGTAGAATTTATCTATTATTAGAGGTGGATATATTTTATAATGAGTTAGAAGCCAGTGTAAGACTCACTTGAAGTCTTTCTGTTAGTATATAAGGCAGCAGAGCAATGTTATAGCATTAATAAGATGGTGATACTACTACTAATACTGATAATAGTATTATTAATAATGACTAATTTTGGCACAAGGCCACATTTATTTATCTAAAAATCTTCCATCACAATTTTATATAAGAATCTTATGTTCCAAACATCAGCTTAATAATAGGAAAGTTGTATGGAGAATACAAAGCATTGTGAGATATGTAATAATAGGAAAGTTGTTTACATTATTAGATCCCTACATTTTTTTTTTTTTTTTTTCTCAAAATTATTTGAAAATTATAAGCACTGTATTTTATTAGAAATATGATGACAAAAGAGTTAAAACTACTAATGGTTACTTTCCGATAAAAGTAGAGAAAACTACTAATGGTTACTTTCCGATAAAAGTAGAGTAAATATTACCAAACCATTTGTTGGTACAATATAAGTCTTCTAAGATGGCTTCTGAACAAGGTCAGGACAGATGTATTTTCTTGCTAATCTCTATGGCAGCATGCTCTAATGATTTTTATTAGAAGCTCTCTACTAAAAGGCTGCTGCTACTACTACTACTTACCTCTGTAAGTGATTGAAGATATCTTTCTCTTTCATAGTGCCACTGTAAATACTTTTCCATATTCATATACTGAATACATTCTTTGTTGCCTGTGTTGGGGCTGTTGCTCAGAACATAATACTACTCCTATATTTTCTTGACAAGTTTTAGCAAATTTATAGCAAAGATTATTTGTGCATCAAGAGTGATCTTTGCAGAGGTCTTTCAAAATTGTTTCATAAAGTACTTGGTGTCATAAAAGATCCAATTAGTTTTTAAGACTACTTTAAAACTTTCCAGTTTCCTTCCCTTCTCTCTCTCCCTCCTTCCCTCTTTCTTACCCCCTGTCTCTATCAGTCCTCTCTTTCCCTCCTCTACTTACCCCCCCCCCGTTTCTCTTGATATAACTTGTTTTCATTCAGAAAGCTGTCATATCTGATCTCTCATGCTGTTGTGAAAATATCTGATAACCAAGCTCCTGGCTAAACTTTGGCTGTCCTTATACAGCTGCTATTTAGTTTTAACTTAATGTATTCTTAACAAATATTTTTTTTTATTTATTTTTTTATTTTTATTAATCCAAAGTAATGTGAACATTGATAAACTGTTTCATGTAACTGTTTCTGAAAGGGAAGGGAGTCTTACATTACCCCAGTTAGTTACAAGAAGTTTTTCACTTGTGATCACTATATATATATGTATATATCCTCAGAATTAAGATAATTTAGAGCAGTATTTGTTTAATTTTTATCTTTATTTTGAAATGATTTGCTCTACGTTCTCTCACATTGATTCTCAGCCCAAATAGAAGTTCTTAATTAAGACTTTTAATGGAAGCTAGGTTATATAGGAGACATCTAAGAGCTGGAAGTTGACTGTTAAGCAACTGAGGTGAATCATTGTTCTGGAATGTTCTTGATTCTTCTAGAAGCCTTTATCTTGTTAACCTCAATTATTTAAGCTTTTCTAGAAAACTTAAAAAATTGATAACCATTTTTTTCCCTTTCTCTTTATGATTTTTCTATAAATCTCAAGATGAAAAATTATCGAACCATTAAATACAAAAGGAATAAAAGTATACACCTTTTTTGTTTTGTTTTGAAGTCTTCAAATGTTAAAATATTTGAAATGAGACTTACCAATTAAATTTTTATGCTCCATATAGCTTTAGTTTTCTCTCTTTTTCATACATTTACACACACACACATTTGAAAAGATAACTGGCATGTTGATAAGGTATTAAATTGACAGCTCATGGGTAGAGTATTCAAATTTGCTGCAGGAATTTCTTTGTATCTTAACTTTATTCTATAATACATTTCAACATTTCATGTGTGTGTGTGTGTGTGTGTGTGTGTACTCTGCTATATGGATATTTAAATGGATTACAGTAAAAGTGCAGACTTTGTTTTAAAACTCGACCGAGCAAACTGGAGCAAGCAAATTTATGTGCATTGCTTGGGGCACACCAGAATAGATGTAGTACCGTATATTCAGCACTTTAACTTCTCAGCTATTTAATACAAACCTGACTCAATGTTTGTTAGTTATTTCTTAATGGTGTGTAAGGAAAATCTTTCTATGACTGAATTAATTATCCTAAAGAGTGGCATGTTTTAATACCTTTATCGAATATATATATATATATATATATTATCCTCATCATTTAACATCCACTTTTCCTGTTAACAAGGGTTGGATGGGTCTACATAGACCAAGCTAGTACTGAAGCAGGGCTACTGACCTTCCAGACAGGCTGAGGGTCTGTATCCTGCTTACGTATGGTCATATCAAGTGCAAAGAAGTTGTTGAGTCTTTTGGCACAAACTGAAGGGTGTTCCTAACCCTTTGTTTGGCAAGCTTTCTATGGCTGGGTGCCCTTCCTAACACCAACAACTTTACAGCATGTACTGGGTGCTTTTATTGTATTGATCACCAGCACCAGGGAGACTGTCATATCCTTGGCACAACTAAAAGGTCCTCCCAACCCTTTGTTTAGTAAGCTCTCTCTCAAAAATCTCATCTGGTCCATTTTCATGATCTAAGATCTAACACCAAGATCTGATCAAATATTCCACCCTACTTTGCTCAAAATCCTGTCATCTGCACTAAATGCAGTTTGATGTGTAAAGCTGGACTAAAGTGTCATTTAAAGTATAACCATAATAAATTGAACTGAGAAGACTGTTGAACCCTCATGTCGATACACACACAGACACAGACACACACAGACACACACACACACACACACACACACACACACACATGCATTTTGAATATATATTTGTACTGAATGAATGTGTGTGATTATTTTGGCTAAATATTAAGGGGAGGAAAAGAAAAGGTGCAGGCTGTCAAATCAGACCAATGAAGCTATGTTTCCATTCATCTTTCTATTGGTGATACTATCTGCCAGTCACAACTGGCAGAAGGGGTAACATAAAATAAAGTATTTTACTTAAGAATGCAACACATTGCTCAGTCCAGGAATTGAACCCATGGACTTATAATTGTGAATGCAACACGCTAACCACTAGGCCACATTAAGTTATTAACTAAAAAGTATAATTAGTTAACTCTATTTGATATTTGTCAGTTATCAACTTCAGAATTATATTTTATGAGTATTTAAAGATTACTTTTTATAGAAAGAAACAAATTTACTAGTAGTTGCTTGAAATTTGAACATTTTTTTATTGATCTTGTGATAGGGGGAAAATAAAATTGAATAAAATATATATTTAGCTATGCTGTTAATGTGAATGTCATAAGTTCTATTTATTAAAAGGGTTTATTGTTGTGTTTGAACCCTATTATCTATATCCTTATCACTTACAGATAAAGTGGACAAACTTGATACAATATCTTCAAGCAGCTTGATTAAAGTGGATGTATTTCTATAAAAGTATTTGCTTTTACCATGTTTCATACTAAGGAATATTTTCTGTGGCCAGTTGAAGAAAATATCATCAGCATTGCTGTTTTATGTCTATTTTCCATGATAGAGTGTCATGTTCTGAGGCTAGACTGTATTTTGCTCATATTCTGGCATGCTTTCTACAGCTGGATGCCCTTCTTAATGCCAACTTCTGGACAGCATGTATTAGATGTGTTTTATTGTGGCATCAGCATACCTCCTGACAGTGTGAACGGGATGCTATTTTTTATCATGACACCGAATGCTTTTTTGTGGCACCAGCATTACCACGTTACAGTCTCTAGCACTATAGAGTGGGCTGGGTGCATTTTATCATGATACCAGCACTTAATATTTCAACACTAGGGTGTTTGAATCCCCAGCTAAGCTGGGAGAGAAGTCTACGAGAGCTAACTGTTGCTTGTCAAGAAAGGAGGTGGCTTTAAGGGGAGTGAGTGATGTCTGGCAGTATTTTGTGGTACATCTGGTTTTGCATGTTGGCATAGTTGGATAAAGTGGGAATTCCGATAAATTTTGGGGAGGAATAAGTAGTGACTTGTGGGAGTTGTGGACCCAACATAGCTGAATAGTTAAAAAGTTTTCTTTGCAACCATTAGGTCCAAGGTTCGATCCTATTCCAGTGTCTAGGGCAAGTGTCATCATAACTCTTGAGTTGATTTATGCCTTGTGAGTAAAACTGGGTAAATGGAAACTGTTTGGAAGCTCGTCAGATGGTTTGTACCTGTAATTCAAAGGGACAGCCTTACACACTGCATCATGCCGAATCTCCCTTAAGGGTATACGTGTCTGTGGAATGTTCAGTCACATGTTTATTTCAGGCTGTTTGATTTGTTCCATTGATGAACAACTGGAACACTCAAGATCCAAACCAATGGAGGTTCATTCCATTTACAGACTAACAAAACTGACACATTTTCAAAGCCAACAAAAGCAACCCAATGTAATAACTGAACCTGTTAGAAAACCTGTCTCAAATCACACAATATCAAGTATACATTGAAGAATGTGGTCCTAAATATGTAAAAAGGTGGGATGTTTAGGGCCGATACAAGGTGTCTTCAAAGAAACCTATTAGATATTTGGTATTAACCTATTTGATACCAAACCTGAAACTACCTCTCCATTTGGTATTTGGTAGTCACCTATTTGATAGCAAACAAGAAACTACCTCTGATTCTATATTATAAAACTGTTTATTTTAAAGTGTTTATATATTTATCTAAAAACCTTCCATGTAAGAATCAGTTATGATGTTGAATGATAAGGCAGCTTTTTGTAAAAATTATATAGTTGATTGATGTTGAGTATGGTCTATTTACTGGCAATTTAAATTTGAATGGAGATAATGGTAGTTGAAATTTGAGCACACAGACTTGAAGCGCAAAGCTATCTAATCCTCACTTTTATCATTTTACTGTCCTATTAAGCACTGAATAATGTAAACGAATACTTGAAAGTATTATTACTAGAACAGGGGACAATTATGTATCACATTGTGATTTGTGGTAAAATATATCATGGTTGAACATTCACTGAATTTTCATTTGTACAAAACTATATTGTGGGTTGTTTATGAAGTGTGTGTGTGGGGGTGGGTGGGGGTGGCAGTGATATTTAATAATACAATCACTACATCAAATTGTAGAAACATTCGTTTTCAACAATATAAGGGCATCTAAATGTATAAAACTGCCACACCTTTTTAGGAATTAAACTCTATTTCTCTGTTTCAATGTTCTCAGTTTGTTCAGGGAGTTCTCTGAATTTGGATGCAATAGTATCTGCATACCTGGTCCTGAATTCCTTATCCACCAATGCTTCCCACTTTATCCTGTAGGTTGCCCTGGACCTGCCAGTTTTATGGGCTTCCTTGGCTTTAGTTAGTATCCTCTTTTTGTTCAAACTGGCTGTAACTGGCCACTCATACGTACATTAAGGTATTGTTCTCAAAATAAATAACATCAAAATCTCGAAGATTCAGTATTATGTGAGATAATGCCTTTATGTGAAAATACAATAGTAAATATAGAATAATATAAATGCTAAAGAGTTAAATTATTAAAATAATCTTTCTTTGACCCCCCCCCCCCTCCCAATTTGTTGTTTGGTTATTTCTCCAACTAGACTGAAACCTACTTAGCTGTGTAATAAACTAGAGCAAGAGGAGTTATTAAGACACAATGGGAAGGTCGCATCTCTTAACTATGGAGTTACTTTGGTCATATCAAGACAGAATCAGTTAATTCTGCTACGAAAATCATTAGTTCATTAGGCTAGTAGTTATCTCTGCAAATACAACATATCTTTTAGTTAACACATAACATTTTTTTTTAAAAATATTAGAGCTGATTATAACCAAAACAACCCGGTATTCAGTAAATTGAGATGTGAATCTAGACAAATGTTTGGCAAATTGTTATTGTTTTTAATTGATTAAAAAAATAATTAATTTTCAACAAATGTTGATTGGATAATTGACTTGAAATGTTATCAATGATGTTATTTTTAAAATTTGGCTTTTCATTATTTTGTATTATTGAGTTAATTTATTTGTCAATGAATATTGTGACTTCTCCACCTACTTACTTCTGGGAAAGTTGTGGGAGCAGAGTCCTCAAGCATGCCTTCCTGCACATACTGACAGAACCAACCGTCTCCAATTTATCTGGCTGGATACCCAAGCAGCGAGATGAGTCGAGCTCGTGGATGTTATCCAACCACCTTGCTTGAGGTCTACCTCTGGGTCTCCTGCCAGTTTTTGTCTGTAAAATCTGTCCAGCAATTCTTTCCTGAGACATTCTAACGACATGTCCGTTTTATCAGAGCTATTATTTCTCAGTTTGGAGATGTAGTGGCTCTACCTGGATATTTAACATGATCACATGATGTCATTTCTTACTTTTCTTAAAATTTCTTGATTATAACTTTGTGTGCATTCATTGAGTTCTTAGATGGCACTGATTATAATTGTGAAGGTGTGAAGCCTGGTGGTTAGGCCAAGGATGGAGAATCTTTTTATGCTGGAAGGCTAGATTGAAATTAACGGACATTCAGTGAGGCCTCCTTTTGAAAAGATGTCTCACTAAACTTCAGTTATTTTACATAATATAAATACATATTGGTTTTAACCATTGATGTAGCATTTCTTTGATAACTAAATATTTTAGATATCTCTTCTTTTTGAAAGCAATGTCTCTCTTGTAGAATTGACAGGGAATATATGAAGAGAATGGTAGTTACATAGTGTTACAGATTTGAATAGAAAGGATTGAGATGTTTATATTAAGGTATTCAGAGAGAAACTGAAGGTGGTGAAATGTGAATAAGTAAGGTCATTGTAGTTTTAAAACCCCTTTTTTCCATAGTTAAGTAGATCCAGTTGGTCAACACTTCCATAAGCATATTGTGATAGCTCTTTGTTGAGGTTGTTTGTGAAATCCAACATTCTGAGATACGAGTACCCACTTTCTCCTACATGTTTTATTTACCAGACATACTCTCAATTGTGTATGTGGTAAGTTGTCACTCTGCTTAAACCAGCTGGTGCTTTCACTGTCCAATTAATCTCTCAATTCACCTGTCCTCCACTCTTTATGCTTGCTAACAGACTATACTCAAATTACCCCCCATTCAATGCCTGTGTCTCATTTCCATACAACATTACCCCATTATAAGATAACTAAAATGAGAAGGTGCACAACTCTTGGCCATTGCAGGCCCTCCAAGATTTTTGAAATAGATGTGGTTGATACTTCCGCCACACTGTACCTCTGTGCATGCACACTGGTCTAGATGCTTACAACAGAGTGAACTCCCATTAAAGGCACTGAAAGATCAGCTGGTTGTGTTAAACTGGATGACATGTTAAGTCTGTCAACACCACCACCACCATTGCAATTTGCTTTACAAAAGCAGAGAGAAAGTGTTGGTTGCTAAGAGAGGTAACAATTTATCCAGTTTTTTGCTATCATTGTGGCCACCTCCAGTACTAAATAGGTCATGTAATTGAAACTTATTTTTTATTTCTCTGTGGTAGGAACATATTTTTTGTAGGGTTATTTCTAGGTGGTAGGACTACTTTTCTGCAAGGTTATTTCTGTGGTAGGATCATATTTTTTGTAGGGTTAGGATGGAGCTTAGTAAATTCAGTAATAGAAGTAAAAGGAAAGGTAAGGCTTGTGAAGAGATATGTAATAACTATATCTAAAAAATAAATAATGATGGTTTTAATAACAATGTTAAGGATTGATGAAAAATCTCTGCAACTGATGAAAGCTTGGTATTGTAGATGAATCTCCTCAGCATTTTAGATGTATAGGAATTCCATTCATCTGGCCTCTATTACTAATCACATCCAGTTTGAAGGTTTATTGTGCATCAATCTCAGCTTTTGTATTATATTCACATTTTGAAAATAAGTTAGAAAGCATTTTGGAACCTATCCAGTAGTTTGATGAGCAATCCATGAACTTTGATGATGGAAAAAATCTTTCTTTTGGTATTTAACAAGAGAAAAATAAAAAATAAAACCAACACAAAAGGTTGTTATAAGCATATAATAACCTGTTCAATATTTTAGGGTAGATTAATTGCTCCCAGTATAGGAGAGCTGGCAGGGAGATTCAGCTGCACATAAAACATACTCTGATGCACAAAATATTGTAACACTGTTATGAGAAGGTTGCCCAATTTTGGTGTAAAATTTATAACTGAGTAAACTAGTCAGACAACATGCTTTGTGATTATAGTTACAACCCTTTACATTCTGAAATCAAATCATGCCAAGATTTGTTTTGCCTTTCATCCTTACAAAGCTGATAAAACAGCATCAGTAATGATCTGGGGGTCAGTTTAATCGACTTTCCCCTTCACTAAAAATGGTTGGCCTTGTGCCTAAATCAAAAACTGTTATTAATCTAGAGAGGTAGGGGGGATATATTAAAATTGGAGGATAGTAGTGGTAGTGTGAACTTTATTTGAAAATATAACATCTTAAACTTTTTGATATCAACCCATCTAAGATCATCACTGTTTCTATGATACCCCATTTTAAACTAAAATCTTCCATTCATAACATTATGTAAAAAGATTTATAAGTTATGTTCTACATACTTAGCCTAATCACTAAATCTCTCTAAATTTTTAATTATTTTCAAAATTACTGTTTATCATCATCATCATCATCATCGTTTAACGTCCATATTCCACGCTTGCATGGGTTTGGACGGGAGTTTTCCCACTTTTATATAAGCTGAGAAATATGGGGGGGGGGGAAGTGTATGGTAAAATGGGGTGTTGGCTTGTATCTGAGGTCAATATTTTGCTGATTTTCACCAACTTCAAAATTCTATATAAATGAGGGGCTAAAATATTTTCGCTTTGGAGGTAAATATTTCACCGGTTTCACTTTCAAAGTGAAATTTATATTTCCTAGTGTTTTTGATGTTTCAATGAATATAGCCTTTGAAATAATCGGAAATTGGTAAAAAAAAAATCATTACGCAATGAAGTCGTGAAATAAAAACTATACTCTATCGAAATATTAAAACATATATTCTTCACTCATGAGAATTTCAAAACTGCACCATTTAAATATTGTGTTGATTACTTTCCTTGGCTTATAAACAGGGTTTGGATTTATGCTTATTTCTCTGGCATAAAATAAGGGGTCTACTTATATTCGAGTATATACAGTAATTGAAATGTGTAGGTAGTGTATTTCATTTGAAATATGGTCACAAAAGTGATATGCACTGAAGAATTTGATATTTGATCTTACTGTTATTGTAAAGTTCATGCAAGTAGTTTTACCTTAATTTTTAATGTTGGTAAATAAAAGCTGCAGTTTCTAGTATTGCAACTCAGATATTTTTAGATGCGTTGTAAACTGAAGCCAAATATTAACAATGGCATATGAAATAAATATAATGATGCAAGCTTGAATTAAAAGTTAACTGAAACTGATCTTTGTGACTTTTTCAAACGAATCTCTGGAGGCTGAAAGTCTTTTCATTGCCTTTGGCATCAACTAATACTTTTGTGAGTATCTAATGTTCTGTTGCTTTGATCAATTTATGTGTCTTTTAGTTTTTGAAATCTTAAAGCTATATTGAATTATTTAGTATTCTACTACACATCATTCTGTTGCCTGATGTCTTCTACATATTTGTTATGTAGTTGTGTGGCATACACAATCATCATCATTATCAAATGTGAATCAATAATAAATAGATGACTGAAACAGGTAATCAAAACAAGTGATTTAGTAGAATTTTATTTATTTTTTTAATTTAATATTGCAAATCTCAGCATCTGTCTGAAATTCTAACCAGAATCTTTAGCTTGATCTCTGCCAAATAAATGTCATTTAACTCTTTTCAACATTTTTGTTAAATTTTATTCCAAATGTTATAGTGCTGAGCTAAATTTTTACATATATTTTACCCCAAAATATGAATGCTTATTACACATATTTTAGCTAGAGCTTGAATTACCCAAATTAAAATACTGATGATAATCTGGAATAGTGTCATTAATGTTTATTTAGATACTTGTGAGTCTATACTCTCACTAATGATGGCAATAGGTATGTTATATATACTAGGATTACCAGATATATGACCAACCGTGAAGAAAGAAATTTTAGTTTTGATAAATTCATGGTTTGAATAAGAGAAACCTGACAGTTTATTAGTTTATGTTGATTACTGACATGTGTAAATGATTAAAGATAAGAATGATATTTTAATAATTTATTTCTAGGATATAATTATGTAGATGTTCAGCATATATGTACAAATGACTTACAGGATTAAATCTAGAGTAGTTTTGGAGAAATAATTATTTACAGGGACAATTTAGCTTTCCTTTCTCCCTGGATTAAAACTCTATATACTGCTGAAATCTTCTAGATGGACACAATGTATATCCTATTAATGTAAAACTCTAAAACAAATTAAGTAGAACACATGGAAATTGTCATTATGTTAATCTACAGAAGAGATTATAATGGAATAATTTGGAAGATTTCAAAATTTTGTGTTCTAGTTAGAAAAATGGACATTTTTCAAAAGAATAAACTTGGAATTTGCAAAGGGTTAAAAAATTGTTCAGTGATAAAAATGTTTAACTATGAAGAAAAGCATTTGCTATATTAAAAAATATGAAATTTTAACAAAAAAGATTTTCTTGTTATAAAATGAGGGATGACAAATATCCTTCTTAATTTAAATGTTATTCATGAGAAGTTGAGGATAATTTTCCATCTTAAGTAACATAAAAACCTATCATAATTTTGTGCAAGAACATTATCTGTAAGTTATGTTATTAAATCCCTCCAAAACATTATTTTTGAAACTTTGAAAATGAAAGGCAGCATTTTTCATTAGAAGTATGGTAACAAATAGGGTTAAAATGATAGACAGTTTCTTTCATTAGAAATATAACAAACAGGGTTAAGATACTTAATTTGTCTCCCCAATGTAATTTCCTTTTATATCTATAATTTCGAAAAAATCCTAATATTACCATCTGATTGTATCAATCCTTATCTCACTATTCATTTCACTAATGTCTATAAATCTTATTATTATCTTCTACAACATTGTTTATCTTTGGATCTGACTTGGATTCATTGTATTTTATTAGTGACCTCATCTAACCCATACATTACTTGGATTACATGCCCTAACATATTTCCTTTATATTGTGTTCATATTTAATTTTTTTTATTTGGAAACAGTAAAACTAGTTTTTATCAATGAGTTATTTGTAATTTGAACTTATAACAACTTACTATATAACCATTCTAAGTTTTCAAGAGAGCACTTTTTATTGTTATTAACCCTTTTCATTGTTATTAACCCTTTTCTTACCATATTTCTAATGAAAGCCACTGTCTTTGATTTTCAAATGATTTTGAAAATAATCAAGAGTTTACGAGGGTTTAGGATAACTTTCTGATTATTAAGCTGGTAATTGGAATATAAATTAACAAAGGTCTTTAGATAAAATTAAGAAGCTCTCAGGAGAGAGCTGAACAGCAGAAGGTCTGTAGAGAAGAAACCCCCTTTCAAGCAGTGTTTCAGCCCTTGCTGAAGATGGTTGATATCCAATTATGTTTGATATTTATATTCTCCAAAAATGAATTTTTTTTTTCATATTTATGGAAGCTTGTATTGTTTGTTTTGAAGTATTGTAATGATTGCAAACATTTGGTCATTACATTTTGTCATAGGAAGGGTGATTTCTGTGGATGATTGTGTGTGTGTGTGTGTGTGTGTGTGTGTGTGGGGGTGTGTGGGTGTGTGTGTGTGTGTGAATTGTAGAGGATGATGGGAATAGAGCCAATAATGAATGTTGTAAAGAGAAATTGAGATGGTTGGGTCATGTGTTGAGGAAGGATGAAAGCGACTAAGAGGAATAGTCAGTGGCGAATTTTGTCAAGAGAAATGGGGGTGAGATGGTTGGGTCATGTGTTGAGGAAGGATGAAAGTGATTAAGAGGAATAGAGTCAGTGACGAATTTTGTGAAGAGAAATGGGGGTGAGATGGTTGGGTCATGTGTTGAGGAAGGATGAAAGTGACTAAGTGGAATAGTGCCAGTGGCGAGTTTTGTGAAGAGAAATGGGGGTGAGATGGTTGAGTCATGTGTTGAGGAAGGATGCAAGCGACTGAGAGGAATAGTGCCAGTGGCGAATTTTGTGAAGAGAAATGGGGGTGAGATGGTTGGGTCATGTGTTGAAAGATAATGGTGTAGGAGTTAGGAAGGATGCAGTGTGACAATTTGGAATATATTAGTCTTTTTACTTTTCAGTTTATTTCTGTTTAGTCATAATTTCTGATGGTGGCTACTGCAGGGGGTGGGTAATGTGGACTCAATCAGGGTATGGTAGCTGGTGTTCAGCAGTATTTATTACTGATGGTACTTGGGGTTAATTATATTACTAAAGTTGGAGGCACATGGCTTAGTGGTTAGAGCATTGGCCTTGCAATCGAAAGGTTGTGAGTTCAATTCTCAGACCGGGTGATGTGTTGTTTCCTTGAGCAAGACACTTTATTTCACATTGCTCCAGTTTACTCAGCTGTAGAAATGAGATGATAGGGACTGGGGTCCCTATCATTCCACTGCAAAGTGGTCGTAGAGGTGCCACGGCAAAAAAGCATCCAGCACTCACTGTAAACGAGGTTGGTGTTAGGAAGGGCCTCCAGCTGTAGAAATCAAGCCAGAATCAGTTCCCGTCCCACCCTTGCAAGCAAGGAAAAAGCGGACGTAAAATGAAATGATGATGAAATGACTAAAGTTGTATCTATTTCTCTAAATATGTATTCCTCATGCTTGTCTGGTTTGAATGAGAAAAATACTTTTAGGATGTTGTAGTAATTCTCTCAGATGTTTTATATGTGTGTGTTTTCGGTTGTGGTGGTCTTTTCTGAAGTTACAAGGGCTGGCTATTGTATTTAACTACTTTTCTCATATCTAAGTGGCTCTTTCGTTTGTAATATTTTTGTGTTGTTGTATAAGTGGTCTGTCTGTCTGTCTGTGTGTGGTACACTGTGTTGTATAAGTGGTCTGTCTGTCTGTGTGTGTGTGTGGTACACTGTGTTGTTGTATAAGTGGTCTGCCTGTATGTGTGTGTGTGGTACACTGTGTTGTTGTATAAGTGGTCTGTCTGTATGTGTGTGTGTGTGTGTGTGGTACACTGTGTTGTATAAGTGGTCTGTCTGTCTGTGTGTGTGTGGTACACTGTGTTGTTGTATAAGTGGTCTGTCTGTATGTGTGTGTGTGGTACACTGTTGTTGTATAAGTGGTCTGTCTGTGTGTGGTACACTGTGTTGTATAAGTGGTCTGTCTGTATGTGTGTGTGTGGTACACTGTGTTGTATAAGTGGTCTGTCTGTGTGTGTGGTACACTGTGTTGTATAAGTGGTCTGTCTGTGTGTGTGTGTGTGTGGTACACTGTGTTGTTGTATAAATGGTCTGTCTGTATGTGTGTGTGGTACACTGTGTTGTATAAGTGGTCTGTCTGTGTGTGTGTGGTACACTGTGTTGTTGTATAAGTGGTCTGTCTGTATGTGTGTGTGTGGTACACTGTGTTGTATAAGTGGTATGTCTGTGTGTGGTACAGTGTTGTTGTATAAGTGGTCTGTCTGTATGTGTGTGTGTGGTACACTGTGTTGTATAAGTGGTCTGTCTGTATGTGTGTGTGTGGTACACTGTGTTGTTGTATAAGTGGTCTGTCTATCTGTCTGTGTGTGGTACACTGTGTTGTATAAGTGGTCTGTCTGTATGTGTGTGTGTGGTACACTGTGTTGTATAAGTGGTCTGTCTGTATGTGTGTGTGTGGTACACTGTGTTGTATAAGTGGTCTGTCTGTATGGGTGTGTGTGGTACACTGTGTTGTTGTATAAGTGGTCTGTCTGTATGTGTGTGGTACACTGTGTTGTATAAGTGGTCTGTCTGTATGTGTGTGTGTGTGGTACACTGTGTTGTTGTATAAGTGGTCTGTCTGTATGTGTGTGTGTGGTACACTGTGTTGTTGTATAAGTGGTCTGTCTGTATGTGTGTGTGGTACACTGTGTTGTATAAGTGGTCTGTCTGTCTGTGTGTGGTACACTGTGTTGTATAAGTGGTCTGTCTGTATGTGTGTGTGTGGTACACTGTGTTGTATAAGTGGTCTGTCTGTATGTGTGTGTGTGGTACACTGTTGTATATGTGGTCTGTCTGTATGTGTGTGTGGTACACTGTTGTTGTCTGTAGATGTGACCTGTGTCACATGTTATGTGTAGTATACTGCTTTGTGTTGTGAGGAGGTATGTGTCAACCACTTATTCTTTTCATTAACAATTTGCTAAATTGTTTTTTCAATATTGGTATATTTATTTGTCATTTAACATTTAACCATTTTGTATCTATATTATTAATAAAATTATGTCGAAGATTTAAATTTAAGTAGGAACACTTTAAAATGAGAACCAGAGCCTGTTTTTGGCTGGGTTAGTTACAAAAGGATTAAAAATGAAATAACCTTTTTTAAAATGCATTCCTTGTGATCAGACACTTATATTGTATTATTTTAATCTTTTACAGGTTGCTATAAAAATTATAGACAAAGCACAGATGAACCCTTCCAGTTTACAAAAGGTAAATATAAAATTCTGCACCACATGAAACCACATTAGCAAGGCATTCTTGAAAAGTACAAAACACTATGACTGTATCATATTTACTCTTAATGTCCTGTACCACATGAAACCACATTAGGAAGACATTCTTGAAAAAGTACAAAACAACACTATGATTGCATCACATTAGAAATTAAGGTTTTGCTCTACTATTGCAAATTTCCATGTTTTGTTGACTAGTAAAAAATATTATAAACATTATAAACATTATCTGAAGCACTGATATAATTGGGCCAGCAAGCTAACACTCCTGAGGCAGACATCTGGACCAGCATAAGAGCACCTCTGAAGCACACATCTGGACCAGCATAAGAAGCACCCCTGAAGCACAGATATAGTTGGGCCAGCATAAGAAGACTCTTGAAATACAGATATAGTTGGACCAGCATAAGAAGACTCTTGAAATACAGATATAGTTGGACCAGCATAAGAAGACTCTTGAAATACAGATATAGTTGGGCCAGCATAAGAGCACTCCTAAGGCACAGATATTACGGGGCCAGCATAAGAGCACTTCTGAAGCACAGATATTGTTGAGCCAACATCTGAGCATTCTATGTAAGTTTTGCTTCAGTTTGATCTAAGGTCACTATTATGGACGGGAACAGAATTTCAGAGGGTGCAACTTTCCAGCCTATATGTAGATTATCATCACCATTTTTACATCCTCTTTTCCATGCTTGCATGGGTTGGATGGTCCTTCTCAGCAGGCATCTCTCCACATATCACAATCCTTTGTTATTGCCTCTGTGAGTCTCAGTGATTTGAGATCAGCTCTCACAACCTCTGCCCGGATCTTTCTCAGTCTACCTTTACTGCGACTTCCTTCCATTGGCCTTTCCTGGCACTTTTTCACACAACAATCATTGTCCATTCACATCACATGTCCAAACCAAGGCAATCTTCTCTCCTGCACACCACTTCGAATTCTACTTCAACTTCTCCAAGCTCTGCCTCTCACACCTATATTGCACATCCAATGGAGCATGGTTGCTTCATTTCTCTCCAGTCTACGCATGTCCTCTGCAGTCAAAGTCCATGTTGCACTACCTTGCAGCATCGCACTTCACACACAGGCATCATACAGTCGTGTTTTCATATGACCTTTTGTGGTCAACAGTGGGAATTGATTTAGATATAATAATAATTATATATATATATATATAAATAAATAAATGTATGAGTAAAATTTGTTTGTGTAGATAAATGTACAAACAACAATAAAACAAGATTGCTTACCAAAGTATTTTTCTCAACATGGTCTTTGTAGGTTACAGTAATAGTCCAATAAGAGGGATCAGATAATAGTAGTCAGGTGGAAGATCATGGACTAATAATATTTTTAAATGTATAGGAAAAACACACTAGGCATGAAGTATATGTTAAAGAATGATCTTTTGATAAAATTCTTCATTTTTTTCTATACTTCATGCCTAGTGTTTGTTTTTCCTATACATTTAAAAATATATATATTATATCTATATATAATTTTGTATGAATAAAGCTCTGCAAAATATATAGATTTTAGTATGTATAATGTATATGAGCTGTTTATGGTATAATAGAATTGAAATAATTTTTATTTTATTCTATATGTATATATGTATATATATGTATGTATATGTATGTTTGTATGTATGCATGCATGCATGTATGTATGTATGTCAGGTCACCAGTTGGTGCTACTGGTAACATGTATCCCAGTACAACCTGTCCCATGGTCAGGTTTTTTGGCGACTAAACTGGCAACCCCACCAAGGTTTCTTGGTGAGGAGGGTGACTTTGGACATCCTGCAGGACTAAAAACAAAACCTGTCTTAAGAGTCAATGGCCATCCAAAATCACCGGGAGAGATGACTCCTTAGCCTTTGTCAAGGCAGAATTCTAGGAGAAGGAAAACTCTGATATAACACCTGCAACCCTGATGGTATCCAATGATGTTGACTTGTTCTTTTTGGTAAATATCATCTTGGTTAAGAGAGTGGGACTGGTTTTGTGCAGTGCCTTTGCTCACTATAAAAGCTTCACGGCACAGGCATTGCTTTATATCTGGAGATCTCTCTGCACTTGTCGTCTCATGGTACCATGGGCCCAGCACTATGTGTCAATAATTGTCGCATCGGTAGGGGTTCTCCTACATGGATATAAAGTAGTGGCTGTACTCGAAAACGAGTTGGCAGCCACCATGTGTGTGTGTGTGTGTGTGTGTGTGTGTGTACTAGCTGAATGACCTGGCGTTGCCTGGGTTACTGCTGTTCTTATTCAGATTAGTAAACAATAAATATGATTTTTTTTTCTCATAATTATTTCAAAATATCTATATTTTATTAAAAAAATATCAATATTGTAATTTTAATAGGATTTAGAAATGAAAATCTGTCAATCTTGAAACACCTCAGGGTAAACAATATTCATTGTGTAATTTTTTGTTGGTGTCCAAATTAATAAATTGTTTCTGCTTCCAACTTGTGAGCAACCAACATAGAGTTGACCATGGGAGAAGCATGTAGTAGGGAGATCAAGTCCAACTACCTTGAGGGATTGACCTTAAGACTTGTTAATTGAAATAACCCAACTTAGTTTGACTGGAAACTGAAGCTTCTTAAATTCAAATGAAACAGCTATGAGAGGAATTTTTAGAATAAAGATATTTTTTTTCAATATTGTAAAAAAATAAGTATCAACATCCAAAAGAAATATATATTAATCTCTATTTTTGTATGCAGTGTAAATTAACCAAATATAAGCAAATGTATTAACTGCTAATTTAACAGTATGAGAATATAGATATAAACGAACAAGCACATGAACATACACTCATACAAACATACACTTACATTCATAAAATCACATAGTTTCACCCACGAACACATACACTTATAAAAAACAGACATACATTCATACAAACACACACAGTTTCACTTACCAGCACTTATGTCAGTCATCACAGAAATGTATGTATACTCACACACATACTTGTCAGTCATCACATGTGTAGATGTGTGTGTGTGTGTGTGTGTGTGTGTTTAATTCTCTGTCATCATCATCATCATCATCGTTTAACGTCTATCTTCCACGCTAGCATGGGTTGAGACGGGATTTGTCCCACTTGAGGCAAGATTGGTTGTCTTGCTCGTATAGGACTGTCTGGCAGGTTTTCTACGGCTGGATGCCCTTCCTAACACCAACCACGTTTACAGTGTGGACTGGAAGGTTTTTACCGTGTTACCTACACGGCCACATTACAGCGTGGACTGTGTGTTTTTTTTGTCGTGACACCTACACAACCTCATTTATTTAGGACTGGATGTTGTGGTACCAACATAACTTTACAGAGAAAGGGGTGGTGTTGATGGGGGTGGGAGTAGGGATAGTGGGATGGGGGTCTATTTTTGGTTAAGAGGTGCCTATTGACTGTAGGTTTTGCTTTGTACATAGGTACATAGGCAAGGCGGGTCTTCTGTATTACTATGTAGTGCCAAAGATCTCGGTCCAGTGACAATGTCTTGGAGAGGTGTAAGTGTGTGGGTTTGTCTACCCCGTAGCTTCCATCAATTTTGATCGCCCTGCACTTTTTTATACAGCTGTCGTCTTTCATGCGCATCACGTGACCATACCAACGTAGTCTTCTCTTGAGTAAACAGCATCTGATCCCTCTTATTCCTAATTTCTCACTTAGTTCATTTATGCTTTGCTGTTCACGTATATTACTATTACACATCCAACGGAGCATGCAAGTTTCGTTCCTCTCCAGTCTGCGCAGATCCTCTGCATGCAATGCCCATGTCTCACTGCCATGTAACATTGTTGTTCGTATGCAGGCATCATACAGCCTGCCTTTCATTTTGAGAGAGAAACCTTCAGTGGCAAATAGTGGTATAAGCTCTCTGAACTTTTTCCATCCCGTTCTGACTCTAGCTACTGTACTTTCAGAGAACCCTCCACCACTGCTGATTTTGTCACCCAGGTAATGGAAGGTGTCCACTATTTCTATAGAACCATCTGGGCAATGGAAGGAGTTAGTATCCTGTGGGCACTTGCTACTTATTGCACCTGAACACCGGCCACATATAAAATATCTATGTTCTTAGTTAGCTTACCTGTGATCTCACTACATCTTTTATGCACCCATACTTTGCATTTGGGACATAAAATGGAGTTTCTGCCTACTCCTTTCCTACACACTGAGCATGGCCATTTCCCAGAAGGGACCATTTTCCTTCCTACATACTAGAACTTTAGTCTTAGACAAGTTAACTTTAAGGCCTTTTGATTCTAGGCCATGCTTCCATGTTTGGAATTTCTTCTCTATATCAGCCATCAATTCAGCTATGACCGTTAGATCATTTGCATATAGAAGTTCCCATGGTCTTGAACTCCTCTGTTGTAGCCTGAAGGGCAATAATAAATAGGAGGGGGCTAAGGACAGAGCCCTGATGGACACCAACTTTTACGCTAAATTCTTCACTATATTCGTTGTTAATTCTAACCTTGCTGACTGTTTCTTTATACATGGCTTGTATAGCTCTCACAAGCCATTCATCAACACCTAGTTTTCTAAGAGCCCACCAGATAATGGAGCGGGGAACTCTGTCAAAGGCTTTCTCCAAGTCAACAAAAGCTAAGTATAGGGGTTTACTTTTAGCTAGGTAGTTCTGTAGTTGTCGTACAAGGAAAAGAGCGTCTGTGGTACTTTAATCTGACACAAACCCAAACTGCATTTCATCTCGATCAATTCGCTCTCTGATTAGTTGCGCTATAACTCTTTCTGTGACCTTCATGACCTGGTCAATTAATTTAATGCCTCTATAATTTCCCCTATCTAGGGCATCTCTTTTACCCTTGTAGCAGTTAATGATGCTGCTGCTATGCCAGTCATTTGGTATGACCCCATTCTGTATGATCCCGATGCTTTCAGCATTTCAGCAACTATCTCCGAAGGCCCAGCTGCTTTGCCTGTCTTCATATCATTGATTGCCTTACTTATTATACTACCTTCAACTTGCACTGTGTGCTTGATTAAATATTTACATGAAGATGTGTGCATGTAACTTACTAAGGCCTAATGCATGTAATGAAAGCGCACATGCACACACACACAATATGTGACGTCGTTGTTATAAGATGTCCATTTATTATAGTTGACTATAATAGATTATTTGAGATAAAATGTTATATTGTTTCAATCGAAATGAAAATAAAAATTACATGTTAATCCCAGGGACCTTGTAAAATTTGATTTGATTTGGTCAAGCCGTTTGAGAATACATAAAGAAAAGACAGAGAATTGTATATATATGTGTATAGAGATGTATGTGTGTGTATATATATATAGGAGGCACATGGCTTAGTGGTTAGAGCATTGGCCTTGCAATCAAAAGGTTGTGAGTTCAATTCTCAGACCGGGTGATGTGTTGTTTCCTTGAGCAAGACACTTTATTTCACATTGCTCCAGTTTACTCAGCTGTAGAAATGAGATGATAGGGACTGGGGTCCCTATCATTCCACTGCAAAGTGGTCGTGGAGGTGCCACGGCAAAAAAGCACCCAGCACTCACTGTAAATGAGGTTGGTGTTAGGAAGGGCATCCAGCTGTAGAAATCAAGCCAGAACCAATTCCCGTCCCACCCTTGCAAGCAGGGAAAAGTGGACGTAAAATGAATGAAAATGAATGAAATATATATATGAGTGTGTGTATATATATGTGTATATATGTGTGTGTATATGTGTGTGTATGTATGTGTGTATATATGTGTATGTATGTATGTGTGTATGTTGTGTGTGTGTGTGTATATATATGTGCGTGTATGTGTGTGTATATATGTATATGTGTGTATATGTATATGTGTGTATGTATATGAGTGTATAGACACGTGTGTGTGTGTATGTATATATATATATATCATCATCATCTCTCCATCCGTCACAGTCCCTCGTCATCTGTGAGCTTCAGCGATCTGAGTTCAGCCCTCACCACCTCCACCCATGTTTTTCATGGCCTTCCTCTACTGTGTCTTCCTTCCACTGGGTTTTCTTGGCGCTTCTTCACATGGCCATACCAACACAGCCTTCTCTCCCGCACACTACAGTTTATCCCTCTTATACACATTTCCACTCTCAACTTGTTTAATAAACCTATGTAATATTTGCTACCAGAGCATTCAGTGCAAGATGAGTCATAGTCGTATTGTTATGTGTGCATTAAAAATATAGTTTGGTAATACCAGCTGTTACTTAGTGAGACATGGATCTATTTTGAACACTCTTTGCTGTTTCTTGTAGCAATTAGTAAGTTAATAACTCTCACTGTTTGATTGGAGTGAGGGAAGGGGAATCAATATTTTTATATATTTTTAAAGGGGTATCATTATTGTCAAGTTTTAACAGTGCCAGAAAAGTATTTTTAAAAATAAACTTAATAAAATGTAAACAGTTTTCTTTAGAGAGAATCCATTTGGGTGTGTTATATTTGTAGATGTTGGTGAGGAAAGGAAAGGTGGTTTAATATGACTCATACTTTTATAAAGATAACAAGATAACTAACAAAAAGTAAAGTAAAATGTGGATGGTAGTTCAGTTAGAATATATTGTACCAATGAAACAAAAATACATAGGATTTTATAATATATCTTTAACCCTTTTCATAACAAAGCACCTTTTACAGTGAACCATGCATTCTATCGTGACATCAGCACTTGTCATGACTGAAGGGTCTTCTCAACTCTTTTTCGCAAGGTTTCTACTCCTGGAAGCCCTGCTCAACATCAACCACCCCACAGAATACTGGCTGCACCCCATAATGGCATCACCCAATATTAGGGAGGCTGTTGGTTGTTGAATCAACTAAAGAGCATACTTTGGATAATTGAGGGAATATATTTTATGCAGCACCTAGTACTTCCTTAGTATATAAAAAGATGATCTAATGCTAAAAAGTTTAGGTTATATTTAAGTTTGTTGACCCAATATAATTATCCAATCATGACCCTGTGGTTAAGAAATTTGGTTTGTAATGCTGCTACTCCATGTTATATCTCACTGTGATACCTCGGGCAAATATTTTCTACTTTTGCCTTCAGTTCACTGATTACTGCCTTATCAGTGAAATTGGCAGACAGAAATAGTATGTAACCCATTGCATTTCATATCACCAGTGCAACTGATGATGTTTGTTTATATCCTACTACAACAGAAGTCCCACAGTTCAGCAAATAGACATGTGAAGATTTGTATCATATTTTAAAAGAAAGTGAGAGTTCATGTCAAGAAGGGTACTTAGTTGTAAAATTGTTTCAAAAAGTCTCATTCAACCCATGCCTGCATGGTAAAACAGATATAAGAACAATAAATATGATGATATATAAATGAGCTTAAATAGCATTTTTTATTAAAAGACGTTGAATTTGGCAGCCATTAGGTCATCAGAAAAAATGCTTTTGCGCTATTTATTCTAACCCTCTGTTAAAATCTTACATCATATCATTGGGAAAACATTGACACTTCTGCCAGAAATTGTAATCAATAGATATTATCAGCAATGGAAAAACCTATGGAAACATGGTTTCCTTGGTTCAGTCTAGAAAACCAGCTTCTTGTTAGTATTAAAAAAGTAATACTCCAAGATTGGGGGTATTTTTTTTATCCAAACGTTTTGTTGATATTATGTCTTGTAATATTTTCATCACCAGGGTTCACTAAATGTAATGAAACAAGCATTTTATAATTGTTTTTTTTCTCTCACTTTTACTATTACAGTTGTTCAGGGAAGTAAGAATAATGAAAATTCTTGACCATCCTAATATTGGTAAGTATGGCATATTATTAAATTTGGAGAAATTTATGTTCATTTACATTTAATAAGTAGCAGTTGACTCATTATGTTATTGTGGCTTAGATTTAGAAGATATTATTAGTATGTGCATCTGATAAACAAAATTGAATTGCTAAAAAATAGTCTGACAAAAGAAATAAGAATTTGTGACCTTTTTTGCCTTTCTAAACTACACAGCCATGATAGCTAATTGTTGTAATTCAAGAGAGCAATCTTTGTGTACAGTATTATTGTCATTCCATTCTGAAAATAATACAGTGGATCCTCGGTTCATGAATGAGCCTCATCACAAACAAATTGGTTCATGAATAAATTTTCTGAACATAAAACAGCTTGGGTGATTAACACGTAAGTCGACATCAACAGTTGGCAGCAAGCTGGGAGTATCGGTGGGAAAGCCTATGTTGCTGTGTAGTTAGTTACTATGGTGATATCTATCTGCTTTCAAACACAGTCTCTTTCACTGTATTTCTCTCTCAACATTTTGTTTAGGAAAAATAATTTCAGTTTATGAACGTTTCGGGTGACGAACTGCTTTCAGGAACAAATTAAGTTTGTGAACTGAGGTTCTACTGTATACATATGACCAGTTTTTATTTAGTTTGGACAATATAACAGAGGTCATCAAACTTTATTAAACTTGCTCCTTGGGTGCCTTTAGTGAAATCCACTCAAGCCTTTAGGCCTGGTGTCTGTTTTGAGGATAGCTTCCTTGCAGACCATGGCAATATGTTACAGGCATTGATCTTCTTTTCCTGGTGGGATACAAATATCATGTATATCTTAAGCTAATGGAATTGATAGCTTGACTATTACAACTTTACCCGCTACAAAACCCCACATATACATGTGTTTTGGATAGGAGAAGGCTCTTTCGTATTTGAAAAAAAAAAATTCAAACTATTTGGTTTTTACAACACGTTCTTATTTTTCTCTCAATCACAGTGAAGTTATTCGAAGTCATTGAAACTGATAAAACTCTTTACCTTGTGATGGAGTATGCCAGTGGAGGTAAATAAATTTGTTTATTTATTTCATAATTGTTGAGGTAACAGCAATTTTATATAAGTAGGAATGACTGTATTTTGAAGGAGATCTTGTCATAGATGAAAGAAGACTAGAATAAGTTGATTGTTTTTGATTGTAGCTGTCATAAATATCAAATGAATATATGTGTATGTGTTTGTATGTATGTTATGTATGTGTGTATGTGTATATATATAAACCTATCTACATGTGAACACATATCTGAGGAGCTTCCAATTCCAGTCATTAATCAATCATTAATCAATCGTTCCTCGAGCTGATCAGCAGTGAAACATATGTAATATGTAATTAAATATGTATATGATGCAACACTGATTCTTTGTTCCCTTATATAGAACATCAGACACCATGCTTTGCAGCATAAGAGTTATAGCCCTTTATGTTCTAAGTTCAAATCTCGCCGGGTTAACTTTGCCTTTCATCCTTACAGGGTTGATAAAATAAAGCACCAGTAATGCACTGGGGTAATTGCTGGCCTTGTGCCAAACACATTATTTTATATATATATATATGGAGGCACATGGTTAGAGCATTGGCCTTGCAATCGAAAGGTTGTGAGTTCAATTCTCAGACCAGGTGATGCGTTGTTTCCTTGAGCAAGACACTTTATTTCACATTGCTCCAGTTTACTCAGCTGTAGAAATGAGATGATAGGACTGGGGTCCCTATCATTCTATTGCAAAGTGGTCGTGGAGGTGCCACGGCAAAAAAGCACCCAGCCCACACTGTAAAGTGGACGTGTAGGCGCCACGGAAAAAAAGCACCCAGCACTCATTGTAAATAAGGTTGGTGTTAGGAAGGGCATCCAGCTGTAGAAATCAAGCCAGAATCAGTTCCCGTCCCACCCTTGCAAGCAGGGAAAAGCGGAGGTAAAAAATGATGATGATATGCATGCATGCATGGCCTAGTAGTAAGAGTTTTTGTCTGATGACCCTGTGAGAAGCAGGTGAAATTCCAGAGCAACAAGACTCACTATTAAGCTTGAATAAAAGGAATATATATATATATATAATATAGTGTAAACAAAATTTTATACACTTAACATGTATCTTCTACCAATGGTTTTGGCGTCCCATCGTGGCCACCAGTGTATAAAAGAGGAGGCACTTTTAAACTGACCCTTTATTCAGGCACATGAACAAAAATATATATGTGTATATATATTATTAGTACAGATTAAAGTTTAACCCTTTAGTATTTACATTACTCTATATATACTATTACATTTTCATGGTAAAGGCTTTATCTTCCATAATTTTCTCATATATTATCGAATCTACAAGATTTTGGTATTATTTATGTTGAGAACAATACCTTAATGTCAGTATGAGCTGCCAGTTTGAACAGAAAGAGGTGAGAGAATTCTGCTGGATACAGCCGGTTTAAAGGCTAAAGGGTTAAGCAAAGAATAGCTGCTTTCATCCTATTACGGGATCTTCTGAAACTTTATATTTTTACTATATATATACACACACACACACACACACACATATATATATATATATATATATATATATATATATAAAAGCAGTGGCCATCCTTTTGTACAGTTTATTATTTGTGAAATATTGATATTAACATTTGCTAAAAGATTTTATGAGATTATGGATCTAGTAGAATGTATTAACCCAGTTTTGATTTGATATTTATACTTGCCTATCTCCATCATTAATAATGTCAGTACAGCTGATAGAAAACACTACAGCCTTCACTCTATTGATTTCTTTTTTTTAAATTTTTTTATTATTGACTTATTGAGAAAACCCAAATAATTGCTGATGTTTGTTAAACTTTAACTGATGCAAACATTTATACAATTAGCAACGTTTCTTTTTATCTTCTGTTCAGAAGTTTTCAGATTTTAGCTTATTGCAATATTTAATGTTGGATTAAAAAATCATCTATTTGGTTGGTAGAAATATATGTATGTGAATGAGAGAGTTGATTGAGGAGTAAGAAGACCAGAATTATTACTGTCGGTATTATTTTAGCTTTCTTTACATTGTCAAAAGTCTCATATAACATGTTGATAATCCTAAAATCTGGATCCATTAGAGTTATATGTATTTAACTTTTAACAATCCATACCAAATGAAAAGCATTAGCAAGGCATTCTTGAAAAGTACAAAATAGCACTATGAGTGCACCACAATAACTCTTAACATCCTGTACCACATGAAACCACATTAGCAAGGCATTATGGAAACGTACAAAATCACACTGTCTGCATCACATTAAATGTTAGTTGTTGCTCGATACTTCAAATTTTTAGTATGATCTGTCCACTAGTAAAGCTACTGTAAACATTTGAATTAACAAACATAATTTCTGCTACATTATTCCAGGACATTCTGAGTCGACCCTTTTGATACCAAACTGCGTAAAACTGCCTCTGGTTCTATAATTTAAAACTGTTTATCATCATCATCATCATTTTACATCCGCTTTTCCCTCTAAAAGCCATTCATCATAAAATTCATGTAGGAACCTTTTTCAAATTATGTTTCAAACACTAGCTTAATAATGAGAGAGTTGATTATATTACTAAATCCTTCCAAATTTTTGATTATTTTCAAATTATTTGAGAATTAATGGGCAGTATCTATTAGTAGAAATATGGTTTTTGAATCAGCGAAATTGCCATTTCTCTAGCTACAGTACAATTGTTTCCTGTAGGCAAAAACATCATGGTTTCATCAGTTCTTTACAACTTTAGATAAAGAAATGAATCGTAATGATAATTGACCATATTGTTGCTTTGCCCTAAATTATGCCAACTATTTATCCCTTTTTATACCAACCCACCAGAAACCACCATTGGTTCTATAAATCAAAATTATCTCTTTTAGAGTGTTCATAGTTATATTTAAACCTTCCATCATAATTTTATAAAATAATTTTTCGGTAAGTAATACCTAAACATCAGCTTAATAATGAAACAGGATACACACACTATAGCTGGCTACACACACTACAGCTGGCTACACATACTGTAGCTGGCTACACATACTGTAGCTGGCTACACAAACTATAGCTGGCTACACACACTACAGCTGGCTACACACACACACTACAGCTGGCTACAAACACACTACAGCTGGCTACAAACACACTACAGCTGGCTACACACACGCACTACAGCTGGCTTCACACACTATAGCTGGCTACACATACTATAGCTGGCTAGACATACTATAGCTGGCTACACATACTATAGCTGGCTACACATACTATAGCTGGCTACACACACACTACAGCTGGCTACACACACTATAGCTGGCTACACACACTACAGCTGGCTACAAATACTACAGCTGGCTACACATACTATAGCTGGCTACACATACTATAGCTGGCTACACACACACTATAGCTGGCTACACACACACTACAGCTGGCTACACACACTATAGCTGGCTACACACACTACAGCTGGCTACACACACTATAGCTGGCTACACATACACTATAGCTGGCTACACACACACTATAGCTGGCTACACACACACTATAGCTGGCTACACACACACTATAGCTGGCTACACACACTATAGCTGGCTACACACACTATAGCTGGCTACACACACTACAGCTGGCTACACACACTATAGCTGGCTACACACACTATAGCTTGCTACACACACTACAGCTGGCTACACACACTATAGCTGGCTACACATACACTATAGCTGGCTACACACACACTATAGCTGGCTACACACACTATAGCTGGCTACACACTATAGCTGGCTACACACACTATAGCTGGCTACACACACTATAGCTGGCTACACACACTATAGCTGGCTACACATACTATAGCTGGCTACACACACACTATAGCTGGCTACACACACACACTACAGCTGGCTACACATACTATAGCTGGCTTCACACACTATAGCTGGCTACACATACTATAGCTGGCTACACACACTATAGCTGGCTACACACACTATAGCTGGCTACACACACTACAGCTGGCTACACACACTATAGCTGGCTACACACACACTACAGCTGGCTACACATACTATAGCTGGCTTCACACACTATAGCTGGCTACACATACTATAGCTGGCTACACATACTATAGCTGGCTACACACACTATAGCTGGCTACACACACTATAGCTGGCTACACACACTATAGCTGGCTACACACACTATAGCTGGCTACACACACTATAGCTGGCTACACACACTATAGCTGGCTACACACACTATAGCTGGCTACACACACTATAGCTGACTACACATACTATAGCTGACTATACACACTATAGCTGACTATACACACTATAGCTGGCTACACACACACACACTACAGCTGGCTACACCCACTACAGTTGGCTACACACACACTATAGCTGGCTACACACACTATAGCTGGCTACACACACACACTATAGCTGGCTACACACACACTATAGCTGGCTACACACACACTATAGCTGGCTACACACACACTATAGCTGGCTACACACATACTATAGCTGGCTACACACATACTATAGCTGGCTACACACACTACAGCTGGCTACACACACTATAGCTGGCTACACACACTATAGCTGGCTACACACACTACAGCTGGCTACACACACTATAGCTGGCTACACATACACTATAGCTGGCTGCACACACACTATAGCTGGCTACACATACACTATAGCTAGCTGCACACACACTATAGCTGCCTACACATACTATAGCTGGCTACACACACTATAGCTGACTACACATACTACAGCTGGCTACACACACACTACAGCTGGCTACACACACACTACAGCTGGCTACACACACTACAGCTGGCTACACACACACACTATAGCTGGCTACACACACTATAGCTGGCTACACATACACTATAGCTGGCTACACACACACTTTGGCTGGCTACACACACTATAGCTGGCTACACACACTATAGCTGGCTACACATACTATAGCTGGCTACACACACTATAGCTGGCTACGCACACTACAGCTGGCTACACACACTATAGCTGGCTACACATACTATAGCTGGCTACACATACTATAGCTGGCTACACACACACTATAGCTGGCTACACACACACTATAGCTGGCTACACACACACTATAGCTGGCTACACACACACTATAGCTGGCTACACACACACTATAGCTGGCTACACACACACTATAGCTGGCTACACACACACTATAGCTGGCTACACACACACTATAGCTGGCTACACACTCTATAGCTGGCTACACACACTACAGCTGGCTACACACACTATAGCTGGCTACACACACTACAGCGGGCTGCACACACACTACAGCGGGCTACACACACACTATAGCTGGCTACACACACACACTATAGCTGGCTACACACACACACTATAGCTGGCTACACACACTATAGCTGGCTACACACACACACACACTATAACTGATTACACACACACACTATAACTGACTACACACACTATAGCTGGCTACACACTCACACTATAGATGGCTACACACACACATTAGCCAAGTACACACACACTATAGCTGGCTACACACACACTAGCTGGGTACACATACTAGTCGGATACACACACTACATAACTGTATACACATTGCATATCTGGAAACACAATATAACTGTGTAGACACAGCACAGCTGGATAGATGTAAATCATCTCCAGTTATGCTGTATGTATAAAGGTAACAGCATGGAAGAATAATAAAATCTCTCCTGGATATTTGAATTCACATTAATCCTTTAATTTGTTATTTTTCTACAGGTGAAGTTTTTGATTACTTGGTTGCACATGGTCGGATGAAAGAGAAGGAAGCTAGAGCCAAATTTAGACAAGTAAGTTACACAAACTTATAATTCACTTTTCTTTGTACATAAATCTACAAATCACCTTTCTTTGTAATCACTAAATATTTTTACAGAAACAAATTTTTCACCTAGGTTGGATAATATCACCTCTCCTATTCACAATTTTCATGAACAGGATTTATATGTGCAGCCAGGTTGGAAGCGGTGTCAAGACTGATGGGTGTAGGATCAGTCAACTGGAATTTGCAGATGTCATGGTATTACTTGTCGGAAGGTGATACCGGATATGTACTTAATAGGTTTGCTGCTGAGTGCTGTGAAGACCGAGACACTCGTCCTCTCAAGGAAGCTGCACAGAGTACTCTGCATGAGGAGTTACTCTGAAGCAGGTGGAAGATTTTGAGTATCTCAAAGCTGTTTTTACAAGTGATGGAAAATGGGAGCTGAATTAAATGTAAGAATTGCTGGAGGAACTGGTGCAGTAATGTGTCGGCTTCAGCAATCGGTCACCAGAAAAGGGATGGGTGAATGTAAACTTGCTATCTTCAATTCAATGCTTGTGCCTACTTTAAACAGGGGGCTACTGTCACAGTAAAATACTAAAAAGGGGCTACTGTCATAGTAAAATACTGAAAAGGAGCTACTGTCACTCGCGGAGTTACCTAATATTTTGTTTGTCTTTATGAGGTAATGTTCAGTAAATTGTTCTAAGAAAGCTTATTTAAACCTTTTAAATATACAAACTAATATTTCTTTTTATTTCTATTATCTAGATCGTGTCTGCTGTACAGTACTGTCACCAAAAGCACATTGTACATAGAGATTTAAAAGTATGTTTATAATTTTTTTAAATACTGATTTTATTTCTGATAACTTTTATTAAGGATAAACTAAAGTATTTATCATCACCTTCATTTAACACCCATTTTTACCTGCTGGCATGAGTTGGCAGGATTGTCATAGACCAAATCAGTACTAAATCATAGCTACTTTCCTCCCAGATGGGTGGTTTAGAGGCACATCTCACTTAATTGTATTCTGGTTTTGTCATGGTTTCTACAGCTAGATGCTCTTTCTATCCCCAGCCACTTTACAGGGAGTGTTGGGTGTATTTTATTATGGCACCAGCATTAGAGAGGTCACAGTCTTGTTACAAATGAAGGGTCCTCTCAACTGGTGTTTTGGAGCATTACTTAATCATTTCTTACATAAAATTATGAAGGAAGCTATTTAAATATAGAGACTTTAAAATAAACAATTTTGTGTGATAGAATTTATGGCAGTCTCAGGTGGCTTGGTATGAAAAGAGTTAAAGTTGTCTCATGCAAATTATACTTAGGATAAAGTATAAGTTGGCATTGGAAAGGACAAACCTGTCAAGAGGAAGGCAATCTCGTCTGACCCATGAAAATATGGTAAATTGGATGTAAAAACGATGATTATGCACATTAGTTCTATACATATATAGTGCTATATATGAGGGTTGGCTGAAAAGTTCATAGGCTGATAAAGATACTCTCATGGAATGATCAAATAAGGTTTATTTTTCAACATAGTCCCTGGAAAGAAACAATGCAGTTATTAAGAACAGTTGAAATGAACACCTGCAAGATTTCACAGCTCTAACATCACTCCTTCATAGTCAGCCCACCCTTGTACTACATATATGCTATATAATATCTCATTAATACTTTTGTTAAATATTTAAGTTTTTTTTTTGGGGGGGGGGGGGGGGGGTAATTTGTTTTAAAACATCACTTATTATAATTTTAATGACTCTAAACTAACTGCAGGAATCTCACTTTTATTTTTTAGGCTGAAAATTTATTGCTTGATGGTGATATGCATATAAAGATTGCCGATTTTGGCTTTAGTAATGAATTTGTTCCTGGGAGTAAATTAGATACTTTTTGTGGTAGTCCCCCGTATGCTGCTCCAGAGCTCTTTCAAGGTTTGTATTTGGAAGATTCTAAAATTACCGTATATACTTAAATATAAGCCAAGGAATATGTGACCAAAAAAAATTGATGGTAGAAGGTGGGGTTGGCTTATATTTGGGGTCAATATTTTGACAATTTTTACCAACTTCTAATTCTACATAAACGAGGCTTGAATTTTTGCCCATTTCTAAGACATAAAATAGTAGGTTGGCTTATATTTGAGTATATACGGTAGTTTTTAATTAAAAATTGTCACCTCTTATTTATGTGTATTGTATTTATGTGTATTAACATGGTTAATAACATGTAATTAGTTTAGTTCCAGTTGTTTGCAGCAAGCAATTTCTGTATAGTAAAATGTCATATCAAATTCTGTTATGATAGATCTCTTAGTAAAATCAAAGTTATATATTATTGTAAATAAGTAACAATGCAGTACTAAATTGAATGTTCCACATGATGTAAATTGTTACCTTATGTTTTTATATTCGAATCCCCTTGGAGTTGACTTAAATTTAGATATATTTGTCACTGATAGACCCTCCCCCACCCATTGGTCACGACTGACCATGTGTTATCATGTGGAAAAATTCTTTTCATGGCACAAGCCTGAGCAAGGATTTTTCTGGGAGATCAGCAGTTGCTCATGCATGCAAGTGTCTTCCGTCCATGTTACCAATGTTGTCCAATGGAAAGGCAAAGGCTGATATAGTTTGTCACCAGTGACTCAGCATGCACAAGGCCAAAAGTAATACTGCAATGCAACACTAACAGTTAAACTTATAGTGCAGAGAACTAGAAAGAATACCACAAAGCTTTTTAATCAGATGTTCAAACGACTTTGCCAATTTGCCTTTTCTCTGTTAGTACTAGTTTTGTTATTCTTCTCTAAAAACACTTTTTCCAATTCCACCCCGCCTGTCCCTTCAATTTTTCTAATTTCTCATTCTTTCTTCTGATGAAGGACTAGCGTCCGAAACGTTAAGATCCTCTTCCTGCTATTTTAAGCGTTAACCTAATATATTCCTTCCATGTACTATACCGATTGTGTTGTTATTTCTGTTTACCTTTTATATATTTATATATATATATATATATATATATATATATATATATATATATATATATATATAGTGAAATCAAATAACAAGGACGATTGGTTACTCCTTCATTACGTTTATTGGTTGGTGATGCACGTTTCGCCATTGATCAGCTCAAGGTTCGATCTGTATTGATCTTTCCCAATTCTGTAATCTGTGGCTCGGATAGATATATATATACTGAAATAGAAATAGGCTTTGCATTAACATTTGATTAAATAAAATATTCTAAATAATGGGGCATATAAACCCACTGTACAGAAAAAGATGGTTTATATGCCCCATTATTTAGACTATTTTATTTAATCAAATGTTATCATGTAGCATTCTATTTGAATTTCATACTTCGCTCGCTGCTTTCTAAACATATTTCCTTCACATACACACACACGCACATAAATATATATATGTGTGTGTGTGTGTGTATATATGAAATAGGGGAGTATATCAGATTTCTCATATAAAAACAATTGGCTTTGTGTCTAAGTAGGAAATTAACAAAATTAAGGCATTACCAGAAACTAAACTTAGCTTATTTGCCAACCCAATGTTCTTATTTTAAAGTGACTAATTTATATGCTGGCCAGTATATTATACTGTGTTCTTTTTAGAAATTCATTTTGACACTAATCCAAAAATTTACTTTTGACAGAAAGTTAAAATGCCATTTTGTAATTTTCAGAAATGTTTGTTAGTAGTAAAAATTGTTGTACTTTTGCATGTTTTTGTACTGTTGTTGGCAGATATTGGAGATATTAAATTGGAATTTAAACATACTGCTCTTCTCTTTGTAAACTGCATAGCATTAATGTTACTGATGTTTAACACTTTCATTACTATATTTCTAATGAAAGACACTGACTATAATTTGTAATTCCTTTTGTAAATCTACAATTTGGAAGGATTTAGTAATATAACCTCCTCATTATTAAGCTGGTGTTTGGAACATAACTTAAAGATTCTTAGATAAAATTATGATGGGAGTTTTTTAAGTAAATATGAACACATTAAAATAATTTTGTATTATAGAAGTAAGGTCGATTTCAGGTAGTTTAGTATAAAAAAGATAAATGTTGAATGAAATATACAATATATAAGTTGCAGACATGCAACGTATCTACTGGAACTTACACTGGGTTTGGAATTTGCAATGCATGCTTGCGGGCAATTGAGAGTGCAGGGCAGGCTTATGTCATTACTCAGTCTATAGGAATATTGTTGTAAACAAATAAACACTGATGGCATCTGGCAGGAAATGGTTGCTTAAACAAATTTTGATTCTGCTATATAAGGTTGTGAATGAGATTCCTGGCAGTATATTATGTCTCTGAGCATAACATTTTATTTCACATTACCCCAGTCCACTCAGCAGGAAAAAATGTTCTATCAGTAATTCTAGGGGCCAGCCTTGTTACACTGCTTCACAGGATCTCCCTGGGAACTATGTATATATATTCTGTGTATTCAGTTTACAATAAGTGCCCTATATTTGTGCATGTTCAAGAGGCGACCAAAAGGTTTGATACTAGAAAGGGCATTCGGCTGTAAAACTTTGCCTCAAAAAGTACTCCATATCATGTGGACCACATGCATTACAGGGAAAATTGCGTTGAAATGCTTGTTGTTGTTATTTACAAAACACAGGATACACATTCTTATGAATATATCAAGAACAATTTGGTACAATTCATTAAAGGTGATGCTGTTTAACTCCTTTTGAAACCAAACTGACTGAAACTGTTCCTGGTTGTATGATAGAAAACTGTTTATTTTAAAGTGTTTATAGCTTAAAACTTCCCACCATAATTTAAACCTTTGTTAAGTTATGTTATAAACATAACTTAATAACAAGAAAATTAGTTATTTTACTAAATTTATCCAAATTTAAAAAATTATTTTGAAGATTAATTAAAAATTACTAGCAGTGTCTTTCATTAGAAATATGGTGATAGAATTTGACTGATTTTTCTAATTGATCGTTACTTTAGTTATTATTTTCTGATACATTTTAACAAAATATTCTTTTTTAGGTAAAAAATATGATGGTCCAGAAGTGGATGTATGGAGCTTAGGTGTGATTTTATACACATTAGTCAGTGGATCATTACCGTTTGATGGTCAAAATTTAAAAGTAAGTATTTGCTTGTTTTATATAGTTGTTCAGTTAAGATGCTGTAATATCTACTGCTATGTGATAAGTTCTAGTCCTATTTTACATGTTTAATTGTAATTTGTATAAAGTATAATTTTGGTCTCACCTCGTCAATCTAATTATAAGAAAGATGCAGACAATATGGCTGATGGAAAATTGCTTCAACATTCTCCAGGAAAGTGAGGGCATTAATGAGAATCAATAGACTGGTTTGTTCCTGAGGACTTTTGACCCAGGGGCTATGGACAACTCTCATAAATTCCTGGCCTAGCACTATTACTGGTGCTTCTTTACTTGTTCAATGTAAACTCTACAGTTGCATGCCATCAGCCAGATCTGTTACTTACAATAGAGCAACTAAATCATGTATATACTTGTTCAATTGCTGGCATGTGGAGTTTTGTTGAATAGATCTGGCAATTAGCTTAGTACATCATGAATAATGCTGCACTGCCATTCTCTGGCTGGGAATGGCTGGCAGTATTTCATTTGTTTGTTGGTTATGTCAAAAGAGGTTCTTGGGTGGATGCAAGTTAAAGGACTGGGGTAGATACCTTCCACTTCAGCTAATTCCTCATCAACTTTTTCAAGTTCCATTTGGAGAGTAAAGTGAGGGAGAATACAGCTGAGGGGATGGAGCACTTATCTTTGGTAGTCAAGGTGATTCTTGGGTTGCCTCTCTTTAAGGTCTTCTTCATTTTATTAAGGCTAAATGGTAAGTCTTGTTATTCTGGAGTTGCTGTGAGAAGCAGGTGTAACTCCAGAGTAACAGGCTCAGTATTTAGCCTTAATAGAATGAATATTTAAACTCTACTTCGATATTGAGTACTCTACATAGATATATTTGTATAACAAGTTTTCATTTGATTCTTGTGTAAATCCCCACATTTTCTAAATTTTGCTCCCGTAATATTTCCTAATCCTTCATCTTTATAGCAATGAAAGAAAAGATTATGTTAATATAAAGTTGATGGATGTTGAAATTGGTAAACCAACAAATCAAAATATATATTTATTATAGTATTTCGCTATCTCTTTGTATTCCAAGGGGTCTATTTAATTGACCATATAATTACTCTCTCTCCTCCATATTTCGAAGCTTTCTCAGAAGTTGCAACAATAACAATAGTGATAATAAAATGTTATAGTGCTTGAAGCATTGTATATAATATATAATGTGGACAGTGATGCAAAATTGGTGATAAGATGAAGGTAACGAAAAGGTTAGTTATCCCACCAAGGTCAACCTTGCCTTTCATTCTTCTGGAATCAATAAAATAAAGTACCAATTAAGAACTGACTTCACTCTTCTAAATTAGCTGTTATTTGTAGTTGTAGAAATATATATTTTCTTAGGGTTTTGTGTAAATATTCTCCTGTGTAAACACAGATACCTGTGTGTTCCTTAGGTGTATAAATGTTACCCCGTACAACCACACACGTGTTTTCCTCAATTGTGTGTTGTATAGGTTTTTTTGTGGGCGAGATATTATTATACCAAGTCTAGATTGCCACTTAAAGTTGTTCATATTCTTGTTTGTTAATTTTCTGACATAGTATATTAGTATATAGTGTACCAAGTCATACTATGGCTTATAGTATATAGTGTACCAAGTCATACTATGGCTTATAGTATATAGTGTACCAAGTCATGCTATGGCTTATAGTATATAGTGTACCAAGTCTCTCTCTGACATTGTATATAGTGTACCAAGTCTCTCTCTGACATTGTATATAGTGTACCAAGTCTCTCTGACATATTGTATATAGTGTACCTGGTCTCTCTTTTACATATTGGATATAACCTTTTTTTGACCAGTTATATATCGTGTATGAAATATTTCTGTTATTTGTAATATTAGGACTTTTACAACACTCAGAAAAACTTCAAAAGAATAAATTTAAGTACCATAGATTGGGATGTATAGATTACCTTGGCATACAAGACAATCTTAACTCATAATGTCCTGTACTGCACAAAATCACATCAGTAATACACTCATGAAAAGTACAAAACGGTACTATGACTGTATCACATTAAGAATTGAAGTCTACTTTAGTTTATTGCAAATTTTCACAACAATCGGTCCATTAATAAAGATATTATAAACATTTGAATTAACAAACCTGTTTTTAGATATTTTCTGCTAAATCTTTGCAGGATGTTAAATATTAAAATTCTTTGCTCAAAATTCTGATTTAATCCTATATCTATTGTGTAGCTTGAACCCCTGTACATGGAGGTGTATTGGGGTTGTTCTTGATGGCTGTCCTTAAGATTTTCTAACACAATGACTATAGTATATGTACCATGTATTATAGTAGTACATTTACAAAATACCTAAGTAAACCATACTCATTGATGGTTGCCCTAAGATTGCTTTAACTGATGACTATAATACACATATATATCATATAGGAAAAAAAAACAGCGTTTAGTAAGAGTTCTGCTCCACCTTTCCACTAGTTGGCAGTACAGATTCATATTTTATCCACCCTTAATTTTAGAGAGATTTTTTAGGCTTAGAAAGTTGACTTGGATGTCATTTCTTAATGTAATTAACTTGTATTGATACACTGCCTATCATTTGCATATAACTTTTGGAGAGATTTAGTAATATAACTTTCTCATCATTAAGCTGGTATTTGGAACATAGCTTAAAAAAGGCCCTTGCAAAAAAAGTTGTCAAGAAATAGTTTTGTATCATAGAACCATGTGTGATTTCAAGTGGTTTGGTAGGAAAAGTGTTAAGGAAAAGAGAACATTGAGTTTAAGATTTTACTTGAGTTTTCCAGTAAATTAATTCATTGAAATTCATTTTTTTCCACTTCAAAAACAACTAAGATATCTTTGAAAGTATAATGGTCAAGTGGTACTATTACCATGCTTTCTATTTCAGCTGGATAGAGAAATAACTGTTTTAAGCAACCTTAGTGCTGGTCCAGTTCACTTAGCTGGGTAGAAATAAGGAATGAGGTGCTTTTTTTCCTCTTTCAACACAAGTTACTCTGCAGTATTTGTTGTGATTTTTTTTATACTCTCAATATTGATTTTGTGTCTCATTTCTTTAGACTTGATATAGTGCCAGTACTAGGGTTGATTCTTCTTCTCACACTCTTCTGTTTCGATATCTCTCAATGGAAGAAATTGTTTGTGATCAAACCTGAAGCGGGATGTGTTTCGTTAAGTTTAAAGTACCCAAGGCATGCTGTGTGTCAAGACTTCGTTCCTCCAACTTCAGGAGTTGAGGACTCGAGCCAAGGCATTTTTCAAAAGTTCGTTTCTGTAACTGATCTTATTCTGTATATGTACTTTAGAATTGGTACACCATATCCCTATATCCCTGTGTATCATAAGAGGTGACTAGAATGTTTGACACCAGGGAGGGCATCTAGTTATAAGAACATTGTCTTGAAAAGGATTACATGATATGTATGGAGCTTGTCATGGGGCCTGCATGGCTAATCCCTTCTCTTTGCTTTCTGTAACTGATCTGTTAGTGTTCATGTATAAAGTTGAAGAGGCAAAACAGAGTGAATTATTTTTTTTGTTTTGTTTTATTACTGCTTAATCTTTTGTTAGGCTGGTGCACAGCAACTTGACAAAAGATGACATCCTATTATTAAGTGGTATTTACTACTCTTGATATTATTTCGAGAGGTTAATCATTAGAAATAGTGTGTACTTGCGCGCACACACACACACATACACATACATACAGACTTAGAAATAGTGTGTGTGTACTTGCACACACACACACATATAACACAAACACAGACATGATTTCATGGTTTATATTCTAAAGTACATTTACACTATTTATTCTTTTTTAATGTTAAGAGATTTTGTTGTTGTTATATGATTGCAGTAAAGCTTGTCTGTTGTTGTTTGGTAGCAAGTAAAACTGTTTAAAGCTGTTTATCAGGTCAAGAAGTTGTTTAAATATATTGTTCAGACATTTTTAGAACTTTAAGTAGAGAGAGAGGGGGGAAGAATCAACCCTAGTACTAAACTGGTATCTGATTTATCGACCTCATAAGGATGAAAGGCAAAGGTGACCTTGGCAGGATTTGAACACCGCTTCTCGGGTTGGAATGAATACATCACAAAGCATTCTATCCAATGTTCTAATGACTCTGTCAACTTGCTGCTGTATTTTGTGCTGGAGAAGTTTTAGTAAATAAATTCTTTAGTCACTAATATTTGTTTTGTTTGCTAACTAAAATACTATTTCAGAATTTAAAGAATGTGAAAAATACTTGAAGTTAACTTTTCTTATTAATTAATAATTAAAATCTATTAGCACTTGGAGGATGACAATGAAATTAGAAAAAATGATTGCTGGTGAAGAATTAAAAAAACAAAATGATCAACTGTTTAAATGCAAAGTTTGATGAGAGATTCAAGATTTTTAGACAAATTAAAAACTGTGTACTGTAGATAAAATATGGATTGTAAACAAAAAAACAACATTTGTCCAGATATTTTTAAAGAGTAGTCAGGACTATGTGCTGAATGAAAGAACCTTTTGTAAAATCTTTGCACTGAAGTCTTTTGTAACTATATTTCTAATGAAATACTTCAGTTACTTTTGAAAATAATCAAGAATTTGGAATGATTTCCTAAAATAATTATTCTCTCCATTTTTAACCCATTTGATACCAAACCACCTGGAACTATCCATAGCTTTCCAATACAAAATTGTATATTTTAAAGTCTTTATATTTATATAAAAACCTTCCATAATTTTATGTAATAACCTTTGTTAAATTGTAACCCTAACATCAGATTAAAAAAAGAGAAGTTTTGTTTTATTACTAAATCTCTATAAATTCCTGGTTATTTTCTAAGTTATTTAAAAACCATGGGTAGTGTCTTTCACTAGAAATATGTTAAAAGGGTAAAACTGCTATTTGAAACATAGCTTATATGCTTATATAAAATACATCTTTATATATATAGATTTTGATATGGTTTACGTTTAAATATAAACACTTTGAAACAGATAGTTGTGTATCATAGAACCAGTGATGGTTTCAAGCAGGTTAGTATTAAAAGGATTAATACATAAGCTGTCTATTTTATAAGGTTGTATTTCACATATGCTGTTTATCAATGTTTAACAAGAAAGATGGAATATTTAAAAAATAACTATTTTGTTATTTTTGTAGTTACAATAAAAATAGTTTCTACATTTGGCACAAGGCCAGCAAATACTCAGTGCATTACTGGTACTTTATTTTATCGACCCCATAAGGATGAAAGGCAAAGTTGACCTCGGCAGGAATTGAACGCGGACTGTAAAGGGCCGTAACTCTATGCTGCAAAGCATGGCGTCCGACCTTCTTTTGATACTGCCAATCCAGAGTTACAATAAAAATAATGCTATGGTTTTTGTTTTTGTAGGAACTTCGAGAAAGAGTTTTACGAGGAAAATATAGAATACCTTTCTATATGTCAACAGACTGTGAAAACTTATTAAAAAAATTTCTTGTTTTAAATCCTACAAAGAGGGCTAATTTAGAGGTAAGAACTTATCTTTGTCCTAAAACTATCTTTGGCTGTGAAATGCTAACTTTTCATTTTTAATTTCTATCAATATTTTTGTAATTTTTACACAGTAAAACATACGATTTCTGAAATTTAGCTAATATTAATTAAATTAATTCAGAAATATTTCTAGAACACATTTAATAACATTCCCATATACTTCCAATTAAATATTATTGAAACTTAAACTTATGAAGTTATCTTTAGATATATAAAACAGTACCAAACATAACTGTTTATAGTAACTTTACTAAATATCTGTAAATTGTTTTTATATGTAAATTTTATATTTATAATTTTATAGATTCCAATATGTTTGAATGCCTTATTACATTTTTCAACATAAAGTGTTATTTTATTTTTGCATGCTTTATTAAAGTGCAACCTTAATTAGTTTTAGTCATCAATAATGTTCTTTTGTTTCTTTATTTTTATAACAATACTTTGTGTGTATATTAAATAAATCTTTCTTTTTAATATCACTATTTATTTTTTTTCAGTTTTTCTATTCTTTGCCTACTTATTCCCGGGAGGGCCATGGTGGGTGGAGGTCAGAATCCTCAAACATGCTTTCCAGCGGGTTCTGTCAGAACCGTGTCCCATTGATTCGGCTGGATCCTGAAATGAGATCAGCTGAGCTGATGGATATTATCCAACCATCTTGCTTGGGGGTCTACCCTTTGGTTTTTGCCTGCAAAATCTGTCCAGCGATTCATTCCTTAGACATTCTGAACACAGGCCCGTAGTATCGGAGCTATGATCTCTCAATTTCGAGAAGTAACTCCCTGATCTCTGAGCCACACATTCTATCAAGTAATGTTACTCAGAGGAACCTCATTTTGGCTGCTTGTATTCGTGATTGTATTCTTTCAGTCATTACCCAAGATTCATGACCCTAGGTAAGGGTTGGCAGGAATACTAGAAAGACAGCGAGTTTGGCTTTTACACCTACTTCCCTTCTTCTGATTACTGACTGCTAAAGCTGGTATATTACTGCACCAGCTCTTGCAATTCTTGCACTTAATTCAGCCCCTGCTTTCCATCACTCATGAACACAGCCCGGAGATACTCGAACTTCTCCACTTGCCTCAGTGGAACTCCACTCACATGTAGTGCACTGCCATGAAGGAAACCTTTAATGTCACATGACATAATGCCAGGACAGGCATTCCAACTCATTGTAGAACAATGGTTCACCCGCACACTTCCCCATCCCCTACCACTCTTCCATTGGTACAAACGGAAAGAATAGAAGTGCTGTGGATCATACTAATTTGAGAGAGATAATTATTTTACTGTTGGCAGAACAGATTTTTAAGCTTATTGTTAGTGTCAGCTATTTCTAGTTGCACTACCTTTATATATTTATATATATATGAGTGTGTATAGATTCCCCAAGTTGTCAGGGTGGGGGATCACAGTTAAAAAGGTTACTCAATACATTGGAAGAGTATAGGCATCTGTGATGCTTTGTGGTTTCATGTTGTATTCAGCAAGCCTTTTCAAGGGTTATATAAAACAAGTGTTTTAACGTCATTTTTCCTGAATAAATTATTATGTCATAATAAGTTTCATATTAATCTTGAGGTTTTTGAGGCATTTTACAGCTAAATGCCCTTCTTGATGCCAACCCTTTTAATCATCTCTTGCAACACACAAGGATACGATATACCTATTCTCAGCTGGATACAGACACCACATAGTTATACGAGTAGAATGAGTGCTATAAACTCTACCTGGAGCTGATAAATAGCTTACTGCCATTATTAACCAGAATATAGTAGTTAGATGGGGTCCCTATCATTAAATCACGCAACAAACCTCTGAGATACAACCTCATAGATGTAAACTGCAAATTTCATTTTCTTTTCAAGGACATAGAAAGGGATATTTGAAAGAAAAATAAAATATAATTTTTTCAATAAATTCTAATTTGACTTTTGTAATGTTTGAATGTACATAGATGTATAAATTGTTTTATTTTTTTTATTTTGTTGAATTTATTTTTCTCTTTTAATTGTTTGATTTTTAAAAATATTTTTTGTTTACCGTTGTGTTTAATGTCATAACAAAATTTAATTAATTTATGCACTGTATGTAATAAACAACATATGATAATTATTTCATTTACCAAAGGTTTCACGAAGACAGACGAGCCTGACAAAGATGTCTGACTTCGGTTGTCAGAATTCTGATGACCTAAGTCAGACGTCTGTGGCAGGCTCGTCTGTCTTCGTGAAACCTTTGGTAAATGAAATAATTATGTTATGTTGTTTATTACATAACTAAAAAGCTCTGTAGCCTACATAGAGCACTCTCTTTTCCTTTACCTTTCCTACGGAAACACTTTATATATATATATATATATATTTTATAATTTAACTTTACTAGTTATCTAAGCTACTTTAAAAAAATCTTAGTCCTCTCCCTTTCTCACTCCCCTTTTCTCTCTCTTTCTCTCCCCCTCTCACTCACTACCCATCTCACTCACTACCCATCTCACTCACTACCCGTTTCTTTTTCCTTCTTCTCTACTCATCTTACTCTCTACCTTCTTTCTCCTACTTTTTCCTTTCTTTACACCTTTTGCATCATCCTGTTGTTTTACTTTCAGTTCATATTTCTTAGTCCCCTTCTCACCCGTCATAGAGAGTAAGCCCTCCCCTTCCTTCCTAATTTTACACTTTATGAAATTGCTTGATACATTTAGATTACTGTGAAATTAATTTTTTTTATTTATCATTTATTTACAGAAGCTGGGTAGAGTTTGTTTTTGTTTCATTTATGCCTGTTTTTTTCTTTGTTTTCATTTTACAAATTTTCTGGTAACATCTTAATTTCTTCCCCTTTTTAGGATCATCCTATTTTATAGCAACAAGTGTCAAAAGTAGTTGCATATTTTTTGTTCTTTTTCTTTGTGTTTTTCTTTTGTTTGTTTTATTTCTTCAATCAGGAGTTTAGTCTGCTCCTCTATCTGGTCTATGTTTGCTATTGTGATTGAGAGTCTTATCATCCAGGTGTTAGCTACCGATGTTACTGTAATAATGACTTGAGATACATTATAAAATATTGAATAGCATTTAGTTGATGTCAACTAAATGAGATATAGGAAATAGAAAGTTAGATAGGGTGGACCAATGAATACTTAGATAAACTGATCATATGACTTAGCTAATGATTTATGGAAGGGTGGGGTGCTGCCCACGACTATTGCAGGTGCATAAGTGGCGGATGAAACAAATTTAGGATAGGCAGATCCCTTCAGTAACAAGGGCCGCTTCTGTCTACTGCCAGCTTGCTGGTGGCTGATGAGACCTATATAGGAGATGCAGACATAGCTACAAGGGAAATTTTATTCCAGATTATAATAATAATGATGGATACTTAATCATTCAATAAATGAGTAGCAGCAATAGTTGAGGGTTTACCCTTGCGATGGACTTTCATCCTGTCCAGGGGGGGGGGGGGGAGTCTTGTACTCTGTCACTTAATGCTATAAAACTGGAATAAGCACCAGCCTGATGAGTCTCTGGGCTCGAGACAGACTTTAGGCTTCTTCTTTATTTTGGTAGAATCATTAGAGTTTAGGACAAAATGCCCAGCAGTTTTTTAAAATCGTTTTCTGCACTCTTGGTTTAAATTCCATTCTGACTTACTTTGGTGGTAGACTTAATTCATCACCCATTCTAATACCACCATCTGGTTCTTAGACGTGTTTAACAGAGTCTGTATTGTTACAAACATTTGGACCAGCTCTCCAGTTTGAGGAACCCTCTTTCATCCAGCTCCTTAGTTCCTTGAAAAGAATTATGGGTTATGCTCTTCCCTTACTAAGTGGGGAAAATACAGATAGTTATGACTCTATCTCAAAATTAAGGCATTTAAATTGAATTTTAGAACAGATTTCAGGAATTTAGCCAACATTGGTATCATTTGCTTACTGAAAGTTAATATTTCTCTAATTTTGTTTAATGGTTGTTTTCACCAGATTTCCACATGTTTTTTATATTAACATTTGTGAGAGGAATTTTGCTTATACGCACATTTGTATATTGTCATAGATAGTTCTGAGACCCTCCATACTGCTAATCACCATCTATGAAATGAGTATGGCACCATTGTTAAACAGAATGAAGCACATCTGTGTTGTCTGGTTTAACAATCTAAATGCAATGATTGTAAAGTCTTCACATTCCTGTGTCAGTATAGTTACTAAAATCCTAAGTTCTGTGTTAGCAGTATAATTTGTTTTTCATATGATAAGACCTCTCTTAGTCTTTGCTTTCTAAGTTGTTTTGTCAATAGTGTATTAAGAACCCTCACACACCTGATAAAGTTTATTATTGCACTTTAGCTTTTAGTTTTTAAAATTTTGTATAATTGTTAAGTGAGGAGAAAGTAGTAGTGCTTACGACCTGTAGCTTGCTGACACTGGTGAACTTGATGCAGTTGATGTACCACAAGAACCTCCATAAGAAAAATGTGGATGGAGGAGTTTAGGTTTGTAACCTTTTGGTGGTGTAGGGGTGAAGGTGCTGGGCACATTAGAGAATGATATAAGTGCTGAACAATCATGTCACTATAATCCACTGAGTTACAGATCTATTAACTCATCTGGTTCATTTTGTTTCTTTGAAAAGACTTATGGCTCCATATTGTAAATCAGCAGCCAGTTTAAAGTGTCATCACAGAATATATTGATGTATGCTGTGTGTTGATGAACTGATTAAACAGTCACTATTAAGATGGCTAACATCTTTCAAGGTGAAGCAGTTATATTCATTGCATGTGTATTCACTCACAGATTATATATATATATATATAGTCATTTTAGTATAGGAATTACTTCTAAATGACTAGAATTGTTTCATTTGTGAGAAATCAGCAGGACTTTCCAGGTGACTTCTTATGAATGAAACAGTTCTAGTCCTGTAGAAGTCATTTCTATAATAAAATAAATAATGCCTGTATCCTACTAACATATTGAGTACCTTTTTTAATTGTGGTCACCTCCTGATGTACATTGGGAACCCACCAATATCTATCTATATATATATATATATATATATATATATATATATATATTAGTGCATACATACACACACAATCAACATAGATATATAATACATACTTATAGATATGAGAGAAAAATGTGCTTCTTTCTAAATTAAAAAAGATGTTTTTGTAAATTTTTGTAGGTCATATAAATTTAATTCAGAGTTTGGTGCCAGCATACATTTAGTAGCGGTGCCTCTTTATATATAGTATGGTGCCAGCATACATTTAGTAGCGGTGCCTCTTTATATATAGTATGGTGCCTGTTTACAAATCATTGTATTTAGTTCAATAACATTTTTCTTTCTTTTTTATTGTCTTTTGTTTATTATTTTATTTCAGAATGATGAAAAAAAAAAAGGGGAGAGAGAAAAAAGCCTTGTTGTTCAAAATAGTATTGTAGTAATGCATCCAAATTAGTTTTTCTTATTTGAAGAATTCTTATAAGTAATTTTGTTATAAACTGAAAACCCTCATTTTTAACTGATTATTCAAAACAGTTTCTACAATTATAGAAATTGTGTTGGTGGCATGATAAAATGCACCCAGTAAATGCACCTATAAAATGGTTGGTGATAGGAAGTGCAACCAGCAGTAGAAAACTTGACAAACAAAAGGTCAAGAGACCTCTTCAGTTGTCTTTAAAACATAACCTTCCAAGTGCTGGTGCTATGATGAAATGTACCCAGTACAGCCCCTGTCAAGAAGTCAGTAGTTCTGATTAAGTATGTGATGACCTGTCCAATCCATTTCAGCATGGAAAATATGATGATGATGATGAATTGTTCAGATGTTATGGAATAAACAACTATCTTTTACTTAATCATTTCAAATTGGAAATATGTACCTAGTATATAAGTAATGACTGTTGCTTTGTAGCTGAAAAAGCATAGGACCTCTGTTGATTCTGACACCAAATGTTCCAGTTAATTCAATCAATGGAACAGCCTGCTTATGAAATTAGCATGCAAGTGGCTGAGCATTCTACAGATGTACATTTAACATAGTTTTCAGGGAGAGTCAACAATTACCAGTACAACATGTTTTTCCGACTGAATGTATTTGAGCAATGCAGGATAAAATGTCTTTCTCAGGGACATAACATATTACTAGAAATTGAACTCTTGGGAGCTGAACACCGAACCACAAAGTCACACACACGCACAAACCTTCACCATTAAAAAAGTTGAAATTACAGTGGGACCTCGGTTCATGAACTTCATTCATTCCTGAAAGCCGTTCGTCACCTGAAATGTTTGTAAACCAAAAGTATTTTTCCCATACAAAATATTGAGAAACTAATACAGGGTTTGACGCGGCAGGCTTCCCTTCCCAGCTCGAGCCGGTGGGGCTGGATCTAGGGGACGGCAAAAGGCCTGATGGCATAACCATCTTCTCGTTCCGCGGTGGCAAACCTCTCGTCTGGGATGCCACTTGCACCGACACTTTCTACAGTCTGTGACAGACCCAGATTCTGCTGCGCGTCGGGTTGAGGAGGCCAAACTCCTCAAATACCAGTCGCTCTCCGACAGGTTTGCGGTCGTACCCCTGGCAGTGGAGACTTCTGGTATCCTTGGCCCCAGGGCTACCTCCTTACTCACCACCATAGGCGCTGAGCTGGCCAGCCGCAGGTGTGAGCCCTGCGAGTTGGAGTGGCTTTTCCAGCGCCTCTCGCTTGACATCCTCCGGGGAAACACCTCCATTCTGTCCACCGGGGCTGTGGGTGGGCCCCATCGCGTATCAGGCTGATAAATAAAGTACCAATCCGACATTGGCGTCGATTCTCCACTCACCTTTTCTCTCTATCCACACACACACACACACACACACACACACACACACACACCTTTCCTCCTTGATATACTGCTTCATTACTACATATAACGTATTCATCTAAAGGGAGAAAGACACTGCGTGTGAAAGACAGATTGATATCACCATAGTTACTAACTACACAGCAAGTGACATTTTTCGGCTGATACTCCCAGTTTGTTGCTGGCTCTTATGTTTGTTAATCGAGACACTGTTCTTTACCCGAATCATTTTATGTTTGGAAAATTTGTTCGTGAACCAAGGTTCCACTGAATATTAGTTTAAAGGACTTTCTGAATTATACTCCAATCATTTTAGATGAACTAAACAACCATTCCTTTCCTATTTGTTATTGCCAATACTGATTTGGATGCATTGCTACCAATGTTGATGATTGTTGTTGTTACTAACGTTGCCTTGTTCTCTTCCTTTCTGTGTAACAGACTATAATGAAGGACAAGTGGATGAATATAGGTTTCGAGGATGATGAACTTAAGCCTTATGTAGAACCACCACCTGACATAAATGATTCACTACGAATAGGTAATTGTATATATATAAACCAAAAAAAAAAACAAAAAACAAAAAAAAAACAGACGATCCTATGAACTTGTTCAGATTTTGTTTCCATACCTTGGGAGTGGAAGCAACAGGCTGAACAGGCATTATTATTATTATTATCATCATCACTACCACCACCACCACCACTACCACCACAACTACCACCATTATATTTACAATTACTTTTATTTGTTGCCCTGCTGATCTAGTGGCTGTGCTAAGGGACATTCTATGAAGGTCTGCTATTGCTGCAGTGTAATGTCTCTTCTCTCAGGACACCAGGATTCTTACAGAGAGGCACCTGTCAAAAATCCTTTGCATGCTGTTTTTTTTTTTTTTTTTTTTTTTTTTTTATATCATGCAAATTTTTTTTTGTTTCAGAGCTTTGTCGTATTTGTTGTTGTCATCTTCTAAGTGGGCTTTGTGGTTGTCTCTTCCACCCGTTTGTTTGCTTGATTATCTTATTTTTTATGTGCTGAAAATCAGTTTGTCTTTTGGTCTACAGACCATTATGCGAGACCGCTGGATCAATGTTGGGTATGAAGATAAAGAATTAAAGCCTTACAAAGAGCCATGTAGAGACAAGCTTGATCCTAAGCGCATAGGTAAACCAACGTTATGCAACGTTTATCAAATATTTGTAACAGGGAAGATCTTGTTGATTTCTCCAGCATGTTTTGCTGCCTGTCAATATAGTTCAGTTGTGTATACAAAGAGGGTGTACAGTTCAAGGGGAGAAACTGTTTTCTCTATAACTGGGGCTATTCCTAATTCTTTGTTAGTTTCATGTAGTTGCAATAAACTTTTAACAATTAGTCATATATTGTAATTTTAACCCTTTAGCATTTACATTACTCTATATATACTATATTTTCACAGTAAAGGCTTTGCCTCACATAATTATCTCACATAATATCAAATCTATGAGATTTTGATATTATTTATTTTGAGAACAATACCTTAACATAAGTACAAGTGGCCGGTTACAACCGGTTTGAATAGTAAAAGGTGAGAGAATTCTGGTCAAATACGGCCAGTTTAAATGCTAAAGGGTTAAATATAAAGTCAGCTATATTTTGAAAAACCAAATTTATATTGGAAAATTGACAAAACTTCCATAAATTATTGCAATAAAAATGGCTGACAAGATTTCTGCAATAGAGTCGGTGTTATAATTTTGTCAATGCTGTTTTACATTTCCTTGGCATGTCTGCATAGTTAAGAAGCTTATTTCACAATCATGCATTTCTGCATTTGGTCCTATTGTGCAACCTCTTTGGAAAATGTCTTCTACTATAACTTCAAGTCAACCTAAATCTTATTGGAGGAAATTGGGTAGATGGAAACTGTGCTGATCTCTGTCTTATAGACTATTATTGAGTGGTGGTAGAATCAATCCACCAGCCTGTTTAATACCACCACCATTTGGCCCTTAAATAACTTTTGTGGAGTTTACTTTATTGCATTCAGGTTTCCAGTGTGAGGATAGCCCTTGTTTTCTTCCACTTGTCATAGAAGCCCTGCATTATGATTGAAAATCAACAAGACTTGAAAATTCTATTGATTTTGAGTAGATGTCATTGAAAGAAAACTCTGATTAGTCATAGTTTTACCAAATTATGTTGCTGCGATATTCACAATTAAGATTTCTCTGTAGAATAATTGAAACAGAGGTTTGACTCAAATATTTTTCCTTTTGGAGTATTAGAGTTTTTAAATTATTAGATATATTCTTTTAATTATATTTCTAAATTGGGTTTTGCTCTTAATATGAATCTTTATGTAAACTTTTGATTATTATTTACTTTTGAAATTTAAATATAACTGTAGAGAATTTGATATACACAATTTGTTGTACCTAGGTGTGCATGTACATAATTTAATTGTGCTGTGCTGTTTGTATATATATGTCTAAAATGGGGGAAAGGGTGCTTTAAATATAAGCTCATGTATTTGTTTACTTCTCTTTGAGCTGTAATACATTTTTACTAAGATACTAATATGGTTATGAAAATTCCCTGGTACAAATAGCATTTTTTTCTGCTACTGCTTCATAAAAAAAGTTATAATTTTAAAAGCTTCTTTAGCATTTAAGTTCCTCAAACACATTGCTTTGTAGATGCAAGTAATGTGGTCATTACCTCTTCAACCACTCTTTGTTTCATCCGATTCCTAATATCACTTGCATGCCATGTATTCACTTACCTTTTTCACTTTTCTCTAATTTGCATCACCTTTTCATCCCTATGTCTGTAAGTTTTTTTTGTTGGCTATTGTCTTGTTTAAAGTTATAATATCCTTTTTGCTGGATGTCAATTTTTTTTTACAAACCATCTTTTTTTTTTTTTTTTTTTTTTTTTTTGTGCTAATTTGTTCTTCCAAAAACTATAACTAATATTACTACTTAAAAGCATTCTTAACAAATTTCTGAATTTGAATTGAAATCTAATGTAAAAGATATATACTTTAAAATATGCATGTATTGCAAATGTTATTTAAAAAACTAAATCTGGAAAGTCTACTTTCTCTCAAGACATATATTTCTTTGATAATGAATATAATCTTAATTTCAAACAAATGAAATGATTGTTATAGAACTAGAAACCAATAAGTTTATTACAATGCATAATGCATTTCAATTATGGTGTTTTTAAGTTAATTATAAAGACCATCCAAAGACATAATGCCATGCATCTTGATAAAAGTGCTATATATATATGTGAAAGTAGAAGATTTGTGGTCTTCCCAGTACTGCAGACTATATATATATATATATATAGCCATGATCTACTAAGTTGAGCAGTTATTGTTGTGGATGGGACGGAAGGGGTGTTGGCAATGAACTATTAAAAACATAACTATCAATAATTTTAGTTAATCAAGCAAACAGTCGAATTAGTGAATCTTTTCATTTAAACTACAGTGGATAACCTTACAGGGTAGCATTGAAGATTTAAAAAAATAATCATTTAATCATTGAGAGTAGTAAGACATAAAAAGTCAAGAAAACTTCTCATAAAGATATATTTAATGTGACATACTTAACTATTTTCATATCAATTGAATTCAATTTTGTATTTCAAGAAACAAATTTGAAGAAAAAAAAGTAAACCATATTTTTAAGCATGTACATTTTTTTTGTTTGTTAACACAAATGTATTTTTAATGAATAATTCTTGAGAGTTTAGATCATATTTTTCGATTAATAATAGATTATTTGTTTTTCTCTTTTTTAAATTCGGTATTGAATAGTCTTAATAATTCTTATATATGCTATTAGTTCACTTTAATTTTAAGTCTCAAAGAATATAAATTTCTGCTGGTGATTTTGTAGTTTGGTATTATATTATCTTTTCAACTCTATAGTTTACTTTCTCACATTTTTCTAGACTTAGTTGCTTTAGAGAGCAGTAAGTTTTTTATCTTTTGGTGTTTTGTGTCGTAAAATACTGATAGGTTTACATATATAACAGTTCACACAGTCACACTAAATATTGATAGGTTTAGTTTCTATAAATACCTGCACACAGTCACAACTGTTGGTAAATTTATGTATATATATAATTATTCCAAGTAAAAAGCGTTGGTCGATCAATTAAATGACAAACTGCATTGTAAACGGATGTAAACACTCCATGATGTGGGTATCTTAAGGTATTATATATAAGGTATCAGATGGAGTGTCAATATTATAAAGAAGAGGGACTGTTTTATGTAGACATCGTCTGTTTGTTACATAATAAACAGAGGATGTATACATAAAACCATCTCTTCTTTATTATATATGGGAGCAGTGACCAGCAAACGCTGTACGACATTTAATCCATTGTGCATTTACTTTTGGGATTTTTTTGTATATCTGAGTAAGCCTGGGATGGATTTACCAAAGAATATTTTGAGGCTTTCTCAGAAGGGTAGTGTAGCATCCTTCTAAACGGCTTTGTAGACAGGAGTGTAAGGTTCAAGTCCCAGAACCATAGAGAAGGATAGGCTCTGCTGGTGTTCTAAACAGACTGATTTTAAGTTTGTTTTGTATATTGGATTTCCAAATTTTATCCAGCTTATGAAATGCATTCCAAGTTAGGGCTCTATGTACTTGGAAGTCCCCTTCTGAGTTCATTATGAAGGAACCAAGGTACTTAAAATCTTCTTGCTTTAAGGATTTCCTGTTTATTGTGACTATGTTAACATCAGATTCTGTTGAGATAAACTTAGTTTTTGAGTCATTGCAGTAGAGTCCAACATGAGCAGCAGCTTACTGCAGCGTATGAAGGAGCGATTGGCGATTTTATATACTGAATTTGAGAGAAGTGCCAAATTCTCAGCAAAGTCTAAATCGGTGACAAACCCAGCAAGATATCTTCTGCTTCTTCTGTGCTTAAACATTAATCCTTTCATCTTATTACTTAAAAGAAAAAAAAAATGTCCTTATACTTTGAGGAGGATATTTGTAAAACTGCAATATTTTGTAAATGTTTATCACACTGTTGAACTTCTTTTAACTAGGTCTAAATCTAGTCAGACAGATTAGGTAAGAGTTTCTTTGAACTACATTTAGCAGTTGGTAGGAATATTTCATTTTTTGCATCTTTAAGCAGATCAATTCATTCCTAAAAGACAAATATCAATGAATATCGAATTAAATATGAGGATTTAATTTTGTCTGATATCTTCAATATTAGATGTTGTTGTAAATATTTAATATTCTCTTGAGTGGTTTCCTTGCTTTAGTTTTCTTAGCCAATATTTTCATTTGATGCTTAGTTGGTTAAAGGAAGCTAGGACATTTATCTACAAAAGATTCTCAAACAGTATAAAATTCTATTAATTAGTGCAGAAAGAAATACATATGTGTGTGTTCACTGCTCACAAGATACTCTCTGTTCAACATTTAGGATTCTTTTTAGATCAAACTATATAACCGTATATACTTGAATGTAAGCCAACCCCACTATTTTATATCTGAGAAATGGGTAAAAATCCAAGTTGGCTAAAATTGTCAAAATATTGACCCCAGATGTAAACCGACCCCCTTTCCCCCTTCTACCATCGATTGTTTTGGTCGCATATTCCTCGGCTTATATTCGAGTATATACGGTAATAAGTTTTTGTTGGTGTTTCCATATATTATATTTTTAAATTGATGTTAGTTCGTGTTAGACTTTGGCAGTAGTTGTAAGTTGTGTATTGATCTGTAGAAAGTGATTCGATATGGCATTGGATCTCAGCTGATACCTGAGTAGATTGTAATCTTAGCTAGTTGTAAAATGTTATATTATTTCAGGATAATGATAATATTGCATCAGTGTTCTATGTAATGTTATGTGAGACAAATGTTTGCGAGAGTCTATTGATTTCATTAGTTCTTTGCTTATTAGTTTGTCAAACTCTTTGATTCTCTTCTAATCTATTGTTTCCTACCGTTAGGTCACTTCTAAATATAAGAATTCTAGAAACAAATGAAAAATGTCAATAGAATTTATATGAAGTTCCATAAAATGTCAGCTTTTTAATAACTTGGCAAATTAATTCTTTCAATTATACCAAAGAATTATATTCTTTTATTGGTTCTAGCCAGTTGCTCATGGGCATGCTGGGGCTACATGTATTTAAAATTATTTGTTAATATTTAATTCAAAATCTTTGGAATATTTTTAAATTGCCTGAGCCTTTTCTTGATTTGATCTTTTAAATGATAGTCATTCAACCATTTCTTTTATAAATTGAATTGGGGTTTCTGTCTAAATACTTCAGTTTTTGGTTTGTCGTTGTTTTGTTTCCTTTCATCACCACCATCATTTAACATCTATGAATTAGACAGGATGTCCTGTTCTAAGACTCGACAGGTCAGATGATTATCTTACTCATACGTTCCATTCTGACATGGTTTCTACAGCTGGATGCTTTTCCTAATGTCACCCACTTCATTGCATATATTGGGTGTTTTATCATGGTACCGCCACTACCAGCTAACAGGGTGGACTGGGTGCCTTGTATTGTGATTCCAGCACTATCACTTTACAGAGTGAGCTGGGTACATTTTATTGTGACACCAGCACTACCACTTATTGACATTAAGATGATTGTTGTGTTGTCTTTAGGGGGAAGACAGTGATGGGAGTGGGGAAATTGAGTGTGATGGTGGTGGGGCAAGATATGTTACTGTCCAAGAGAGGGGTAGGAGAAGGGGGGTTGGCCTGCAAATGGAAAGGAATGATAGAAGGGGGGTGGGCTTTAAAAAGAGCAATTGAGTAACACGGCCTGACATCATTGGAGCTGTGGGTGTATACATGTTCTTTGTCGGGTAATGTCTGTCAGTGCCCTGTAGAAGGCACATTTGTCTTGACCTGTTGTCATGGATTGGGTGAGGCAGGAGGAACCAAGTATATGAATAAACTTGCCAGAATCTCTGTCATATTTGGAGGAAATAATAAAAAAAAATCTTGTAGAATTTAGATTAAATATTTGGTCTTAACATCTGATGCATTCCAACAAAATTAATTCCTTCCTTTTCTGATAAATTTGGGAGAAAGGATTCTATTTGGTTTAGAAATAATAGAGAGATTGTGTGTGTTATAAAAGTTTTATGGATTTTATATTCCTTAATTAGTTATTTTTCAATGAACGACTAATTCTGTGTGTAACTGGAATAAATATAATATCTATGATACATTGTGTAGTGAGAAACATCGAATAAGGTCAGCATATCTAACTATCTCTTGCTTGAATAATTAGTGTCATCTGCTGTGTTCAATAGTGTTTTATATTCCCAGCTGACAATTTATTTCTCAAGTGGAAAGACTTCCTTTTCATATGCACACAAAATACAGGCTTGGGAAATTTCAGCTCTCTCTCTCTCTTTCATTGTTAAATGACTACCCAAAAGCAAAATTACAAAGTTCAAGCACTCAACAGGATAAAAATTTGATAAATTTTGCTCTATGTGTTTCACACGCGAACACGTGTGTTTGTGTGTACACATAGTATATGTATGTTTGATATATGTAGACACATATACACACACACACAATGTAACTCTGGTGTAAGTCATGTTTTTTCCCATGAAAATATGTATGGAAGCAGAATGATGCTACAGAATATTAGTTCACAATATATAGTATGTTGAAAACTTTTGTAAAATAGTGATGCATCATTATACATATATATTGAACATATCACACATGGACTCACACATGTAGTCATGTGTATATAGGTGTATAATATATGTGAGTGGAGATAAAGTGTGCAGCTTATAGACAAACAGCTGAGGAAAGGCTAATCAGGAATGACATCAACAATTCCCATGATTATGTGAAGATGAGATCAGAAATGCTTACAAAATGTTGCTATTCTCACTGGCTACTGAAATAGATGTAACATGATCACAACTGAAAATTTTGATAACAACACTCTTGTGTATTTATTATACAGAAAGATATGCTTTTATATATATATACCCCGATCATATTTTAGAGTGGTAGAACTGTTAGAGTATTGGATAAATTTATTTGAAACATTTAGTTATGAATCTTGTCGTTTTGAGTTCAAACTGTGCTTCTTACTCTTATGAGGTAGATAAAATAAGGTACCAGTAAAGTACTAAGTTAATATATTCAAATTACCCCTTCCACAGAATTGCTGGACTTGTGCCTAAAATCATATTTATAGGTGTGTGTGTGTGTGTGTATATATAGAGAGAGGTGTGTGTGTGTGTGTAGATGTGTGTATATACACATATGCACACATGCACATGCATATTTATAGGTGTATGTGTGTGTGTTTATATATATATATAATGTAGGTTCACTTTAAAATGTTTTTATTGCATATCACATTTCATAGATGATTGACTCAAGGCTTTTATTGATCTGATAGGCAGTCTGATGAACAATCTATACTAGTGTTAGGTCTACCACATTGGTAAAGACCTTGATTGAGCCAGTCACCTGTGAAACATGTGTAACATTTTGACTTTCAAAGTGAAACTTTATCTCATACATAATATATACACTCTGCTATAGCATCGAGAGCTTATGTTGGGGCTATTCCTAGTAAACAACATTACTGAACAACCTATTTTATATATGACCTTTTTTAGAAGACGACATTGGGTAGTTCTGGACACAGTTGTTTCGCCAATGCACTTAAAAGTTCTCCACTTGTAAGACCTAGGTTCTTTACAGCTTCACGCCTAATTCGTGACAGAGAATGTAGAGAAACAGCCCTTGACTGACCCTTGTTGGCTCTCTTAGGTATCTTCGTAGGAGCTGTAACAAATTTTTTCACAGTTTGGTGATATCTAATTATTTTAGATATTTCTAATGTTGATTTACCTTTTGCAAGTTAAATCACATTTACAACCCACAATGGCATGATTATCAGACCACTTGTTGATAATTTGGAACATTGAAAGTTTGTGGAAATCATGTAAATGGTTGCGGTTTGTTTACACTTGCGCAAAACCTCACATTTTTTACACACCGTGTGCACATAACTGTTACCATCATTCTGTGGAAATTTTGTTGAATTCCAACAAGTAGTTTTTAAATGAAATAAAAAAAGTTTTGTCGTTAATAATTTGAAATGAAGTGTATATATGACTAGAAAGTATATAATTTCTGAATTACAAAGATATATATGTGTGTTTTGAGAGTACTGTAATCATTGACATGTCTGTCAGTGATTGCAAAGATATGTGTCTTACATAATAAGTTTCTGATAGATTTTATATTTACTTAAAATACTTGAAATCTCTTTTCTGTCTGGTATATTGGTAATAACTCTGTGCATGTGTACTAAGGGACTGTGTTGTAAATGTCTTTTGTTGTTGATCATCTCGGGTTTTGCTGCTCTTTCTTTGCTTGTTATGTATTTCTCAAACCTTATTTTTATTTCAGCTTGTGCAGTTTCTTCCATGTTCTTTTTTACACTACATTGGTTACAGTGAAGTTTCTTTTAAACTCAGAGAAAATATTTCTCCTTAGCTTTTAAATAATTCAAATGCTTTTACTTAATTACTTTCCTTACAAAAACTTTAGCATTTAAATGCAAAATTCATGTATTTTAGTTGTCAATTCAATAATTTAAATTTTCAAGATAGTTTTAAAATGCAACTGTATACCATTTATTTATATAGATAGAACATTATTTAAAAGAAATATGTATAGGCTTTAAGCTTTGCTTTAATATTTATTTTAAGAAATTTGATTTTTGTTTTTAATAGTTACAATTTTTCTTTGATTTTAATTATTTTGATTTACTGCTTTATTGGATTATTTTTTATCTTGTTTATATTATTTTTTGTTCAGTGTGAGAGTTGACTTCGTTGTACTGGGTCAGAGGGTCCAAACATAAAAGATTCAGATTTCACTAAAACCTGAATATTATAAATTTAATAATCTCTTCCCCATTTTCCATTTATGAAGCTTATTTTTAGCTTTCTAATAAATAATTTTAGGTTAGATGTTGGAGATAGAACTTTTTTTTTTTTAATATGTTAGAAATTCAGCTGATTTTATTTAAAGACAAGTTGATTTAGTGTTTATAAAAAGTCATTTTGGTTTAGCAAAAAAATATTGGCTGTTTATTCGATGATATTCTCAGAATTTCAGTTTTCATCTGTAAAAGAAAAGTAAGAATAGAAGTTTTGTAAAATCGCTGCTTTAGAAATATATAAAATAGATAATTTTGTAATATATCTTTAGTGATTATAACTATATTTATATCCCTATTAGAATTAACAGAAAACTTCTCTCTTGTTTTGCCGAATCACCTCAGATTTGAAATAATTTATCATAGCATCTTTCCAGTTAAACTTTATTGTCATACTTACTGTTGTCTAACATTAAGTCCAATAAAGCAGTAAGTTGATTTTACGTGTAACAATTTAATTTCAGCTTTCTTTAAATTGGTAATTTAGGCAAAGTATAGTCATGTGTGAACAATCAAAAGTATAGGCATTGATGGAAATCAATCATGTGTGAACAGTCGAAGTGTTCAATTATTGATTTATTATTATTATTATTATTTATATATATTTTTTCACTTCTACACTTTTGTCCCCTGAAATTATTAGTTTGCAGTTATATTGTGGTTCTTCCTTCCTTGCCTGCCCTATTTATCATAATCTATTCATTTCATCTAAAAAGGAAAATTGAAGCGTTTTAGCACTATACTTTTTATCTTCTTTTCAACCAGCTTAATATGTTTAGAATATTGAAGTTTTGATACATTTACAATTTACCTAACATAAAAAGCATTTGACAAATAAGAAATCTACTGCATTCTTTTTTTTTTCTTTTTTTTTTTTTTTTTTTTTATTAAATCTGGCATTACACACACAATTATAAATAGTAGTTGTAGAAATGTTCCTATTTTAGGAACTAATTCATTAAAGCATTTTGAATAATGTAGTTAAAAGATTTATGTATCTTGTTTGATGATAGTTCCTGTAGAGTTTCTGATTTTTCACTTTGTCATATCTCTTCTGAATACAAAAAGAAATGGCTTTCTATTTGAATTTTTTACTCCTAAAATATTGGCAGTTGGTTTATCTCCTTGTGGTTGACCTAGATCTCAAGAGTTTTACTGTGGGGGTTTCCTCCCCTCTCTTTATCTTTCCATACACTGCATAAATTATACATACATTTTTAGAAAGTGTGTGTGTGTGTGTGTATGTATATTGTAGTACAAATTTGGTATAAATACCCAAAGTTCTGGAGCACTCAGGGCAAATATTTAAGTTTCATTGGGGTAATCAACCCAATGAAACCTAGGTACCTGTATATGTCATTGTTGTAACTGATTATATATATTGTGATAGTACTGGGTTTAGTGTATTGTTGATAGAGAAGTGGATAGATAAAGAAAATTAGTCAGAGAATGTGATAGAATAATTAAACTTAGGCTAGTCTAAGATAAGACACAAGTGATAGATATCTCTACATTGGCACCTTCAAAAGGGCTGGCAGATGAAATGAATGATCACCAACAATTATTAGTGACCTCATTACCACAGCTGGAGATTTGGACATGTTGGCAACAACCGGATAGCTTTTCTGGTTTTACATAGAGAGGGAGAACGAGGAGAGATCATAGTTCCAAGAACTGCTTTGAGAGAGAAGATTCAAGGATATTAACACAACATTAGATATATTGTTCAGAAAGTAACCTTAAACCTCTTCTCCTATATCTCTAATTCTCAGTTTCTTTGCAACTGAGTTAATGATGAGAAGGCTTGTCTACTTGTAATTAAAATTGATTAATTTGATCCATTTCAAAATTTCATTATAACATTAGATCATATTTAAAATTGTCTTTTATCATAATAGTTGATCACAAAATATGAGTGTATATTGTGAGAAGTTATCTGAACATATCAACTGCTAAGAGGGTATGACACCAAGCTTCCATACTTTTTCAATCAGTTGGTAATGTCTATAATCTCCATTTGTGCCAGCATGACAGTTAAAAATAATTAATAGCCTGTCAAGCTGCTCTTTCTATTTATGCTATACTATAATGTACTACCTATAGTTTAACTGCATATACGTGTTTGTGTGTAACTATCCAGTCCTTACTAGTGGGGTAAACAGATTCTAAACGATTACACATACACACACACACACGTGTATATAAATTTGAAAAATAAGACTAATTGTCTAGTCTTGTATCCATTTGTTACTGTCCCATGTGCACTGGAGCCAGTTGTATCACTCCTAAAGCACCAAAACAACGTATCTTCAGTGATTGACTAATGAGAGGAGACTGCCTGTGTTTTGTTCGTTTTTCCACTGACTTTGCCCATATATTTTTATACATATATATAATCATAATCACCATTTAAGGTCTATTTCCTACGCTAGCATGGGTTAGACGAGTTATGCCATTGTGAGACAAGTCAGATCAGCGGACAGTGTCTTGAATATTTCTGGCTTGGTTTCTATGGCTGGATGCCCTTACAGCAACCACCTTTACTTGTATATACATGTATATATGGGTATATGTGTACATGAATATATACATACATGTATATATGTATGTATATGTATGTATGTATATATATATATATATATTTATATATATGCATATAGATGTATGTATTATGTGTGTGTGTGTGTGTGTGTGTATTTATATGCCATGTGTGTATATATTTTAGTATGTGTTATTAAATTATATATACATTCAAGGAACCAGCAGTTTCATAGTCTTTTCTGATAAAATAATGTATTCTCCATTATCAGAAGTTGTATGGCCTGTTATCGTTAATTTTTAGCCTCAAATCTCCAGCTAATTCCTGGTATTGATATATATATATATATTATTCAATTTAGGAAAGTTGGTTGATCAGATAATTCACCGACTTTGGTCATAAATAGTCATAAAACACTCTATGACTTGTATTCCTTAAAGTGTTATCAATAAGGTATCAACTGATAGACCATTTTAAATGTACATCTGTTTATTACATAATCCTGTTATATGTATTTCAAAGATGTTAAAGTGATTGCATAATAGCCCTTTGACCTGTTCTCTTCAGACAGGTTGCAAAGTTGTGGTGTTTTTGTTTTTGATATGCTACTGGAGTTATGAGCATTGTGGTAGTAGTCCACTCCAGTCACTCATATGATTTGGATGGCTATTATAGTATGCAGATAGGATGCGGGAGAGCTATTCTGGCTGGAATTTTTGGGATGGTAAGAAGGTTAAGGTATCAAACTACCATAGGGGTCAGTTGCTCCAGTTCATATATGTTAAAGAATTGGTTCAAATAATTTACTTATTTATTTGTTCATTTGTATAAATCTTAAGGCTACGTATTCATATTTCCAGGCTCTGCATTATTAGAGAAGGAGATTCAGGTTAACTATATAATGATGCACTAAATTTTAAAGTTTAGTGATTATGTTAAAATGTAGGTGGAAGTTAATGTCTACGGAATATGCTAGCTATATAATCTCAGGAAAGTTTTAGAGATTTTATGCATACAAGTATTAAATAGGTCGGAGCATTTGTTAATTACCTGGTGTCTTCTATTAAGAATGTGTAGAGTGCAAAAGAGATTCACTTACATATTGGAATGCTTTTGCAAGCATGCGCCAAAACAACAAGTATTGTACACGGTTCTGTTTGAGCCTCCATATGAGTTCAGATAGTGCTGTGCTTCGTCTTTTATCTGGTTAAAGGAGTGGCGATGATTGTACCATCTAGCCTTAAAACTAGTTGATGTTGCTCTTATGTAGTTATACATTTTGTACATAGTAGTAACTCTACATTCATATACTATTTTTCTATGGGAGCATTTATTCTGCATAGGGCAGTTGGCTGGAATCCTGCAGTTACACTTGATGTTATTATTATCGCGTGTTGTGTTTCGGTTATATGTGTCTGTCTGTTCCTTTGTCTGCTGTGGGTTACTGGGGTTGTGTCAATTTTGTGTATTATTCAGTGTCCTTACTAGGTTTCTGTAATGTTTTAGTGTGTGCGTTTTCGTTATATTCAATTTTCAAATTTTTATCCTGGCTATGTTTTGGGCTGGGTTTTTTGTGGTAGAGTATGATAACTTAACTGTGTCAATTAAATACAAATTCTTTATTTTCTGTTTACTTTTGTCAGACAACACTACCTACCTGTAAAAGCTTTAGGAATTTATCTGTTATTAGTAATAGAATAGTTGCTTCATTTTTTTTGTTTGTTTTATTTAATTTGGTATTTCCTACAATTTAAATAGATTCATCACTGAATTGAAAGAGTTGTTAGCATTCAGCTAGAATATTTTGCATTTGTCGTACTGAGTTCAAATCTTGTTAAAGTCAGCTTTGCCTTTCATCTATTTGGGGGTTGATAAAATGAAGCCGCTGTGGATTGGTATTAATGCTAGAGCACTGGATGACTCACCTAGCAATATCATCTATTTTAGTGAGTCCAAATTCCACCTAGGGATACAAATCCCGTTGATGGTCAGAGCTAATCACCTAACTATGGGACCACAACTGATTATGAAAATTTACAATATGTGGAGGAGTATTGTAGCTATTTGTTACTGCAATTGGATGATGATGCATTAAATTATGTCAATATTGTGAGGAAAAAAATTGGAGTAAAAAGTGAAGTTTACTTATTTGTGTAGCTATTTAATTAGTAATAGAAATTAAACTTTGTCATTGAATGGAATTAGAAATTACTGTATATACTCAAATATAGGCCAAGACCGCCCTCTCCATTTTATGTCTGAGAAATGGGCAAAAATCCAAATCCTGTTTATAAACACATTTAGATGTTGCAGTTTTGAAATTTTCATAAGTATAAAACATATTTATGAAGTTTTAATATTTTGATGTTTAAAATGTTTAAATGTCATTTAGAACATAGTTTTTGTTTCACAACTCCATTATGTTAAGTTTCTGGATTGGCAGTATCGATAGAGGGTCTGACGCCATGTTTTGCAGCATAGAATTACGTTCCTTTATGGTCTGAGTTCAAATCCCACTGAGGTTAACTTTGCCTTTCATCCTTATGGGGGTCGATAAAATAAAGTACCAGTAATACACTGGGATAATTGCTGGCCTTGTGCCAAAAGTAGAAACAATTATATTAAGTTTCAACAAGTTTCTCGAATTTTTGTTTACCATTAACATGCTAAGAGTACTTTGAAGGCAAAAGATCAAATAAGAGAACATTGCATAGAAATTCCTAGAGTAGAAGAATGATGAAGAGAGGGGGTTCAGAGAGGTTGAGAATGGAGAGGGTGGGAGCAATAAAATAAAATCAGAACTAAAATTGAAAGAAAAAATAGAGGAAAACATGTATGTGTATGGGATATTTATGTATGAAAAAGTTCAAATTATAAAAATTTCAACGATGTAGTAAATGTAGAAAAACAGTATTTCATTGTAAAATAATCATTCCAGATATTTTAGCACCTTATTTACATAGAATTTGAAGTTGGTAAAATTGTCAAAATATTGACCTTGAATATAAGCCAACCTCCATTTTATTATCAGTTTTTTGGTGGGTGCACATATTCCTCAGCTTATTTTCAAGTATATACAGTAGGTGGGAAAAGTTTACACTATTGTCAGATCGGACCAAAGAGGCTATGTTTTCATTGGAATTTCCATTGCTGATTCTATCTGTTGCTTGCAACTCTGACAGAAACATCAATACTTTGCACTCAAAATGTACAGGGCCAGATACATTCTAGCAATTCCACTACCCCGAAAACTGGTACTTTCTTCACTAACTCCATTACACACCCAGAACATGTACATTTCAACAATTTTACTACCCCAAAACTGATAGTTTTTTTTATTGACCCATAACACACCCAGAAAAGATAGATTTTAGCAATTGCATTGCCCCAAAATTGGTACTTTCCTCATTTTCTTCATTACACAGCTAATCTGGAAGGATGAGAGGCAAAATGGGTCCCAGTGGTATCTTAACTCAGAGTGAGAAAGCTAGAACTTCTGCTACAGAGCATTTAATCCAAAGTTTTAACAACTCTATCATAAATTAATGGTCACTGATTGTTTTCAAAGCTAAAGTATTTATAAACCTCTGCCATCTAATTAGAATCTGAGTGAGTGAGTCAGAGATGTGTAGGAGAAAGATACTTTATAAAGTGGTTTCTTAAACAGATGGGTTTTTTTCTTTTCTTTTTCATTTTTGATATGACCAAATAAAGTTGGTAAACATTCATTGAACTTATTTCGTGAAATATAAAGGGAATCATTACAGTTAGTCTGTGGAATTACACAATGCAAAATTTTGTTTTATACATTTATTCCTGAATTTTTTTTATTTACTATTATTATCACCACCACCACCACCACCACCACCATCATCATTATAAAATACATATGTCTGTTTGAATAGGATCAATATTTGTGTGTACAATTGCCTATGTAATATGTATGTATGTGTGTGTATGTATTTAGACACATGCACGTTTTATATACATAAACATAGTACTATATTTTTTATACATATATGTATATATATGTATATATATATATATATATATATATATGTATGTATATATATATATGTATGTATATATATATGTATGTATATATGTGTATGTATATATGTATATATATGTGTATGTATGTATGTATGTATGTATGTATGTATGTATATATATATACATATATTATATATTGTTCAATTATTAACGCAATGTTATTTTCTCTTTTTTTCCCCCCTCTAGCTAAATCTTTAAGGAATGAGGGTATTATTTCAATTCTTTCTTGTTCCTTTCAATTGAAGGCACGAACTTGATGCATGAAGCTATTAGATATATTGAAGTAAAGAATATGAGGTTCTTCATGTCAGAACCTTTCCTTTTGTGCACCAAATGATAAAATTACAAACTATCTTCTAACACATTTGAGTAATTGTAATAACTAGGTTAGATAATTCACTGATATAATGTACAACTTTTTGAAGTATTGGAGTAGGAAGAAGGAAAATGTTAGAAATTTAGGTTGAAGTTGAAAAAGGAATTATTGTATAATACATCTTTAGATATACTTACTTAACAATATATATAACTACAAATTAGAAAATTAAAATCTGATTTTTTTTTCTTTTTACATTTTTCCTCTGGTTTTCTAAGAACTACTTTTCAAAATCTTGAACCATAAGTAGAAGCAGCCAGCACACACCACCAAATCAGTATTCACAAAGTTGCCATTTTTGTTGTTGTTGTTGTTTATGAGTGTTTTTTTTTAATTTATTTATTTTTATTTTATGAATGGAAGTCTGGTGAGAGAAGTTTTGGGTAGCAATTGATATGGAAGCCTATAAATAGCTAGTGAGCTTAATCTTAAGAAGAAAAAAAGAGAAAAAACTTAAACTGCCAACCAGGTTAAAGTGAGTGTGAAGAAGAAAGTTGTGTAGTTTGCTGTCTGTGTGTATATAATGAAAATCATTTATATAAAAATATAGGATATTATTAATTATTTGAGATCCAGTAGTAGTTGATAAATAGCTATCAGTAGGCACTTCGTTAAATTGAATTCATAAACAAGTTTAATGTTGTGTGTGTATGTGTGTGTCTGTATGTACACACACACACACTTATTCATACATATACATACATAGACATACACACACACAAACTATGTGAACTTAACTGTATGTGCTTGTTTTTGTTCTATGTTAGATTAGTTGTAAAGGTGTTAATTTTTCAGTTGTGGTGATTTGTGAATTTTGTCTTCTGATCATAGATGTGTAAATTTCTTGACAGTTAGATAACCTTATCATAAGCAATTCTTGTTCCATTAATGCATGGTTTTTTTCTTCTTTTTATGTTGTTTGAATGGACAAGCAGTTAGTACTAAGTTGGTTATAGAATCTAGGAAAAAATAGTCTGTTAATTTGGCTCAAATGTGCTGCAGATAAAATATAAATGTATTTCTCTGGTTGCAATTAAATAAATATCAAATATTTTACACACACATTGCCTCAAGTACTATAGTTTGAAAAGATAAGTCTAAGTAGAAGAAATAAATTAAGATTGAGCTAAGTATATATTTCATGAAATGACATGTACATACAGAGTCATTTGTATATCTTAGTTTCATAGATTTTTTTTTTTTTTTTTTTTTTTTTTTTTAAAAACTGGTAACCAATTTTCCTTTTGCTCCTTGCCCTGTCCCCTCCCTTCTCGCATCTAAACTACCCACAAGGAGGGAAATTCCACAGATAAACTGCTAATGAATTAATTTATCTTTCAGATCAATAATTTTCTTTTGAAAACCTGTTTTTCTTTCTTTAGTGTCCTCAACAGAGACAGGTTCCAACATAAATGGCCTACATCGCTATCAAGGTGAGAAGCTAAGGTTTTCATGCTCTTCTTGAGCACATTGGAATATTGTGCCAATTTCCAATTTTAGGGACTTAGATCTTGCTCTCATTATCAGGATCTGTTTATCTAGATTCAGTGCTAATGATAAAAGGAATAAAAAAGGAAGGAAAGGAGGAGTGGGAGCCCACAGGACCTGTGTCATAACCTAGTTTTTAACTATCTTTCTTTATCTCTTTCTGTCATCAATCTATTTCTTTCTCCCCATCAATGCTGACATTAGCGATGTTATTCATGCTGTACACTCCACTGTAACATTGCATATTTACTATTTCCTTAAAACAATGTCAGTCATTTAAGCATTTTTTTTAGAATATTATCTATTATTTAGGAGTTTTGAGAGTTTATTAATCTAACTTTCAATGAAATTAATTAGTTAAGTTTCTAAAAACCAATACAAATTAAAATTAAACATTAAAACCTTTTTTTTTATTTTTTTTATTTTATTTAATTTTTTTTTATGTCTTGCTATTTCTGCTAAGAAATATATGCTTTCTCAATGATTTCTTTGCTTTAGATATTTTAGACCTAGAATATTTTTGTATTTAATGAAACTTGGTTTAATTCGTTAATGTTTTTACTGAAAATAATTTTAAAAGAAATACAATTTACTCTGCAAATACTGTTCCCCTTCCAAATGGTTTCTGATTTTGTTATTTCTTGTTCCTTTGGTTTGTTTATATGGGTTTCAGCAGTGATATATTTCTGGAGAAAATCTGTAGAAATATGAATTATATCCAGAAAATTTTCCTTAACGAAATATATTTCTTTCAGTATTTGTAGATAAATATAAGTAATATGTATATCAATATAACTATTTTATATTTACAAAGTTAAGGGTTTAATTTCTGTATAGGATGGTAAGGATGGAGTGGAGTGGAGGCCAGTTGTATTGCCATTAAAACAAAATAAAACACAAGATTCCCTTAGATATTTCTTCTTGAATATACTGTTACTAAAGACAGATGGTGTGTTCAGATGAAAAATAAGAAAATGTGTTTTAAAAAGATAAGAGGAAAGTATTGGAGGAAACTATTTGGAAATGTTACATTTAATGATCTTTGGTGGGGGTAGGGATATTTTTAATTAGGTTAATGGCAAGCTTGGGTACAGGCAATTTGTTTTTCTTTTCTAAACAGTTTTTGTTGAAATATTTTGAAAAATAAACAAAAATGATGGAGAATGAATGAAAACCTCATTTTCAACATTTACTGCCACTACATTCAAGATGTAAAATGTTGATGTATTTTGAATATATATATAGAAGAAACAGGGGGATGTGTGGTTACTGGATAAAGTGTATTTAGAAATAAGAGGAAATCATAAACAGGGGATATTTTCCAACATCGGTTGTCTGCTGGAGATTATGGACATTTCTACGCATTAAAGCCTACATCAAGCATGAAACTAATATATATTCTTATATATATATATATATATATATATATATATATGAATGAAAAGTAAGCGGAAAAGACTCAGCAGGTGATGAAGTACAATGAAATTATATATTAGTTTCATGCTTGATATAGTAGAAAAGTCTTAATGTTTCGGACACTAGTCTTTCATTAGAAGATAGAATGAAAAATTAAAGAAGAAAGATAGAGGAGAGTGAGCATATATATATATATATATATATATCATTGTCACTGCCATCATCATTAACATAAGTTTTCCATGCTTGTATGGATTAGATAGGTTGTTACATACTGAAGCTAGACTGGGCAGTAGACTATGTATTGCTCATACACCTCATTTTTGGATTGGTTTCTACAGCTGGATGCCCTTCTTGGTGTTAACCACTTTACAGCATGTAGTGGGAGCATTTTATTATGACATTGGCACTACCAAATTACAAGGCAGACTAGGTGATTTTCACCATGCTATAGGGTTGGCTATGTTCATTGAACATTAATTGTAAAGATTCTTAATTCTATAGTAAATTGTGTAAGCTAACTGTACATGAATATTGTTGTAATGAGCTAAACATGTATTATAATAGATGAATATGTGTATGTTTACAACAATATCTCTACAGTATAAAGGTTAATATATTTTCCTGGATAACAAGTGAAACAAACTTGGATTCCTTTCATTTTCAAATTATAAATTTACACAATTTTTTACTTGAAATGTGTATAATTTTTGTATTTAGAAGGACAATAGTTAGAAGGACAATCATGAAATATTTATTATATATGTGTGTGTGACTTTTGTAAATAATTAACTATGATTTTCAGTTGACTAGCAAGAAAAACTTCTAAGCTGCAGACAATTTTTCAACTACTTAGTTTTATAAAATTCTGATAAGTGTTTTGAATGTATGGAAATTCTGAGTGAATGCATCATGGCTGAATTGTTAATAAGTTTGGTTCACAGTCATGAGGTTCTGAATTGATTTCCACTGTGTGAAATCTTGGTGTGCAGAGGCAGGTTAGTCCTTTTACCATGAACTTGGGTTAGCCTAAACCTTGTGAGTGAAATTGTGTGGACAGAAACTGTTAAGAAGCCCATCAGATGGACTGTACTTAGAACTCAAAAGACCAACGTTATACAATGTTATACAATGCTGACCCCCTGTGAAAATTATGTTAAGAGGACATCTCTTTGGAATACACAGCCTTTTAATTTGATATGCTAGATATATATTTATTTTCTCAGCCACTTAACCTCCTGGTACTTGTTGAATGAGATGTAATTATGTGGCCTAGAGTTAGGGTGTTGAACTTGCAATCACAGGGTTGTGAGTTTGATTCCTGGATCAGGCAGCGTGTTGGGTTTATGAACAAGATGTTTCATTTCACATTACTTATCATGATAGTACTGGGGCCTCTATCATTAAAACACCCGAGAAACTTCCTATGTAATGTAACCTAGTTGGAGACCAGCTCAACTTGATATATATATGGCTGACTAGATTTTATATATAACTTGTGTGATCATGTGTCCAGAAAACAACACTTAAGTCATAGATACATTAGATATAGAATAGAGTAGACTTTGGAATCAGTACTAAATAATGGTCTAAATCAGGGGTTCTCAACCTTTGTTTTTTTTTCCTACTTGTTGACTCCTTTGATTCCCATTTTACTCTGGAAAAATTCTAGTTGTGGCTGTTATTGCTTTTGCATTTCTTTTGATTTCTATTAATTCCTTAGAGAATATTTTGACCAACTGCTATGGTTAATTGTTTTTTTTTTCTAAAGCTTATGATATTTCCTTGAAAGCAACATTTTTTTTTTCATGGACCCCTAAAATAATACTCTGGATCCTCAATTTACTATTTTTTTTTGTGTGGATCCCGGTTGAGAACCACTGATCTAAATAGCTAGTTTATAAATGATGAATGATACTAAGCTACCCTTGATTCTACGATGTGAACTGTTTATTTTAAAGTGTTTATATTTCTCTAATAACCTTCAAAGAATTTTTGTTATGCTCCAAAATTTAGCTCAATCCTTTTGTTACCAACCTGCTTGATTCTATGAAAAAAAGTGTTTAAATGTGTTCATATTAAAATTTAAACCTTCCATCAAATTTTATATAGGAATCTTTTGTTATGTAATGCACCAAACATCAGCTTAGCAAGAAAGTTATATTACTAAGTCCCTCTAAATTCTTGATTATTTTCAAAATAATTTGAAAATCAAAGGCAGTGCCTTTCATTAGAAATCTTGTAATCAATGGGTTAAAGTTTTGCTACAACAGCAGTACAGCTTTCAGTGATATAAACACTGCATGCTCAGCTAAATCTTATAATCAATGGATTAAACTTTTGCTATAGCAGCAGTACAGTTTTCGGTGATATAAACACTGCATGCTCAGCTAAATGTTCAGTGCAACACTTTCATGGCTTTGCTATATAATTGCTGCATCTTAACCCTTTAGCATTTACATTACTCTATGTATACTATTATATCTTTGTGGTAAAGGCTTTGCCTCACAGTTACAGCTGGTTTGGAACAAAAGAAGTGAGAATTCTGGCCAGATGTGGCTGATCTAAATGCTAAAGGGTTAATCAAGAAAAATAAATGTTTTATTGCTTATAAAGTTATATTATTAACCTGTTCTTTCTTTAACATTTATATGTGGTTGTTTTATATAAGGATTTGTTGACATTGAGTTAAAGATTTGGCACCAGTTAACTTTCTTCTGAGCAACATTCACTCAATATTGTCAACATATGTATTTCTTTAAAAAAATTGTTTTATTGCTTATATTAAAAGAAGTACATGGCTAGGGTGTTAAACCAATGATCTGAAGTTGATCGGTACGATTCCTTGACTGGGTAATGCACTGTTTTCTGGAGCAAAGTACTTCATTTTATATTGCTCTTCATGATAAGACTGGATCCCACTATCATGAAAACACCCAAAAAACCTCATATGTGATACATCATCATATGTGGCCAGTTAAACCTGCATAGGCAGGAGCTGCACACTTCATCTTTTGAATTTCATGTTAAAGTGGAAGGAATTTTTAATGAGACAGAAACTTGGGGGAAGAGAGGGTATTTAACCCTTTCGATTCCAACCCAACAAAAATTATCTCTGGTTCTATGAAATAAAACCATTTAGATTATCTTCCAACATAATTTTATCTAAGAACCACATGTTAAGTTACTATCATAATTATTAATAATTTTAGTAAATCTCTCAAAATTCTTCAATTAAATAGTTGGTTCCTCATTCTAAACTCATTCCTAACTATTATTCCATCGGTTCTTTATTCTTCCATTCCTAACTATTATTCCATCGGTTCTTTATTCTTCCATTCCTAACTATTATTCCATCGGTTCTTTATTCTTCCATTCCTAACTATTATTCCATCGGTTCTTCATTCTTCTATTCCTAACTGTTATTCCATTGGTTTCTCATTCTTCCATTCCTAACTATTATTTCATTGTTGGTTCCTCATTCTTTCATTTTTAATCACTATTCCATCATTGGTTCCTCATTCGTTCATTCTTAATCACTATTCCATCATTGGTTCCTCATTCGTTCATTCTTAATCACTATTCCATCATTGGTTCCTCATTCTTTCATTCTTAATCACTTTTCCATCATTGGTTCCTCATTCTTTCATTCTTAATCACTATTCCATCATTGGTTCCTCATTCTTTCATTCTTAATCACTATTCTATCATTGGTTCCTCATTCTTTCATTCTTAATCACTATTCTATCATTGGTTCCTCATTCTTTCATTCTTAATCACTATTCCATCATTGGTTCCTCATTCTTTCATTCTTAACCACAATTTTATCATTCAATGAGTAGGTCATTGGATTGGATAAATAGTTTGGCACCCATACATGTTTCTTGATTGCAGTTCCCATCACATGGACATCAGTCTTTGTTACTTGATTGAGTTTTTTAATCTTTTTATAAATCTGTTTCTGATTTCCTTACCTGAATTTTTAATGTTATTTTTCTGCTCATTAGAAGTAATAAACTAGCTGAACTATCCGTTCTGTGCCATTCCTTTCTGTCAGTAATATCGTTAATAGTAGTTGTATAGTACAGGATTATTTTAACTTTCAATACAACCTCCAGTTCTATGATTCAAAGCCTACCATTTGAAAGTGTATTTACATTAAAACCTTCCAACATTTATTTGTCAGACATTTTCTACCTGTTATTTTCTAAACATCTTAATAATGAAAAAGTTGCTTATATTATTTAATTCTTACAAATTCTTGATTATTTTCCAAATTTTTAGCAACAAACAGGCAGTTTATTTTATTTCAAATATAGTTATGAAAGGATTAATTTTGTACTATGGTTGTCATGAACACATATGGCCAAGTGGTTAGCGTGTTGGGCTCTAAATCAAAGGGTCCTGGATTTGATTTCTGAACTGGCTGATATCTTGTGTCCTTGAGTAAGATGCTTTATTTCATATTGCTTTTCACGATAGGACAGGGACTCCTACCATTAAAACACTTGAGAAAGCTCTTATGAGATGCCAGTTAAACTAACATAGGTGTGAGCTGAATCAACATGTTAGGACTAGGCCCTTCTATCATTAAAACACCCAAGAAACCTATTTATAAGATACAACTTTGTTGGAGCCCAACTAAACCCTACATAGGGAAGAGCTGTAAATTTCATTTTTCTTGTTCTTATAGTTGAATATATAATTCACTCTTTTAGAAATTCTTATGTATTTCTTCACACACAAACTACAATCATTTAAAAATGTGTAGCATCATAACACACACATTCTCATACATATACTTAATATTTACTTACACAATTCCATTTTTTTTTTTTGGTCCATTGCCTATGTTGTCTTTCACTGTATATTTGACTTGACTAGTCTAAACTATTATTTCATCTTTTACATTTTACAATTTTATTTCATGAATATTTGGAAAACCTAATTTCTTATGAAATATCAAATGCCGTACCACCACCATCACCAACACCCACTTCCACCAGCACCAGCTTCACCCCACCACCAGCTTCACCCCACCACCATCACCACCACTTTCACCACCACCAGTCACCACCACCACTACCATTTATACAATTTGTTAGAGAGTCAAGTGCTTTAGCCCTTCCATTACCATATTCTACCTGTGACTTTCAAGTAATTTTGAAAATAATCAAGATTTTGAAGGGATTTAACAATGTAAATAACTCATTTAACTTGAAGGTTCTTACATAAAATTATGATAGAGAATTTTTAGATAACTATAAACACTTTAATACAAACTATTTCATATTGTAGAACAAGGGTGGTTTCAAGTGATTTAATATCGAAAGTGTTAGTGATTATACATAGAAATGTTTAATTAGTAATCTAAATATAATGAGCTTCATGTTAGTTGTGTATATCAGGCTTAATCATCAGTTTTAGATGGTATTCATGTTTTTTTTTTACCTAACAAGCAAACAAAATAAAAATAAAACCAGTTGGTTGATGAGGTGGTGCAGACAATAGTACAAAATGGAGAAGCTTATCATGAGACCTGCTTGGCTAACCCCTACTTTAACAGGGAAAAATTGCCTTAAATCACTTGTTTATTGAACAGCAAAAAAATATTTGTTCTTTGTTGAAATTTGTTTTCTGCATCTTTATAATTCATTTGTGTATATGTTACACACACCCATGAGAAAACACACACACACACACAATTTTTCCTTTTTTTGCTGCTATTTTATTCAGGCAACTTAACCATGTATATTATATCACCGTGTGGCAGATGTTTTCTCCATTTTTATATCACCATGTGGCAGATGTTTTCTCCATTTTTATATCACCATGTGGCAGCTGTTTTCTCTCTCCATTTTATATTAACATGTGGTAGCGGGTTTCTCAATTTTATATCACCATGTGGCAGCTGTTTTCTCCATTCATACTCCACACATGTTTACTAAGTGCCAGTTTATATCATGAGCATATGTTTCATTCCATTATTGTCTGTGTTTTATCCAAACCCCAAAAATATGCTGTTATTTATTTATTTATTTATTTATTTATTTATTCTTTTAAATGTAATCTTTTTAACTGTTAACGATCTGTACCACATGAAGCCAAATTAATATGAATGACATACTTGAAAACCACAAAACAGCACTGACTGTATCACACTAAAAATTAGTTGTATTTTTATTTTTTATTTTATTTTTTATTTTTTATTTTTTTATTTTTTTTATTTTATTTTTTATTTTTTATTTTTTATTTTTTATTTTTTATTTTTTATTTTTTATTTTTTATTTTTTATTTTTTATTTTATATTTATTTTATTTTATTTTTTTTACTATAGTTTATTACAAATTTGTACAAGGATCTGTTTCCTAGTAAAGATACTACAAACATTTCAGTTAACAAACCCATATTTAGAAATTATAGGATGTTAAGAGTTAATAGTATAGTGATATACCATTTTGTGAGGTGTGAAATGATTGGCATGATTCTTTTTTTTTTCTTTTTGGCACCAAACATGCTTTCTCTCTTCAACATGCCTTTTATCTTTGTACGTATGTGTCTGTGATTCAGTAATGACATAGATGTCTTCTTAATAATAACGTATGTGAATATTATTCATTGTGTCACTGGATGAGATAGCTTGCCTCTCTTCATATCCCCCACTCACATCTTGTTTGTGAATTTTATGATTTTTATTTTATTTATTTCCTTTAGCTTCTTATTTTGCATCTTTTATCAAGCTAATTAAACTTGTTGCTTTATTTCAGACATACAATTATTATTCGTTTTTCGTATTACTTTACATACTCAGTTTGAAATATCTGAATGATGTCTCAAGTAGTGAGCACCTTTTGTTCTTTTTCATTGTGATTTTATTTCTAAAATTGGGACCAAGCCTCGCAATTGAGGGTGGTGGTGGTGGTGGGGGAGACTATAGTTCATTAACCCATTAGCATTTACATTACTCTATATTTACTATTGTATATTTGTGGTAGACGCTTTATTTTGCATAATTATCTCTCATAATATTGAATCTATGAGATGTTGATATAATTTATTTTAAGAACAATACCTTAATGTTGGATGAGCAGCCGATTATGGCCAGTTTGAACAGAAAGAGGTGAGAGAATCCTGGCCAGATACGGCCGGTTTAAATGCTAAAGGGTTAAATCTGTTGCAGTACTTCACTGTGACATATCTAACCCTTTTCTTACCATATTTCTAATGAAGTACTACATTACTTATGTTTCAGTTAATTTGGAGGAATTTAGTTAGATTTTCTTTTTTTTTCTCATTAGTAAGCAGATGTTTGAAACAAAGATTTCTTAATTAAAATCATAATGGGAGGTTTTAATATAAACATGAACAGTTAAAAATTAAGTTTTGTACAATAGAATCAGGGATAGTTTCAGGTTGGTTGGTACCAAAAGGGTTAATCAAATTAGAAATAAACATAAACCGTAAGGTATTGTGTGCAACTCCCTTCCCTACTCTTACTGCCATTCATTGCCATCCGTTTTTATTTGGGAATTTGTATTTGAAGGCCCACTTCAGATCTTTATAGTGAGGCTTGTATCATAAGAGTGCTCTGCTAATCTTAGTTTACTATTTCAGTATTACTTTTCAGTCTTTATACACAGCTTTTCAGCACATTTTGTTCTAATAATTTCTCGATTAATAGAACAAAATATGTCACTCCCTCTCTTACACTTTTTTTCACATACATTTATATCATATTGTGCGTATGTGTGTATGTGTGTGCATTTGTATGTGTGTGTGTGTGACATTGTAGTGTGGTGGTAAATTCTTAGTGAACCAATTAAAAATGTTTCACTTACACTGAAAGTACCCATGGAAAATATGTTGGCATCAAATTTCCATTCCTTCTTCACAGTTTACAACAGAAATACAATTCCTATGTTAAAATATCTATAATACAATAACTGCTACTAGTTCTTAATTTGGTACATGGGTTTAATCATACTAGATGCTATTATGTAAATGGCAAACAGAAAATATAAAAAAAAAATTTCTGCATTGTATAGTTTGGCTTGCTTCTTCTGGATTAACTAATGGCCTTTTTTAAAAAAGATTTTAAACTCTTGATGTCCTGTACCACATGATACTGCATTAGCAAGACATTAAAAAAACCCCACAAAACTTCACTCCAATGCTTCAAATGTTTACAATGATCTGTCCACTAATAAAGATACTTTTGAATTAACAAACTTGTTTTTAGATATTTTCTACTAAATTATTACAGGATGTTAAGAGTTAATTTGTTAGCTTTTCAAGCAATTTTAATATATAGTCTAATCAATTTAACGGATTTAAAAAAGTATATTTAAGACTTTACAATGCCTGAATCACACTTATCACAAAATGCTGTTTTTAGTTTTTAAAGTAGTGAGAAAATATTTCATTAGCTTTTTGTTTTGTTTTGATTCCTACAATTTATATTTATTTATATATACCAAATTCTAACCACAATGTTCCCTCTCCCCACCAATTTTATTCTGGGAGGTAGATTCATTTGGTGAAGGGTGGGGGGCATTAATAATTCTGAAGAAGAATTTTTTTTTATTATCAAATATTATGTTATGATTCTTATTTTAACTGTTAAGAAAAAAAAACACTATCTCATTAATTTGAAACTGAAAACTGCAATAATAACTATTTTAATTACTTTCAGATATTATGGCGAGTATGGGATACACCTTGAAAGATGTCGAAAACTCTTTGAGTCAGCAGAAATATGATGATATCATGGCTACATATTTACTTTTGGGACGAAGAACGTCTGATGTAAGTTAATCATAGTTACCAGGATTGGTCATCCTTATTCTTATTCTCTGTCAGTTTTTCAATGAGTCTTCCACAGACATGTACCCATTACTTAGTTCTTAGGGAGATTCGGTCTGTCACAGTGTGTGACAAGGTTTGCCCTTAGAATTGTAGTTGATTCACTGGGCTTCTAAATAATTTTCACCTACAAGACTTGGATGGATTTGAGGCTATGGTGAAGAAAACACACACAAAAAGAAGCTGTCCAGGACTCTACACAGTGGGATTGACCCTTGAACCTCAAGAAAGTGAAACAAACTCCTTAATCATTAAACCATGCATGCATTCTATAAGATATGCCAATACACCAGTTTTTCATACAGGTTGATCTTCCACCATGCGATGTGTAAAACATAAGCCAGCTATAATTAATTTGTATCTACATTATCAGCAACAGTCGTCAAGGGTGTTTCAATGTAATTTAGAGAATATTTTGTTCTGGCTCTGTGGAGATCAACTTTGCCTTTCATCATTTCTGGGTCTATAAAATATAGTATCAGTCCAGAGTTGTAGATTGGCAGAATTGTTAGAGCATCAGACAAGATGCCTTGTGGTATTAGTTTCAGTTCTTTTCATTTAATAGTATAGACCTTATTTGATTTATTTTTGGTGTTCAGAAGGGCATCCAGTTGTAGAAACCATGCCCCAAATGGGATGTTTGAACATGATGAGGTCCCTGCAACCCATCTAGTCTGAAACCATGAAAACCCATCAAACCCATGGAAAGTAAATGTATGATGATGTCAAAGTATTGAATTTTATTTTATGTAGCTTATTGTTTAAATAATTGAAACCTGAATTCCTTTCAGTTGGAAGGCAGTGACCGATCTGGTAGTAATCAATCTCTCAGGCACTTGCCGGTGACTACGAACCGACCAGCAACTGAAACTAATGCTAATACAAATCAATCACCCAATCGTGTTACAAGGAGTCTCTCTGCCACTAATCAGAAACCACCTCGGCGTTACAGCCATGGGGGTAAGTACATTGGTTCACATATCTTTTTAATTTGTTATTTCAGGATGGTGGAAATAAAAGCAGTGATGACTGTTTTGAAGAGAAATCGGATGAGGTGGTTGGGTCATGTGTTGAGGAATGACAGTAAGTGGATGAGAGGAGTGATGGAAATGAACGGAGAAAGTAGTAGTGGATGGGGAAGACCAAGAAAGACTTGACTCCAGATGATGAAATGAAAGCCAATGGTTTGGTTAGGGGAGATGCAGACGATAGGGGAAAAGTAGATAAGCCTGTCAAGGATCTAGTGAGGCTAACCTCTGCTTTAGCAAGGAAGATGGTTTTAAAACATTTGTTATTCTGTTGATCTTCCAAGAAAACTGCATATTTTCATATAATTATTCATTTTATGTCAAACATTTTAAAATAACTTTGTGCGAAGTGTGATGCTGTATGGTAGTGAAACATGGACAGTGACAGGCTGGAGAGAAATGAAGCAACCATGCTTCGTTGTATGTTCAATATAAATGTGAGAGAAAAGCAGAGCTTGGATGAACTGAGGGAGAAACTGGGTTTAAGAGGAATATAATTTTAAACATTTCATATTATTATAGCTAAAGAACGGAGTGTTTTTAACTTTGTGATGTTTCTTGCGAATTATCATATGAGGGTCAGCTGAAAAGTTCATAGGCTAACCAAGGTACTCTCATGGAATTACCAAATGAAGTTTATTTTTTAACATAGTCCCTGGAAAGAAACAATGCAGTCATTAATAAGAAGAGTTGAAATTAATGCATTCAAGATTTCACAGCTGTAGCATCACTCCTTCATAGTCAGCCTATGAAGTTTTCAGCCAACCCTCATATCTCAATGAGAGGTATAATGGCTTATAATGGTTGAAATTATAAGAATTCTGTTTCAGCATCTGTTAATTTGATATTATTGTGCATCATTGAGTAGCATGTGAAGGTGTGGTCTAGAGATTAGTGTTGGACTCAGTCACGAGGTTGTGGGTTTGATTCCTCAATTGAGCTGCACTTGTTCTTGAGCAAGACGCTTCCTTTCCCGTTGCTTTTCATAACACTGGATTCCTTATTAAAACACCAAAGAATGTAATGATTTAGCTGAAAATATTTAATGGGTTTTTTAAATTCAAATGTTTATAGTATCTTTACACATGGACCGATTGTTGTGAAAATTTGCAGTAATAAAGACTATAATATAATGTATTGCTAATGTTATGCGGTAAAGGATGTTGGAAGCTAACAGTTAAAAATCAATAAATGTAATTTGTGTATTTTCTCCATGATTCTAGGCCCTGCTGGACCTGGCAGTGCTACATCATCTTCACAGTCGCAGTCATCAAGTTCCCATGCAGCAAGAAGACAAAATACAATAGACACTAATACTAATACAACTACAAAAGAAAGTACACTGAGTTCTCGAATGAAGACCCCTTCTGGTGGTAACATGCCCCTGGAGTCTCCCAAGGTTTGATTTATTTTTATTACACCACAACCCTCTCCTCGCTGTCAGCTGAACTTAATGTTATATTCAAATTTCATTTGTACATTTTGTAATTGATCTAAACAAATCAAGATGGATAAGTAACCCATTTGATACAAACCTGGCTAGTTCTATGAAAGAACACCATTTTGAAGAGTTTTTATTTAAATTAGCATCTCCCAACAAATTTATATTAGTCATAATGTTATTTGCTATCTTGAGATAATAATTTTAGTAAATCCCTCAAAAATTTTCTCTGATTAATTAAAATAGAGTGTACCACAGCCGTACAATTTTTTAAAATTGGGAAAATGTCCAAAGGACCAAATGTGTCTGTGTGTATGGTACCGTGTATGTATATATATATATATATATATATATACTTTATCTGATTGTAAAGCAACAGGTTCATATATTGTCAGCCAAAGCATACATATGTGTACACACAATGTTTGACTCTGGTTTATCGTTTATCTAAATAGTTTCTACTTTTGGCACAAGGCCAGCAATAAACCAGTACATTACTGGTACTTTATTTTATCGACCCCGTAAGGATGAAAGGCAAAGTTAACCTCGACAGGATTTGAACTCAGACTGTAAAGGGATGTAACTATGCTGGAAAGCATGGCATCCGACCCTCTACCAATACTGCCAATTCACTGTTTATGTAAATAATAATATTATATATGGTATAGAGCTTTCATTTCCTATTTAGTGGTAGGTATATCACAGCCTCTAGTGTAATACTGTCACCTGTCATAGAAAAGACTTATGGTATTTAGTTATGGTCTTTTAATTTCTGATTTCAAATATTGCTGAGGTCATCTCTGCTTTTCTTCATTCCAGGGTCAATAAAATAAAGCAACCTATAAAATTCTGGGATTGTTATAATCCCCCTCCCCCTCAAAAAAATGTTGGCCTTGTATCTAAATTAGTAACCATTGTTGTTTATTATTATTATTATTATTATTATATTTGTAAATTGTAGATTAGTGCAAGTCCTGTTAGAATGTCAGTAGCCAAAAAACCCAGTGGACCTTCTACAACGCCGAAGAACAACGTTGTAAGTGGTTCTTCTCTATCACGGAGAAGTACCTTTGGGCCTGGAGACAATAAAACCAGCACAGAGAAAAATAACAGAACTACTAATGGGCAAGACTACCGGAGGTAAGATATTTGAATTCTTCGCTTGAAGGTTTTTATTAGCGGTAAGTAGAAGGGAAATATAGCTTTTATCTACTAGAATTTCTGTAAACTAAACTTTTATTTTGTCTTTTGTTTTAGCTCATTGGGGTTTGATTATGACAAAAACACATAAATTTCCACTGTATGACAATCTCTACTTAGTATTATTGCTGTTATTTATTCAACATCATATCTACATCATACATGTATCTATCATTTACTCCCTTTCCCATTACTTCCTTCCATGCCATCCAATCATTGTGTTCCCCGATCACACTTATAATCATACAGCTCTCTTCTTGTTAGTCACCACTCCTTTTCTATTCCCAATCTCAGTAATTTTTGTTTTGATGGAACAGAGACTATGGTGAATAAAGAAGCCACTTTAGCCTTGGAAGGGACAAGTTGACTCCTGTAAAGTGGTTGACATTTGAACAGTAACAACACAGGGTAATGAGGACATGTCAGTTTTGTGATGGTCATGACAACCACTCTAGTGCTGGTATCATGATAAAATGGACTCGGTACACACTGTGATATGTCATCCCCTGAGCCATCTTGGAGGACAGTAGCTCTGAAAAAACTACTGACTTTGTTTATAACAACTTGTTTAGTACATACCTGCATAGAAAGGAGACAAAATGATTGATGAGTATTGTTTACCAGTATTTTTAGATTCTATAAATGATGTTATTACATGTGGTTCTAGTTTTGCATATTTAATAAATGCACAAGTTGTGTTGAACTCTGTAGATTACTTAAGAAGACTGGCATATTTTATATAAATTATGAATGATATTTACTAGAACTTTGTTTGAATGAACTGGTAAAATAGCTTGCGGTTGGTAGTAACACCAACCAGTATTTACTCCCAGGATGAAATTATTTCAGGCTATAGGTTTGTGGTGTCGCAGGGAAGTTGAACTCCTTTTGATACCAAACTCATTGAAACCAACCCTTGTTCTACAATATTAAGTTGTTTGTTTTAAAGTTTTTATATTTATATAAAAACTTTCTCTCATAAATTTATGCTTAAGACTCCAGATTATTAATGAGAAAGTTATTTTATTAAATATTTCAAAATTTTTGTATATTTTCAAAATGATTTGAAAATAATATGAAGTGTCTTTTATTAGAAATTGGTAATGAAAGGGTTAGTGTTTAATTCTATACTTTGACTATCAGTCTCTGGTTATTTAATATGATTTGTATCATGCTAAAGCTTCCATTAGTTCAATTCAAAAAATATTTTAAAGAGAACTTTTGATAATTTGAGTTAGCATTGCTCTATAGTCAATTAATTTTATATTCTAGAGGGGTTAGGTTGAATCATAGTCAGGCTTTGGTAACTAAATTGGCAAAACCACTTTAGAATTTCACTCTGGTGTGTAGTGGGGGCTCCAGTAAGTGTTTTGAGTCTAGCATTGTTGATTCTCTTGTTAACTTCTTCACCTGGTTGTCTTATCAGATATATTGGCCTTGTCTTTCCTCTGTCCCAGGGAAACCCAGACAAAGGAAGCCCCTTAAGTTTAAGGACAGTTCCAAGTGACTTAAATCAGTTCTAGCTACATGTACTGACTGTTGATCAGTGGTGTTGCTCCTGTATTTTCATGAATTATGTGCCATTTATAGTATTTCTAGTTTGTGACATTTAAACTCTATGGAGTCTTTTGTTATATATAATCCACCATCAGTTTATCATCATTTTTATGTCTCTTGGAATGGGTTAGACAAGATATTTTAAAGTATTCTACAGCTAGATGCCCTTTCTGAGGCCAACCCATATTTTTTATATTAAGGGTTTTGTTCGACTTAAGTTTTCACACAGAACCAGTGAGCTGCAAGACATGTCCCCAGACACATATAATATGCACAGCTTCAGTCAGTCAATTTCACTCACAAGACATTGGTCAGCTTGAGGCAGCAGAAGACATTTGCTCGAGGTACCATGCAGTGGGTTTGAACCTGAAACCATGTGGTTGCAAAGAAAACTTCCGAAACACACAGCCATGGCTGAGCTTATCCAACCTTGTATAATGGTTACTGCATTACTCAGAATAGTGGAAGTTGGTTTTAGAAATTATTTTCAAAATATTATTTATACTAGCAGAAAAACCACCCTAGCATGTGTAATGTGTATATTGATATTATATGCAGGTATATATACATGTAGATATGATACATCAAATAAAATCGTAATTGACAATATATAATACATAGAAATTGAATGAAGACTGTGTTACACTGTCTTATTTAATCAGTAACGTAATCCATGATACATTAAAAAAGACGATATTATATATAAACTGCATTAGGAGAAAATTAGTATGTTTATTTACGCGATGGCCAACCGGAAGTGTTGACATTTCAGAAATTTTAAAGAAGTGAATCTTTAAATAAACAAAATATATTTAATCAACAGCCACGAAATTTAGTAGATAAATTTAGTAATATTCATTTATTATTTATTCAAAGTAATCCAACTTATTTTACAAACGGGATAAAAAAATATATTCTGGACGCTTTCCCGCACTCCTCCCTTTATTTTAGTTAAGATGTCAATAACCACATAAAATATGGAATTGAATTCTAAATATTTGATAGTATTTGAAATAATTATTTATCCAAAATTTAATTAGAATTGTTTTTTCATTATTACAAAGCTTAATTAACTTGTCTATAAACAAACTGAATGGTATTAGTGCCAACATTTCTTGTTTTACTGATAGACAATACATTTTTTCAGAAAAATATTTTGAAATTGTTTAATAATAGAAACAATTTTCTTATTTCTGTCACTCAAGAAGGGCAATGATTGTTTTGTCAAGAAATAATTTTAATGTGCAAATTTAGTACTGATTTCTTTTCAGTGAAGTGAATATATATTTTAATTTCTATCATTATTTTACAGTGTTATATATTATATTGTAATAATATTGTCTATGACACGTTATTGTTGTTTAATTAGTATGCTGGCATTCAGCATATTTTTTATTAGCATATGGAACTTGATACAGCTGATTGATGAGAGCACAAGATGAAAGATATTCAATCTTTAGTTTTGCATTACCTTAGATGAAGATTCTTCAGCGTTGTTGGAAGCTTTTTTTTCAAGAACCTCTAACTCCAAACACAAGGAAATGGTATAGGAACTTTTGAATATAGTTCTCAATTGGAATTTTGTTTTTAAATATTTTTCATTTTATATGTTGTCTAACAATCATTATTAGGAAGATATATAACTTTTCATTTAATAATAAAAAAAATTTTCAATTTGATATGCATGTCAAACTTTATAGACCAAACTATTTCTTCTATTTCCTAATTCATACATTAACTAACTTAAAAATTAGCTAAGAAGTTACTAACTCATTCTCATCTTTTGTAATATGGTGGCTATTTCAACTTCCATGGAAAGTGGAGACTTTCTAAAATGTGTTGAAAAGAAAATTAACTCATTTACAATGCTTGCTTTAACCATAAAAGCAAAACTTTAAATTGTTTTCCTTCTTAATAATCTGAACTTCCTTCACTCACATCAGAGGCGAATGAGGAAAAATTTCCTTTCATATGACTTTTATAGTTTTATTCATATTCTCTAATAGCTTTCTGGGAAAAATTGCCTTTTTTGAAAGGACTGGTTATTTTTGTTTACTTAAAATGCTGTTGAAATCAAATCAATTCAATTCCATTGATACTTTAATGAAGACATTAATATGTTTTATTTCTCATATTTCAGTTTTGACTCTTAGCTAACTTTTCATAACAAATCACTTACATTACCTATTATCCTTATTAATAATTATATTATTTCTGGCTCTACACAATAATTTAGATCTTTCGTAAGATAGTTTGATAGCTAATATTACATTGAGTCAGTATTATTTTTCATACCTCTTAACTTTACTAAAATAACATCTACTTATTTTTTTACTCACTGATACATTTTAAAAGTAAATCACCTTAAAGTCAAATGATCTACTTTTATTTTCTAAATTATTTCAATTTTGTTTAGAGGGATCTTGGGTACATCATATATTGGGCTCTTAGGTACACATATATAGGGATCTTGGGTTAATTCATAAGGTTCTTTGTTGGATTCTGTTATGGTCTGGTTTATAGGACAATTGATTTTCTACCGAATTCCTAAAAATGGCTTTTGAAGTAGTCTGGTTCTAGTTTTTCCACACTCCAAAAGAAGCAATAATAATGATAACTTCTTAAATAGCTTTAGAAATCATCAGAAATAATCTGTTACTTCACCTAAATACAGATTAGACATCTTTCCATTGGAAATCTAGTAATTTTGGTTTGGTTTGTTTTGTTGTATTGATTCCAGTTCATTCTAGAATTGTGTTATCTCTGCCCCCATCCTCAAAGACAAGGAAAGCAGATGAGATATCCTCATTAAGATAATGATACAGTTGTTAAGCTCTTTGAGGACATTTGCATGAATTTAATAAATGAAGGCGCATGGCTTAGTGGTTAGAGCATTGGGCTTGCAATCGAAAGGTTGTGAGTTCAATTCTCGGACTGGGTGATGTGTTGTTTCCTTGAGCAAGACACTTTATTTCACATTGCTCCAGTTTACTCAGCTGTAGAAATGAGATGATAGGACTGGGGTCCCTATCATTCCACTGCAAAGTGGTCGTGGAGGTGCCACAGCAAAAAAGCACCCAGCACTCACTGTAAATGAGGTTGGTTTTAGGAAGGGCATTCAGCTGTAGAAATCAAGCCAGAATCAGTTCTCGTATGAGCAAGACAAAGTCAGCCGACTGGACACTGCCCACAACAAGACAACCCGTCAAACCCATGCTAGCGTGGAAGAACGGCCGTAAAACGGTAATGATGAAGCATTGTCATGAAAGAAGAGTTTTATTTGAGACAAAAACTGGCATAAATAATCTTGAGACTCCTCATGACATATCTACTCAATAAATTTACTGATAGCATTGATAACTGTTTCAATACAAAGCCTGAAATATTGACATGCCCAAATCAGATAATCTTTATGTATTTTGGGCATTGTGCAAATTATGGCAGGCTTCAGAGATATAGTGTTATATGGGGCGTTGGTTGGCTTCCCTCTCGACTACGCCCCATACTTCGTAATCCAATGGATTCAGGTCTGGGGAGATAGGAGGCCATATGTTTGAGGGGGTGACATAATTGTGGAGATTGTAACTCATTCATTCTTGGGTTGTCTTGGCCTTATGAGGAGTGCACAGTCTTTTTGTTAGGTGTACAGTCTTCCTTTGCTCATGCTCTCTATCTAAGGCCACACAACCTTCTCCAATACCCCATTATAGTCAGCAGCATTGACCCATAAGCCCTGAGGAAAGAAGTAAAGAGGCATGACATCTCCTTCACTGCTCACAACTTCCAGAACCATCACAGTTGCTGAACACTGTGTGTATGACCGGTGGAACATCTATAGGTTCTCTGCACAACTAACTGTCATTGTTTTGGTTGACCTTTTGTCTTGATCTAAGTTTTTTTCACATCAGAGAAAAACCAAAGCATTCCAGTCACTTGATGTTTCAACTTGCTCAACAACACTTTGCCCAATCAGACTGTTATCTTTTGTCTTTGCAGACATGAATTGGTCTCTCTGTATCACAAATATCTTGTATCAAAACTCCTCATACATAATTTTTCCGATAATATGCTTTGAAACTTAGAGCTCCTGAGCAATGGCACTAATTGACTTTCTGGAGTTCTTATTGATAATTTTCTGTACCTTACATATGAATTTAGATGGTCTTATGGTATTTGGACACTTAGCAAGCGTTTTATATTTTGCTACTGCTGTAGAATCCCTGTCAGTGGCTCCCAGCTCTTTGCAAACTTTGACAACAAATGACCGTGCAACTGTCAGGAAGCGAACACTTTCTCAATCAAATACAACATGCCTTTTCATTTGCTGAGTCAGCTTGATGTTTGCCATAATTTATCTGAAAAAAAAATGATAATCAGAACAAATAGAGAAAAGTTAGAGCTATTAAAAGCTGTGTCCTCAAAGAATTGAGCAAGCCTGTATCTTCTATTCATAATTGTTTCTACTTTTGGCACAAGACCAGCAATTACCCAGTACATTACTGGTACTTTATTTTACCGACCCCGTAAGGATGAAAGGCAAAGTTAACCTCGGTGAGATTTGAACTCAGATCATAAAGGGACGTAACTCTATGCTTCAAAGCATGGCGTCTGACCCTTAGATAAAATATAGTATTGATCTGATTCACATTTCAGATAAAACTACCCTAGTCTCACAATTTTACACAGCTCAGCATATTAAGAGTTCAAATACTTGGTTGTTTTCCCAAATTTTATCTAGGAGTAGAAATAGCACGGTTAAGTTATAATCTATGTTTCAAGAATTAGGATTAATATTAAAATAAGCAAGCAAGAGAAACTTCCAATAGTTACATATAGTTTAGAGATAGTTACAATAGTTACATATAATTTAGTGATAATTACAATAGTTACATATAATTTAGTGATAATTACAATAGTTACATATAGTTTGGTGATAGTTACATATTATTATTATTATTATTATTTCCATTATTATTATCATTATCATCATTTTCTTGTCATTCTATCCAGTTTTTCTCTCACATTGTTATTGTTTATCTTGTTGGATGGCTCTTGATTTTTCTGCAAAGAGAAGTTTCTACAAAGACAGAAGATGAAATATGATATGCTACTACTGATCAATGCAACAGCTATTCAGATTGACCATATGGATTGATTGGCCCTCATCAGTGTCTCTGCCACATTTCCTACTAGTAACTCTGTCTGTTGAAATGAACCTGAGAATATGCTTTTCTCTTCCAGCCATATACCAAATTCTACTTCCAATCCATCTTCAGAGCCCCCATCAGCAAGGCCTAAGGGTCATGCAAAGTCAGCCAGCACATGTCAACCATCACGAGTCCCAGATTTGCCACCTATTAGTTCAGACACATCTGATACCTATAGGCCAACGTAAGTACAGATTGGTGCTACAACTGCTAGAAAAATTAGTTCCTTGCCATGGCGATTTGAATTTTGATGGTTCTTTGGATTTTTGAAATATGTTGCCATTTGTATTCCACCACCTCCTACATCGGATGACTATTCCCTCCTCTCTCCCTCTATTTTTTCTGTCAATTATTGTCTGCTTTTTATCTAACACTCTGCACCATCTTGCATGATTCTTTGTTCAGGATATTTCCATTCCTTTACATCAGTTTCATTATTTCTCTCTTTATAAAAATTCCATTTTTCTCCCTTTTATTTATATTTAGAACTTTCTTTTCCAACTAAGTTTTTCATCAAATTGAAAATTTTGTGATGCAGTTCTCATTTAAGTTTTTCGCCAAACCCCACAATCATTTAAACAAAATGCAAAACAAATATAGAGAATAATGCAGTGAAATAAACCTTAAATAAGTATTTTTGCCCTCAAAAGTTGATATCCATTTATTGTTTTTTGTTACAGGAGAGTGTAAATTTGAGAACTAACTAAATATATATATATATATATATATATATATATATATAGACCTATTGGTTTGTCTGTTGAGGTGTAGATATAAATGGTTTTGAAAAAGAATTAGCTTCCAAGTATTGCTATAGTTAATGTTGTATATAGTTCAGTTCACTTGCTAAAGTAAAAATATTTTTTTTAGTTATATAAATTTTTCTTAGACAACACTTATTTAAAAAAAAAAATGTCATCAAAGTTTCTGTCTTCTGTGCAGATAGTTTAAATGGAACATGTTTTGTTCAAGTATTTAACATCATTTACCTCATATCCCACAATTATATGGAAATAATGTTAATAATAATAATGATATTATTAATAATAATTAATTTTTATCTAATTTTACAGTTACATAATAAAACTAAAACCAAATTATTTCCACTAAAACTGAATTTCTAATGATTAGTGTATTTCCTAATTAATGAACAGCTCATGTTTTAAAACATATCTTGCACATATTTGTTAATGTGTGTCTGTAAATGTGTGAATATGTACACATATATGTCTGTAAATGTGTGAATATGTACATGTATATGTCTGTAAATGTGTGAATATGTATATATACATATATATATATATATGTGTGTGTGTGTATGTCTGTAAATGTGTGTGTATGTGTGTCTGTAAATGTGTGAATATGTACATGTATGCGTGTGTGTCTGTAAAAGTATGAATATGTATACGTGTGTGTGTATATGCACATGTACATGCATGTTTGTATGTATGGAATTGCACAACATTTTTATTTTTTTATTTATTGTTTATTTATGTGTTTATTTATTTCCAGATGTTAAAACATTGTTTTATGTGATCTTGTGGGTTTTTTCCATCCCTGTTTTGTTTTTTGCTTTTTATCTCACTAATATGTTGAATCTTGTGTTTCCATTGTTTCCTTTTACTTTAAAAAAATGTTTTTGTTTGTGTTTTTCTTGGATGTCTGAGTGCATATTAGAAACAGTTTTCAATATTGTGTATTATCAATAAAGTTCTTCAGGAGGTTATAGGGATCACCCAAATCAAAATATAAGCATCCTTATTTTACACCAGCTTTCCATGTTGGTATGAATTGGATGTGTTGCCCCTGTCTATGACCAGATTGGTTAGGGAACCACATCTTGTCCATGTGATCTACATTTAGCATGGTTTCTGCAATGGGGTGCTCTTTCTAATGCCAACCATTTTACAGAATGCACCAAGTGCATTTTATTGTGACACCAGCATTGCTACTTTACAGAGTACTGGTAGCATTTTATCATGACTCCAACACTAGAGAGGTTGTCATATGATTGGTATGGCTGGAGAGTCTTCTCTACCCTCTCTATATTGTGTCTGTTTGATGACCAACCACTTTACAGTGATTCCAACACTAGAGAGGTTGTCATATGATTGGTATGGCTGGAGAGTCTTCTCTACCCTCTCTCTATTGTGTCTGTTTGATGACCAACCACTTTACAGTGATTCCAACACTAGAGAGGTTGTCATATGATTGGTATGGCTGGAGAGTCTTCTCTACCCTCTCTATATTGTGTCTGTTTGATGACCAACCACTTTACAGTGATTCCAACACTAGAGAGGTTGTCATATGATTGGTATGGCTGGAGAGTCTTCTCTACCCTCTCTATATTGTGTCTGTTTGATGACCAACCACTTTACAGTGATTCCAACACTAGAGAGGTTGTCATATGATTGGTATGACTGGAGAGTCTTCTCTATATTGTCTCTGATGACCAACCACTTTACAGTGTCACCAAACACTAGAGAGGTTGTCATATGATTGGTCTTACAGGAGTCTTCTCTACCTTATAGTGTCTGTTTGATGACCAACCACTTTACAGTGTCACCAAACACTAGAGAGGTTGTTAGGTATTTAACATGTACAGAGTATCCTAAAATATACCTGCTGTAAATATGTACTCATATCAATAGAAAGTAATTATTTAGCCCCACACACACTCACACCAGCTAGACCCTTGAATATTTCAAATAACCCTACTCCTCTTAGAATAGTATTTTTATGTTTAGTATAGATCAATATTACCATCATTATTGTTTTAATGCCTGCTTATCTATGGTGGCATGAGTCAGATGTGACATTTTTTGAGTCAGGTTTTCTATGACCTGATACCAACTCAAACTTTATTTCTAATTCTGGTATATACCACTCATCTTCATTGAACCAACTATCTGTGTTATGTTTTGTTTATGCAGGACATAAACAAGGGCCACCATTTACTTAAAACAATGTTATGAAAAGACACAGACACACACTCATACATATATATATACATGCACATCTCTCTCTTTTTGGTCTTCTTCATAGTTTCTGTCTACCAAATTCACTCATTTGTTGGTCTGAAGCTATATAAGACTCTTGCGGAAGGGGCTGGATCTTGAAATCATGTGGTTGCAAAGTGAAATTCTTAACTACACAACTATGTCCACCATATAGAGCAGAGTACAAAAAATATTGTCATTTAGGCTAAAAAATTTCCCAAATTGCTGTTATTGTAGGGAATTCCAGTTATCAGTATGCTGAGATTAACTGAAATATCAGAGAGCCTTGCTTTGATATTGTTCTGTTGGAGCAAGGTACGGCACGACCAACTGGTCAGGCTTGTCTCATAATGCAGACAACTTGTTTAACCCATGCAACCGTGGCAAAATAGATGTTAAACGGTGATGGTGATCATCATCCTCATCACTGTTTTATGTTTGCTTTTCCATGTTGGCATGAGATGAGATGAACGAAACAGTTTTGCTGCACTGTTTTATAGCTGGTTCCTTTCCTGATGCCAATTCATACTTAATTTTTCTTTCCCTTAAGTATTGTAACCTATTACACCTATTTCTGTTGAACAACTTCGGCTGCAGGCCATCATGAAAGAGCACCATTGCTTAAGCAGTATCAATGTAAAAAGAAAGAGAGAGAGAGATGCACACATCAGTCTCAGCCTATATAGAGGCACAGACACATGTATCAGCCTCAGACTACACACACACACACACCACCCACCACACACCACACATACCACACACACCACACACACACACACACTAGCCTCAGACGATATAGAGAGACACACATACATATATCAGCCCCAGACTATAGAGATAGAGAGAGACACACACATCAGCCCCAGATTATATTGTCTCAAACATGCCCACTGTGCTGCACAGTGAGATTAAAGCTGAAACCACATGGTTATAAAGCAAACTTCTTAACCACACAGCCACATATACAATTACAGGCTTAATCTTGCTAAAGTTGACCTTTCCTTTCAATTCTGTGAAATTGATAAAGCAAATATGTTTCAGTAAGTTAATATTCTATACTCACTAGCAACTTCTTAACTACACCGATGTAACAGTATAAATGTTATAATTTTATAAAATTACTTAGAGTAATTTGTGCCTGCATAAGATAGCATTGTTATCTTTGTTACTGTTGTGTAGCTCCCACTACTATAATTTTGTGCTTTACATGATAGAGCTACTGCTCCTCCCTGTCATTAAAACATTCAAGAAACATCATAGGAGGCCAGCTAAACCTACATGTATGTATGTATGTATGTATGTATATATATGTATATATATACATATACATATATATGTGGTTAGAGCCTTGGCCTTGCAATTGAAAGGTTGTGAGTTCAATTCTCAGACCGGGTGATGTGTTGTTTCCTTGAGCAAGACACTTTATTTCACATTGCTCCAGTTTACTCAGCTGTAGAAATGAGATGATAGGGACTGGGGTCCCTATCATTCCACTGCAAAGTGGTCGTGGAGGTGCCACGGCAAAAAAAGCACCCAGCACTCGCTGTAAATGAGGTTGGTGTTAGGAAGGGCATCCAGCTGTAGAAATCGAGCCAGAATCAGTTCCCGTCCCACCCTTGCAAGCAGGGAAAAAGCGGACGTAAAATGAAATGATGATGATATATATATGTGTGTGTGTGTGTGTGAGCTGTAAATTTTATTTTTTGTTTTTCTACTGCAAACTACACAGAATCAGTTTGGTATATCTTAACCTATGTTTTTTTTCAATAGAGGTTATTAGTTTATTACTGATTCAAATTATAAAACTTTAAGTCAATGAAGTATACCATTTCTTAGCAGCTACGGTACATACCCAATGGAGTTAACTCTGTTTCAAGTATTTGGTCTAGGTCCTTGATTTGAGGATATCTCCTCCCTGCTCCCCATCTCCCCTAGCAGAGGCCCTGATCTGAGGATATCTCTTTCTCCTGCTGAGGCCCTGATCTAAAGATATCTCTTTCTCCTGCTGAGGCCCTGATCTAAAGATATCTCCTCCTCTAGCAGAGGCCCTGATGTAAGGATATCTCCTTCTCCCCTGGCAAAGGCCCTGATCTGAGAATATCTCCTCTAGCACAGGCTCTGATCTGAGAATATCTTCTTCTCTCCCTGCTCGCCATCTTCTCTAACAGAGGCCTTAATCTGGGGATATCTCCTTCCATCCCATCTCCCCTAGCAGAGGCCCTGAAAACGTCACAGATGATATACATTTGGAAAAACATATACAAAATACAAAAAAGCACTTATTTGTTTTCTGAGGACAGGTTTTGTTTTGAAATATTTATATTTCTTGGCCTACCTTTGTCTTAATTATTGATATATTAGAATAGATTAGAAATCATCTCTGTAAGAATTAAATTTCTCATTTATACACGTGTGTGTGTGTAAGAGAGAAAGAGAATGTGTGTGAGTGAGAGAGAGAGAGTAAATAAGTGAGTGTGTATGAAAGTGTGTTTGTGTGTAAAAGAGAGTGTATGTTTCTAAATCAGTGTGTGTGTGTGTGCAAGAGAGGTTTGGGTGTGAGAATGTGTGTGAGTGATTGAGTGTATGAGAAAGTGTGACTGAGTCTGCAAATGAAATAATAATTTTGGTTTTTATCTCATGATTTCCCTTTTGTTTTCAGACCGGCTCAAGGGAAAACTTCAATTCCCTTATCCCCTGCTGCCATCAAGCCTTTATTCCGGGGCACAGCAGGCCGCAATACATTCCACGGAGGCCACATTAGGGACCGACGGCAGTTCAACCAATATAACGGCCCAGGTGTTCCTGGACATGCTCAGGATACCACAACCGCCGGACAAGTATCTCGAGTGTCTTTCCTGAACAAACTAACTTCAAAATTTAGTCGAAGGTAAGTGGCTAAGGGAGTTACTGCCTATTTACTGACACTACATCTGTGAAGGGAGAAAATATTGCTGTAATTGACTCATGACCATCGACCAGCTCCCACAGAGAAACCTTTGTTTGTTTTTTTTTTTATTCCATATCCCCCAACTCTTAATTCTTAGATTAGTTACACACTCACTGTGTTGTGACTGATTATATAATATTGTCACTATGTGACTAATTTTTACTACTTTCCCATAGACGGATTTTTAGAGTCTAAAACTATGTTGATCTTTTAGTCAGCACTATTCAACAAAGGCTTTGTAACAAGAACAATAAAGTATTTAAAAAAATATACATATTATTCTATCGTAGTTTATCTTTTTCTTTGAGTAGATTTAGACATGAAATTCTAAAGAAAAACCTTTTTGTTTTTCTTTTTTCTTTTTTGTCTTCCTCTGAATTGTAAATATCAGCCTTTCTTCTGGCACCTTGAATTGGTTTGTAAAGTACTTCAGTAATTGAAGTTCTTTACATGCCAAAATAATGTTTTAAATCACGTTATCACTGTAAAGTACTTTGCTTCTTTTGAAGTTCTTTACATGCCAAATAATGTTTTAACTCACCTTATCACTGGCCTGGCATTATTATTATCTTGTTTATTTTTTTTCAAATTTGTAAAAAAACTTACACTTCACATATTTGATTTTTAGGCACATGTTTTTCAGAAGCTATTTAGAGTTTTTTTTTTTTTGTTCTTGATTATTTTAGGGTGGGGAGGGGGGTAAATGTAAAAAATTGAGCTGTTTGACAGTCAGTTAATGAATATGATTGTGTTTCTCTGTGTGTGTGCGTGTGTGTCTAGTAATGTCTGGGCCCGACAGCTGAGCTCTTGCCATTTCAACACCAAATTCCAGACAGGAATATGTTGTCGAAATGAGCTCAGCTGTCAGGCCCTCTATACTATATTTATACTTTACTTTCCAAGTATTGAATACTCTGCTGAATTACGGTCTTACTAGTTTAAACTGGTATAAATTCTGAATTATATATGTGTATATATATATATATTGGTAAGAAACTCTCAGGAGAGCTGGGTAGTAGGTCTTCAAAGAAGAAAGCCCCTCAAGGGGGCCGGGCTGCATCCAGGTCATGACTCCTGGATGCCCTTCTGCTGACATTTAGCTATTCGGAAATCAGAGACTTGCTGTGTATTTAAACCGTATGGAAATTTTGTTGACAGGATCTAGCTGGAACTACTTTCCATTGCTCCTGCTTTCAAACTTATATTTAAGAGCTTTCTTGAATTCTTGAATTGAAAAATAACGTTGGTAGTCATGGTAGCAGTGAGACGTCAACATACTGTCAATAATGAGCGACTTAAAATTTCTTCCTTTAACGTGCGTTAAAATAAAAAACCACAATGCCTCTCGTGTTATGGAGGTCGTTTTTGTTCCTCCTTGAGTAGATCCAGTGGGAACTCCTTTCCACTGCCTTTGATATTGCTTTAAGGGCTTTGGTCCTTGTCTTCCCAGGGACTGAGAGTTGTTTCATGAGATTGTAAGCAGATTTGCCCACAAAGACTCTGGCACCAACCTCTATGGCGAGAACTTTGACTTGGAAGTCGGCTTCCCTCAGATTGTTGGCTAAATTGGCATATTTTTCGGTTTTGAATATGTGTGCTTCTTCTAATCTACTTTCAAATGGCACTATAAGTTCAACCAAAATCAACTGTTTTGATGAACTGGAATGGAGTATGATATCCAGCCTCAAACCACTCTATCTGATGATTTCTGGTTGTTTTTCTGACCCTGGGAGGTCTGCTGTACACTCCCAGTTGTCCACACCACCCAGAAGACTCTATCCCCGTCCTCTGTATGGCATAGCTGTTCCTGGCCATGATTTGCTGCCTCCTGCCGTATAAAATGTTGTCGGAGATTCTCATACTATGGGTTTTACTTTTGCCGTGTTTATATATATATATATCGTCTCTTCTTCCCCTTGTTCTTATGTAGCAAACACTCAAGGAGAGGATTTTAATTTTCCAATATGTTTACACACACCTATACACAGCAACTGATGATGGAGTGGTATGGTTTTCATGGTGCCATTCACCTCCTTACTCATTACATTATGTAACTTTAAAGTTTTTTCTGAGAAGCTACAAAAAGAAAAACTACTCCCTGTCATTTATAGATGGAGTGGTCCTGAAACAAACTAACTACCAAATGCAAGATTGAAAATATTTGAAAACAAGTAGAAAGATGCACACAACACACAGAAAATATACTTTATTTCTTTATGCAAATATATTTTACTCTTGTTTTGTTTTGTTGAACTAGTGTGTTACAGGAGATAAACACGCTCACTCACACACTGTCTCTCACACACATACACACTCTCTCACACACTCTCCCACACACTCTCACAAACACACTCTCACAAACACACTCTCACAAACACACACACTCTCACAAACACACACACACTCTCTCACACACACACACTCTCTCACACACACTCTCTCTCTCACACACTCTCTCTCTCTCACACTCTCTCCCTCTCACACACTCTCTCCCTCTCACACACTCTCTCCCTCTCACACTCTTTCTCACACATGCGCGCTCTAACACACTCACACACTCTCTCTCACACATGCGCGCTCTAACACACTCACACACTCTCTCTCACACATGCGCGCTCTAACACACTCACACGCTCTCTCTCACACACGCTCTCTCTCACACATGCTCTCTTTCACACACGCTCTCTTTCACACACGCTCTCTTTCACACACGCTCTTTCACACACGCTCTCTTTCACACACGCTCTCTTTCACACACGCTCTCTTTCACACACGCTCTCTTTCACACATGCTCTCTTTCACACATGCTCTCTTTCACACATGCTCTCACACACTCTCTCACACACACTCTCACACGCGCGCGCGCACACTCTCTCTCACACGCGCGCGCACACTCTCTCACACGCGCGCGCACACACTCTCTCTCACACACGCGCGCACACACACTCTCTCACACACTCACATGCTCTCACAGCCCCCCCCCCCCCCACACACACATATACATGTGCTGCCTCTGTACTGTTGTTATTTATTTTACTCACAAAACATTGCTCAGACTGAGGAGGCTTCACTCGAAGACACTTGCCCAAGTTGTCATTTAGTGGAATTGAACCCCAAACCACATACACCCACACACTCATATATGTGTGTGAATGTGTGATAAACTAATTTATGTTAATTTTCTCTGCTGACAGTTTGGATAGGTTGTCACAGTCCAAAGACAGTGAACCATATCTTGTCCATATGTTCCATTTTTGGCATGGTTTCTACAATGGGATGCTTGTCTAATGCTAACCACTTTACAGTGGCTATGTGTGTGGAACATCATCATTATCACCATTATTTTATGTCCATTTTTCCATGCCAGCATGGGCTAGACGAGTGTATATATATGTGTGTGTGTGTATGTATGTGTATATATATATATGTGTGTGTGTGTGTGTGTATATATACATATATATATATATATATACATATACACACACACATCATAGCTACCATTAAACAAACACACGCACATATATATATATATATATATATATTATAAAGAGTCTGGACCCGACAGCTGAGCTCTTGCTATTTCAACAGCTAGTTCATTCCAGACTGTATGTGTATATATATGTATATAGATATATATATGTGTGTGTGTGTATATATATATAAAACGTCACTGAGTATCATTAATAGGTCTATAGTGAAACATTATTTAATTGAACTTCATATAAAATGCTGAGTGAAATAATTATATTTTATATTCTTAATGATGGCAGCTTCTTATAAGTATCACTTATATAAAGTTTCCACTAACTTTTATACAAGTAAAACTTATAACTGTATATATATCTTTGTCTCTTCTCTTGTATACATGTGTTAGCATATATGTGATTCATATCTGGAAGTTATAATTTCTCTAAGATTTAAGGAAAGATTATTTTACTCCATTCTCAGATCTGACTGAAAATACAGTTGCTGCTGTGATATGTTTCTCTTTAATAGGTTTTCCAGTTGTTAGAACAACAATCAGTATTCTTTCTAAACGTGCTTATATATTTTTACATTTGAGTTGAAATAATACATTTGATTCTATAGCAACTGTATATATGTTGAATCTTTATTAGTTGTGATGATGAGTGTTTGATCAACAGAATTGTCTGAACATTCCACAGACATATGTACCCTTCATGTAATTCTCAGGGAGATTCAGTGTGACACAGTGGTATAAGGCCAGCATCTAGATTTACAGCTACAACTCAATTTTTCCAGCTGAGTGCACTGGAGCAACATGAAATAATGTCTAGCTCAAAGACATGATGCACCACCAAGAATTGAACTCACAACCTTACAGTCACCAGCCAAACCCCCCAAACTCTAAGTTACACATCTTCACAATGGTACATAACTTTTTTGTGGGTCTCATCTTGCCTTACTGACAAAACAGATTCTATATTTATTTCATAAGTGAGTGTTTTTAACTTTACAACCAAATGATTGAACAAGAATTCTGTGCCCCTACATCACCCCCATTGCCTTAATTTTCCCTACAACAAAGAAACGGATGAAAGAAAAGCATGTTTGAAAGTGTTTTTTAAAAATGGATTGATTTGCGTTTATTTTTTCTATTACAAATGAAATGTACCATTCAGCAGCAAGCTGTGTTTATTTTTTTATTATAAAAATATGTTCCTGCAGTGTGTACTTGTTATAAATTTGTAATGTTAACGCTTAATATTGTCTTATCATTTAGCAGAAAATATGTGAAAACAGATTTGTTAATTCAAATGCTTATAGTATCTTTACTAGTATACAGATTGTTGTGATAATGAGTAGTATTAGAGAAAAGATTTTAATTTTTAATGTCATACAGACAGTATTGTTTTGTGTTTTTAAAAACTTTTGGTAATGAGATTTCATATAGTACAGTATGTTAATTGCTTCAATATGATTTATATTTGTCTCCCTTGTGTTTTATTTGGTTGATATATATATATATATATATATATATATATATATATATATATAAAGGAAAAGCAGAGAGCCGGTATCAGATATATCTTCAATTTATTACATCATGTAATAAGCTGAAGACGTATACATGATACCATCTCTCTTCTTTTTCTTAACATTGAAACTCTGTCTGATACCATATAGGTAATACCCTATGGTACTCATGTCAAGGAGTGCTTACTTCTGATTACACCACAGTCGTTTGATTGCTTGGAATTTTATATAAAATATAGAGCAAAGTGGAAGAGTCATTAGAATGTTGGATAGAATGATTTACTGTAGTTTTTCCAGCTCTCTGCACTCAGTTTCAAATTCCACTGAGGTGAGCTTTGGCTATCTTCCTTTTGAGTATAATAAACCTCTTACTCAAACTGAAAAGTAGAAGGTGCCATCCCCTTATGTGCTCCAACCATCACTACATATAAGTCTACCTAGCTAATAAGTTTTAATCTTTTTGATAGGAAACTCCTTGACACCACTCCTAGTTTGATGATACAAACCTGTTTATTTTAAAGTGTTTGTTTATCTAAAAACCCTCCATCACAATTTTACGCAAGAATATTTGTTAAATTTTGTTCCAAATACCAACTTAATAATGCAAAATTTGTATTACTATATCTCCAAATTATCAATTTTCAAAATTGTTTGCAAATCATAGGCACTGTCTTTCACTAGAAACATGGTAAGGAAAGGGTTAATGAGACAGATCTGAAACAGCTAACAGCAGTGAGCTTTACTTGTACATAACATCTATGTACAACTATGGACTGAGGCTGCATGTGTTGCGTCGTGTCCATGAAAATAATGCAGGGCTATGATGAGAGATGAACGCTCACTGTAAAATTTTGAGAAAATTTCATTGATTTTACAAAACTTTTTATCAATGTATCTGGTGAAAACATGGATAGCTTATAAATCTGTTAATTATGGAAACTGGTCTGTAGAAGCTTGGTTGATGCACAGGTTTCTAGACACTGTCATCATCGCACACATGTGAAACAATATGCTAACATTGTTCCAGTTATTATCTTACTTATTGCATCAATGCTCTTGGAAAATTTTCACAAATGTGATAATGGAATATACATAATAGGCAGCGAAATGGCAGAGTTGTTAGAAAAGAGGACGAAATACTTTGTGATATTTCTTCTGGTTCTCTGATCTCTAAACTCAAATTGGGCTGTGGTCAACTATGCTTTTCATCCTTTTGGTGTTGATAAAATAAGCTATCAGTATGAGTGTCAGATGACTTATGGTAGGTATTTGTTCTGCATTCTGAGTTCAAATCTACTTGAGTGGTAGATTTAATCAATTGCTCAGTTTAACATCATCACCATCACGACCACCACCACCACCACCACCACACCTGACCTTTGATTGCCAGTTTTGGGGCCAGGATTCTGGTTTGAGGATTTTTTTTCTCCTCCCTTTAATTTCACTCTTTCTACTAATATGTGAAATATATATGTATCTTACTCTTCACAGAGAGATAAATACTTAAATGTTGCATTGAGAGGACATTTTTAACACTGCTGAAGACATACTGACCTTTCTTGTGTTAATGCCATGATAAAATGCACTCAGTACATTCTGTAAGGTGGTTGGCATTAGGAAAGGATTTAGTCATAGAAATCATGCCAAAAATGGAACATGTGAGCAAGACATGGTTCTTTTGCCCCATCTACTCTTGGACTGTGATGATTCCTCCATCCTATATCATCATGGAATGACATGAAAGGGTGATGATGATAGAGCTGTCTGCAAAGGATCATTTTTTTTCTTTACAAGCCAAACTACTCAATATAAAATATTTGTCAAAAACCCAGATACCATTCACTGAAGACTGTCAGCAAGAAGTCACAACTAAAATGGTTTGACCAGGAAGGAGGTGCATACTAGATGTATGCTTCAATACAGATAAGTCTTCTGTATTACTGTGTAACACCAGATATCTTAGTCTTGTGTCATCACCTTTGTCAGCTTTTATCACCTCATCCCATGTCTCCCTACTCCATAGCTTCCATCAACTTTGAGCGCTTTGCACCTTTTTATACAGTTGTCATCCTTTGTATGCATCACATGTCCATACCAACACAATCTCCTTTCTTGTATACTGCATCTGATCCCTCTTATGTCTAGTTTCTCTTTCAATTCATTTATGCTTTGCCATTCATATATATTACTATTACACATCCTTTGAAGCATGGAAGCTTCATTTCTTTCCAATCTTGTTACTTACTGCACCTGTGCATCAGCCACATATAAAACCTACATTCTTTGCTAGCCTGCCTGAGATCCCATTACACCTCTTGTGTATCCATAGTTTGCATTTGGGACATAGGATGGAATTTATACCTGAGCAAGGCTATTTCCCCAAGGGAATCTAGGCCCTATTTTCCTTTCTACATACTAGGACTTTAGTTTTTGACAAGGTAACTTAATATCTTTTGATTCTAAGCCATGTCTACAAGTTTGTAATTTCTTCTCTAATTTTGCCATAGATTCAGTTATACGGGTTAGGTTATCTGTATACTGACATTCCCACGGACAGCCAGTCTTAAACTCTTCTGTTATAGCTTGCATGACGGTAATAAACAGGAGAGGGCTAAGATCTGAGCTCTGATGGACACTGACTTGCATGCTAAATTCTTCATTATACTCATTGTTATTTCTGACCTTCCTGACTGTTCCTCTATACATGATTTGTGCTGCCCTCACAAGCCACTTGTCTACTCCTACTTTTCTTAGAGACCACCAGATAATGGAACAGGAGACTTTGTCAAAGTTTTCTCCAGGTCAACAAATGCCATGTAAAGAGGCTTACTTTCAGCTAGGAACTTCTCCTGCAGTTGCCTCACAAGGAATAGGGCATCAGTGGTACTTTCACCTGGCACAAATCCAAACTGCATCTCATCTAGGTTAATCCCTAAACTATATCCCAAACCACAATACTACACTTCTATTGGTTTCAGCCTTTATTTTGATGTTTATTTCCAGAACTACAGGGTGGACAGTTGTTGCATTCTTCTCTCTTGTTTTGTTCTTTATTTTCACTTTGTTTTCATTGGGATTTCTTTTCAGAATCACATATTTTCCTTTTTCGCAATACTTTTAGTCCTGGTGCCTAACACGAAAGAGTATATATATATATATATATATAGTATAAACATTTCATACACTTAACATGTATGTGCCTCCTCCAATATACAGTAGTGGCCATAACTAGACCCTGAAATCAATGGTCGCATATATTAAGTGTATGAAACTTTGTTTATACTAAATAAGCTCTCTTGCA
>OZ024754.1:34750536-34760536 GCA_964016885.1 Eledone cirrhosa
AATTACAGTTTTGTATCACAAAACTAAGGGCCGTTTCTGGTTTGGTATCAAAAGAGTTGAGTCTGTGAATAGAAGTGTGTTGTAATGAACTCTCCAGCTGAGTCTCGGTCAAGCAGACTTAGAATTGAAAGTCTTCCAGTTGCAACAATCCCATCTTTTCACTCCCTCTTTGTTTTCTTTGTTCTTAGAACTTTTCTATCCAATGTATTTCCCTCTCATTTTTATTTTTTATTTTTTATTTTTTTTACAAGATGGTAGGATGTGATTTAAAGGAGATTTGGCTGTTATTTTTATCAGGTCCAGTGATTGCATAGAAGTTCCTTTGTTGAGATGTGAGAAGATGTAGGAGAGTGGGTGGGTGGCTAGTTTATGTCAGTCTAACATCCTTTTTCTAAGACTATTCTATAAATCTATCTTATGTTCTCATCTTCTCTCATTTTGTGATTTTTTTTTCCTGCATATTCTGAAGTGAAGTTTTTACAAATTTGATACAAACTAAATATATTTTAAACCCAAATTTATTCATAAACTTTAACATGAGAAGGAGAAGAATTCACAATGTTTTCTTCTCTTTCTGGATTCCACTCAACTGTTTTGTTACAGATCTAAAGAATTAGGTTGTTTTTTTTTCCTTTCTCCCTTCTGAGTTTTTTTATTAATTTATTTTTAACATATTTTAAAATCTTTGTATGTTGGAATACATTTATATTTCAACTAGGAAACAAATTTAATTTTTATTTCATAGATTTGTAAACCCCATGTTCTTGTTTATTTTTTTCTTTTAGTTTTTTTTTTTCGTAGTTATTGTTTTTCTTAATAATTAACATATTTTGTGTATTTTTTGCTTATGTTCATGTTTGAAAACATTTTATTTATTAGTCTGAATTGCCATGAATTTGTGCTGTCTTGATGAGATGACTGCCATTCCTCATTCTTACACAATCAAATATAAGAGTTAAGGAATCAGTCAAAATTGGTACTAGTTAATTTGATTATATGTACACACACACACACACACACCACTTTTACTTTAGTTAGTTTCGTGGCTAAAGAACTTTTATCAACAAATTGTCTTCATAAAACGTTTACTGTAATTTATTTAAATTACTTAAATTCAATTTTATTATAAAATGTACCAAATGTTATTTTGGTCAGTAAATTGTAAACTAAATTTATGTTCTAATAATTTGCTGTAAATGTCTTTTTTCCTATATAGATAATAATAATGATGACAATAATAATAATAATAATAATAATAATTAATAATAATGGTTAGAAACCAGTCAACCAACCAACCAACCAACCCAACAACAATTAATTACCCATGTAATCTATAGAGAAAATAAGATACCAGTCTTGCCAGATTTCTATCTACGTCATTGCTGAAACCAAACTAAATTTAATAACTTCTGGAAAAGCATCTGTGACACCAAAGCCAACTGATTCTATATAAAAGTGCTTTACCAATGTCTTCATTGTGTGCTATAGTGAAAACCCTAATAAATCCTTGTTGTTTAACTAATTAACTCCCTTTAGTTTAGCATTATTAAGTAATGCTTTTAGGGCGGTGGATTGGCAGTATCGGTAGAGGGTCGGACGTCATGCTTTGACGCATAGAGTTACGGCCCTTTCCATTCTGAGTTCAAATTCCGCTGGGGTCAACTTTACCTTTCATCCTTACGGGGGTCGATAAAATAAAGTACAAAAAAAAAAAGGGCAGTGAATTGGCAGTATCGGTAGAGGGTCGGACGCCATGCTTTGATGCATAGAGTTACGGCCCTTGCCATTCTGAGTTCAAATCCCGTCGAGGTTAACTTTGCCTTTCATCCTAACGGGTCGATGAAATAAAGTACCAGTAATACACTGGAATATTTGCTGGCCTTGTGCCTATTGTAGAAACAATTATTAAGTAATGCTTTTGCTTCACCAAAATGGCAACACCACAGCCCGGAGATATGTATGATTCTTTTTTTTTTTTTCCTCCCATATGAATCTTTTAGGCTAATTTTCTTTTTAAAATATTTCGTTTTTACTCTTTATAAGGTGACAGCTTTTTTAATTTCTTCCAGTGGTGACCCCAGACGGGCATACACAGATACCCCCGGGTGAGGAAACCTTTTTGAATAGCACACTAGTCCACTAGGGCAAGACATTTCATATTGCTTGTCCAATCTTTATACCCTCTAAATTTTCTTTTTCTCGTAAACCTTTTTTTTTTAAATATCATTTTCCGAATGCAATTATTTATTTTGACAATTATTCTAAATTTTATTGTACAATGTTTTAGAATATTTTATTTCTACTTTTAAAAATGTCTTTAACTTTCGGACGTTTTGCTCTACTTAGGTTCTCTTTCATGCAATCTCTAATCTTTGCTCTCTCTCTCTCTCTCTCTCTCTCTCTCTCTCTCATTAACTTACAATAACTCAGTTTCTCTATTTATCTCCACTAACTTTCTGCAATTGTAGATTTTCAAAGCTAACTCTGCTTGTAACTAAATGTTTCTTTCTCTAACAGTATCCTCATGCTTTTTGCTTGAAATAATCTTTCTCAGAGATTTATTTTCTTTAATAACACTTTCCTTATATTTTTCTTGATCTTAATATTTAACTAATCTATTAACATAGAAAGCTTCCAGTTCCCAAGCAAGAATGTAATCTAAAATCTAGAATGAATTAACAGATATTTCCAGTTAATAACCTTACTAAAGCAATTACATGAGGGAAGAGTTGTTTTAGCCATTTAAACACACACAAATTTATATTTACTTTTTTTAAATGTATTTTGTAGTGTCAACATTTCTGTTACACTCTTTGTAGCTGGAGCTGTGTCAGTGACCAGGTCCTGGTGTGACTGGAGCTACGTCAGTGACCCATGGTGTGATGAAATGTGTCACTGACCAGGTCATAGTGTGACTGGAGCTGTGTTAGTGACCAGGTCATGGTGTGACATTAGGACTGTCAGTGACCAGGTTACAGTGTGGCAGTAGAGTTGTCAGTGCTCAGGTCACAGTGTGACAGTGACCAGATCACAAATAATGTAACAGTAGAGTTGTGGCAGTGACCAGGTCACAAACAGTGTAGTAGAAATTTCAACACTGCGAAATATATGTAAAGAGATTCTAACAGTTTTTGTGTGTTTTAAATAGTTAAAATAACTGTTACCTGATTAACATGGTCTGAAATGAACTGAGAAAACCCTGCTATAGTTTCATTGGAGCCTAAACTTAGATAGTAACAAATACAACTAACATTAAATATTTTAATTTATTGTTTGGTGGAAAGTAAGTTATTGATGATGAATGTTGTATAGTAGCAGGGTTACTGATGGAAAGCTGAGCCTGACACTTTCAGTTGGGATTAAAGTCATTTTAGGAAAGTCAAGAATGTCAACATATTCCATTTCTGGTTTCATGTCTTTGTATCCAGAAATTATTACTATTAACTCTTTTGTTACCATATTTCTAATGAAAGGCACTAAAGATTTTCAATTAAATGTTAAAATTATCAAGAATTTGAAGGGATTTATTAAAATAATTAACTTTCTCATTATTAAGCTAGTGTTTGGAACATAACTTAACAAAAGTTAAAACATAAAATTGTAATGGAAGGTTTTTAGATATATAAATACTTTAAAACAAACAGTTTTGTATTGTAAAACTAGGTTCAAGCATAAAATTGTAATGGAAGGTTTTTAGATAAATATAAATACTTTAAAACAAACACTTTTATATCATAAACCAGGTTCAAACATAAAATTACAATGGCAGGTTTTTATATAAATATAAACACTTTAAAACAGTTTTGTAAGGTAAAATGATATGTTTCCTGTGGTTTGATATCAAAGACATTAACTGCTGCAATAAAGTGATGAGGAATCTGCAACATAGTTTGGGAACAGATTCATGTAACTTAACGTCACTAAAAATCCTGATGTGCCTTATGGAAAGCAAGGACCAAGCATCTTTTCTGTTAAATCTTAGGTTCCAAATCTATATAAGAAACTACTATTGTTACTGGTTAATAAAAAGTAGTACCAGTAGAAAATTAAATCAATTCAATAACACCACCAACCACAATCTCAAGTTTATTGCCTTGTACTAAATTTAGAAATCAGCTTTTTTACTGTATCTTCAAATTTCAACCTTGTATTGTTATCACTGAATATGTTATGTATTATATTATTATGCTATTAACATATCAGCTGTTATACTATTATGCTAAGAATTCCAAAATCAGTGCAGTGAAACTGAATGAAGATTGGCTAGGAGAATGAGTTGAAATGTATATTGCTTGTTGTTTATTGGCCAGGAGAATGAGATGAAATGTATATTGCTTGCAGAGTTGTTGATTGGCCAGGAGAATATGAAATGAAATGAAATGTATATTGCTTGCTGAGTTGTTAATTGGCCAGGAGAATATGAAATGTATATTACTTGCTGAGTTGTTGATTAGCCAGGAGAATATGAAATGTATATTGCTTGCTGAGTTGTTGATTGGCCAGGAAAATGAAATGTATATTGCTTGTTGAGTTGTTGATTGGCCAGGAAAATGAAATGTATATTGCGTGCTGAGTTGTTGATTGGCCAGGAGAATGAGATGAAAAGTATATTGCATGCTGAGTTGTTGATTAGCCAGGAAAATGAAATGTATATTGCTTGCTGAGTTGCCTTAAATTTTTACCTGTATCTTAGATTTCATTTAAAGCGGACGTAAAGTTTGGATGAGGAAAATGGTGTAGAAGAGTGGTGAGTGGTGTAATGGTTTGGTCTATGTCTGGTAGAGAGTAGTGTAATGGTTTGGTCTATGGCTGGTGAAGAGTGGTGTAATGGTTTGGTCTATGGCTAGTGGAGAGTGGTGTAATGGTTTGGTCTATGGCTGGTGGAGAGTGGTGTAATGGTTTGGTCTATGGCTGGTGGAGAGTGGTGTAATGGTTTGGTCTATGGCTGGTGGAGAGTGGTGTAATGGTTTGGTCTATGGCTGGTGAAGAGTGGTGTAATGGTTTGGTCTATGGCTGGTGAAGAGTGGTGTAATGGTTTGGTCTATGGCTGGTGGAGAGTGGTGTAATGGTTTGGTCTATGGCTGGTAAAGAGTGGTGTAATGGTTTGGTCTATGGCTGGTGGAGAGCGGTGTAATGGTTTGGTCTATGACTGGTGGAGAGTGGTGTAATGGTTTGGTCTATGTCTGAAGGAGAGTGGTGTAATGGTTTGGTCTATGGCTGGTGAAGAGTGGTGTAATGGTTTGGTCTATGGCTGGCGAAGAGTGATGTAATGGTTTGGTCTATGGCTGGCGAAGAGTGATGTAATGGTTTGGTCTATGGCTGGTGGAGAGTGGTGTAATGGTTTGGTCTATGTCTGAAGGAGAGTGGTGTAATGGTTTGGTCTATGTCTGAAGGAGAGTGGTGTAATGGTTTGGTCTATGTCTGAAGGAGAGTGGTGTAATGGTTTGGTCTATGGCTGGTGGAGAGTGGTGTAATGGTTTGGTCTATGTCTGAAGGAGAGTGGTGTAATGGTTTGGTCTATGTCTGGTAGAGAGTAGTGTAATGGTTTGGTCTATGGCTGGTAAAGAGTGGTGTAATGGTTTGGTCTATGGCTGGCGAAGAGTGATGTAATGGTTTGGTCTATGGCTGGCGAAGAGTGATGTAATGGTTTGGTCTATGGCTGGTGGAGAGTGGTGTAATGGTTTGGTCTATGTCTGAAGGAGAGTGGTGTAATGGTTTGGTCTATGTCTGAAGGAGAGTGGTGTAATGGTTTGGTCTATGTCTGAAGGAGAGTGGTGTAATGGTTTGGTCTATGGCTGGTGGAGAGTGGTGTAATGGTTTGGTCTATGTCTGAAGGAGAGTGGTGTAATGGTTTGGTCTATGTCTGGTAGAGAGTAGTGTAATGGTTTGGTCTATGGCTGGTGGAGAGCGGTGTAATGGTTTGGTCTATGGCTGGCGAAGAGTGATGTAATGGTTTGGTCTATGTCTGAAGGAGAGTGGTGTAATGGTTTGGTCTATGTCTGAAGGAGAGTGGTGTAATGGTTTGGTCAGTGTTTGTGTTACATGCTCTTCTACATTAAATTCAACTATTTTATCAATCATACACCTACAGTAAATAAAACATGGCTAGTTTCAGATGGTTTGATATCAAAAGAGTAGAAACGGGGTCAGTTTCAGATGGTTTAGTATCAAAAGAGTAGAAACTGGGTCAGTCTCATATGGTTTGGTATCAAAAGAGTTATTCAACATAGGTAACTGTTTTTAATATACCAGTTGCAATCGTTTACATTTTGTTGTCTGTGTGGATACATTTGGAAACGTGTGGAGATACATTTGGAAACATGGCCTCCAAAATCTTATTATTACTATCATCATGTTCCAGATATACCTTAACCTTTGCTTTTTCTGAGATCACCATTTGCTTGTTCCCCTAAGCTTTATTTGTTTTTATCACATAATATCTTCTAGCATTGGATAACATGTTCCATGATATTTACTTACTTCCCTTTATGTTCTGAGTTCTAATCTCGCCAAGGTTAGCTTTACTTTTCATCCTTACAGGGTTGATAAAATAAATCACCTGTAACGCACTGGGGTCAATTTAATCAACTTCCCCTTCCCTTCAAAATTGCTAACCTTTAGGAAGCCATTATATTACATAACATCAAGGGTGGTGCAATGGTAAAATCGGGAGTGTCAGACAAAAGGCTTTGCAGCATATAGTTAATTGCTGGCTTTGTGCCTTATATAGAAACAATTCTTCTCAGACATATATGGATGATGATATCATGTAAGATGTTAACTTACAAGCTATTTTACTTTCAATCTATGTTTAATCTCAAACATAATTCTAGATATTCCTGTCTAGATATAAAGATATCATTTGGAAAATCTGTAAATCAATATTCTCATATAAGGAGTATGTCCACAGTAAGTTTAGGCTTCTTTCTATACTATTAGAATCTCGTTTTGCTTTGGGTTTAGCTTCAATGCTGCAAGTTGTCATATGGTACTGGTTTGAGGATCAACTGCCATGTAGTATTGAATAGCGGATCAACTTCCATGTGGTATTGGACAAAGGATCAACTGACTTGTGGTACTGGACTGAGGATCAACTTCCATGTGGTACAGATTTGAGGATCAACATCCATGTGATACAGATTTGAGGATCAGCTTCCATGTGGTAGAGGACAGTATTAACTGTCTTGTGGTACTGAACAGACAATCAACATCCATGTGGTACTGAATAGGGGATCAACATCTATGTGCTACTGAATAGAGGATCAACTTCCATGTGGTACTGAACAATCAATCAACACCCATGTGGTACAGAATAAGGGATCAACATGCATGTGCTACTGAACAGACAATCAACATTCATATGGTACTGGACTGAGGAGCAACTGTCATGTAGTACTGAATGGAAGATCAACCACCATGTAGCACTGGACTGAGGATCAACTGACATGTGGTATTGAACTGTATTGGTATAAAGGCAGTGTTTAAAACATTTCACTATAGACATGTTGGGAAGGGCATCCAGCTGTAGGGACCATGCCAAAATATGGAACATATGTAAACAAGATTTAGTTCCCTCACCTGTCTAAGAGAGCAGTAACACCAGTTATGTACTGACTTAGTCCTTAACAATTTGTCCAATCCATGCAAGCAGGAAAAAGCAAACATAAAATGATGATAATGAAGATTTAGTGTAGTTGATAGTTATGATAATCTCTGCTTGTTATATATCAAATAAGCTTTTGATAAAAATTCTAACATTCTCTGCCACATAAACACATACAAACTGGTATATTCAGATGACAGACTAGTGTCCTCATTTAGGTTATAGTCACAGTGTCCTGTTACTCTACCCTCTGGCTTTCTTCAGGTTCTTGGTCTATTTACTAAACTGTGATTGATAGATTATTCTCATTCTGTTGTGCCTGGCATAAACCTCATATTAATTAATTACATGTGTTATCACTTGTGAATACGCATGGCCTAATAGTTAGGATGTTTGATGATCGATTGTAATGTCATTGGTTCAATTCCTGGACAGGCTGCCGCGTTGTGTTCTTGAGCAAAACACTTTATTTGGTGTTACTCCAGTATATTCAGCTGAGAGTGAGTACCAGTAGTAACTGGGGAGTTAAACCTGTGATAGACCATTATCCTGTCCAGGGGGAGTCTTGTACTCTGTTGGTTAATGCCAAGGAAATCGGAGATAAGCACTGGTCTGATGAGCCTTCGGCTTAGAACAGACATTGATGTCACTTGCTACTTCTGCTTAAAGTACAGTATATATATAATATGTTATCTAGGGGTTAAATTGCCATAACCAAATACAACAGATATCTGAAGAAATTTGAAAGATAACATAACATTGTGACCAAAACAACCATGGTGAGGACACAATTCCAAATAGATTAGTTTCTAATAAGAACTTCTCATCTTAAAACTTTTCACGCACATACACACACACACACACACACACACACACACACACACACACACTTGAACACTGAGAGAGAGAGGTAAGCAATAGAGTCTAGTAAGTACCCCATAGGAGCAGTTAAGGAAAGTAGAGTGTAGATATTATAAGATCTACAAACCCTGTAGTGTGGCTTAAATTGTTTTGATGGCAATGGAGGGACAGTTACAACTGGACTGTAGGGCTTATATGTCTTAAAATAATATATATAATGAAGAGTAAGGTGGCAGTGACTTTGAAGTCACACTGACACCTTTCTATTCATAAAATAAGCGTTTTACTCTTCTCACATGTATTGAGTGCTCATCCAGTAATATTGGATGTTTTAAGAACCTGGCTATTTACTGTATGCACACACAACACACATATATACATATATATATATATATATATATGAGTGTTGTAGTTTGCTTGAAGCATTGTGCGTTAAGTATAAGAAGGTATGTAATTCGAAGGCTCTGACAATGTGAAAGGTGTGGTATGATTTAAGATAAAAGAAGGCAACAAAGATGCTCAGTGTTACCTGTTCTTTATTCAAATACAACTTGAAATTTTCGAGATAAAATCTCATCATCAGAAGTCAAAATCCTTGGAAAATAGAGAAAAGATGGCAGCATCTACATGCTAAAACGTTTTCTCTATTTTCCAAGGTTTTTGACTTCTGATGAGAGAATTTTATCTCGAAAAATTAAAGTCGTATTTGAATAAAGAACAGGTAACACTGAGCAGCTTTGTTGCCTTCTTTTATCTTACTTCATACCACCCATTTCACATTGTCGCAGCCTTCGAATTACATGCCTTCTTCTATATATGTATACACACACACACACGAACACAGACACATACACACACACAAATAAATACACTTGTTTATTACTAAATTCTTTTTGCATATAAACATTTTTTACTTTAATCCCAATTATTTTTAATGTAATCATCTAAAAGAAGGCAATGTACTCATAATTCTTTTATTTCCCCCTTTTTTTTTTGCTTGCTTTGGATTCACTTTGCTCTTCACTTTGCTCTTTACAATCTCTCTCTCTCTCTTTAACTCATCTAATTTAATGGGATGTGCTTTCTGACTGAATATCCCTGATTTTTTTTCATTTTCCTACCCCTTTGCATATTCTAGAATATATTTTCCTACTCCAATGTACATTACAATATAGTTTCCTACACATTACTACAATATATTTTCAGACAAGCTTATAAAATCCATTGGTTATTCAGTTTTCCTTTTGTTAATCTTATTTAATTTTATTTACAAAAAACAAAAAAAAATCAAAAGACGTTTCCTTTTGAGAATAACTTTTTCTTTACACTTAGTTCCTTCTTTAAATAATGCTTGTTTTCTTTTCATCTTCCCATTCACCTTTTAAACCGACCCAGCTATGGAAAGCTAAGTAGTACATCTGATACATAAGGTGAAATTATTGCTAACTACTAAAAGGTTTGGCACCATGAAGGCCAGCTGACTGTAGAACTTTGCCTCAAAAAGGGTTGCCAACAGGAAGGGCATCTGACTCAAAT